>NW_019379887.1:244706-277013 GCF_000648655.2 Copidosoma floridanum | reverse complement strand
CGAGGTCGTGACCTCGATCTCGTGCTCGACCCACGTAGTGCATCGTAAAGGAGCTTCACGCTCCACGTAGCGGTCCAATAGTGTCTGCAACCCTTCTTGTTGCTTGGACGAAATTTCGTTGAGCCCTATGGCGGGGAGTCGAACCTCGCCCGATGCCGTCAGCCCCGCTACCTCCAGAGGAACCTTGATCTCTTGTCCTTTTATCACCAGGACTCTATTGACTGGGTCCTGGACGGTCCCGAAAGCGTTGATTAAGTTAGCGCTGACATAGCAATCAGCGTATAACTCGGGCAGTCCTATGACGTCCACGTCTCGTTTCACCCCTCCAAGCTCGAAGGGTAGGGGGACGAGGCCTAAGGTGGGTGCTGGTCGTCTGTCGGCCATCGCCGCGCTTCCCAGCGTGAGACGTAGTTGACGACCGCAGGCATTCGCTATCTGGATCTCGACTGCTTGCATGACAGTGTGTGTAGCGCCAGGGTCATATAGCGCTTGTAGCTTGTACCCAGCTACTTCAGGAGGACTAGCCAATTTCTTTGGCAGCTCCTCGATTGCCTTTCGAAGGGCAGTTATCTCTTGCGAGCTTGCGCTCCCGGGTTGCGTCTTGCTGATACCAGCAACCTTGGGCTGTTTCCTGGCCTCCACAGCCTTAGTCTTGGGCTTGTACACCGGTTCTGGCAGGTAAAAGTGTTCGGGCAGGGGTGGCTCCCGGAACGCACTCCTAAACTCCAGGAGGTATTCAGCTTCAGTGGCTTTTCGTAGCAGCTCTACCAGGCTGCACACCTCGTCCCGTCTAACTCGATCTTGTAGTTCGGGTCGCATGTTCCTGTGAAACAGGTCCAGTTGACGTTCGACCGGCCAAGGGGGTTGAATTCGCCGCACGATATTTTTAATCTGTGTTAAGAAGTTTCGTACGGGCTCACCAGCGTACTGGGTACGCATTTGCGTATCCGAGATCAGGTGGCGTTGCACTTCTTCGCCTGAGCCATACCACTCCTGTCCTGCGGCTACAAAATCAGCCCAGCTGATCCACTGGTCGCATTCGTTGCGAAACCACGTTGCTGCGATGCTAGTCATAAGCTCTGGTAGAGCTTGGAAAAGCTCTGCTTCCGTAAGCCCCGAAATTGTGCGGCATTCCGTAATGCGCGTGAGGAAGGAGTCAAAGTTGTCATGACTTTCCCCCGTGAACTTTACGTTCCATCGACGGACAATTTGTCCTAAGTCACAGCATCCGGGGTCGGCGTATGACCTACCTAACCCCGACTGTCTTTCTGCTGAGGGCGGGAGACTCCCCCCCGACCAGGCTGAACGTGTGGGGTCAACCGGTGCAGCCGTATGTGGGGGTAGGTATGGGTATGTCGGGCGTGTTGACGAGCTCACCGTATATGTGTGCGGCCACGTCGTAAACGCTTGTGGCTGCGTTGTACAAGCAGGTGGTGCTGTTGAGTACCCACTCCTTTGCGGATAGCTTACCGAAGACGTATATGCGCTAGTTGCTGCGCATGATGGGCATATCGCTTGTATCCAGCTGACTGTATTTGCTGGCCATACATGTCCCATTGTCGTGGGTGGTGGTGGCGCTATGATGTGTGCCGACGCCGACGCTAAGTCAACGTTGTAACGGCCGTTTCCGAATGGTGTGGCCTGTGAACCTGCGAGATTTGCAAACGCTTGTTCGCCAAATATAGTTTCGCGCCTTTTCGCCGGCGCGTTTTCGTTTGGGGATTTTACATTCCTCCTTTGTGGCTGACTCTGGTTCGATGCCACAGCCGAACTTATTCGTGTTAAGTTCGCGATATTTTCATTGGCTTTTAATAGCCTATCGTGCAGCCATCTATTCTCTCTTTCGAGAGCTTGCTCTGACTGAGTTGCACCATTTTCGTCCCAGTTCTTGCTAGGCGAGGACGTATTGATGAGGAGCTCGTCTTCATTCGTCACCGCTGGCGGGACATCCAGGGTTTCAGCCTGCGCGTCTATCATTGCTGCCGTCGTTGTGGTTTTTAGAAGATTATTCACCTCCTCACTGTCCCGCACTATTTGTAGCGGGTGCACGGCTTCGACGTCAATTTCGTCATCGTTTGCTTTTGCAAACTCCTCGCAGGCCTGTGTGACCATGAGGTGACGCGCTTTTACACATCGCTCAATGGCTGCGTTGACGTCTTCCGCCGGTTCAAAATTCTCGGGGACGTATCTCCCCGTCAGCCACTGGTAAAGGCGGTGTGATCTGGCTGCTTTACTGCCAGTCGTTAGCAGCTCGAGATTTTCTAGGAAATCGGTTCCTAGGTCTTCTTTTATTAACGATCTGCAGAAGTCGCTTAGTTTCTCCTCTTGATCCTGTGGTAGCGATGCCATGGTCTTAAGGTCGCACTATACAAGAAAAAAACTACTGGCAGTAAGTGCACTGTGCCGCAGCGCAGAGATTAGCTTGGGAGGAGAGAGTTGACGGTTAGGGAGAATTTGCGCCAAGGCGTTAGCTGGACGCAATTTTTCTGCCTAAAATGCCTTGAAGCTTTAAATTAAAATTTTAATTTATTATAGCTTATATTTAAAGCTATCAGCTGTAGGGAGTCAATTCCCTCAACTCTCTCTTTTGCGTGTGTATATGTGTGTGGTACAGTTGTAAATACAGTTATGTATAGTGTACCTGCACACGTACAGTACTGCTTTGCGCACTACAAGCCGCGAGAAGCTAACAGCCGTGTATATATGTATACCGGTGTATACTATGCCGTATGTGCGCTGTGTGTCAGCGTACGCCGCCTGTGAAAATCCGATTTCACAGGCAAGGCTCGTTAGCTATTGAAAATAATATTTCGTCTCGAAATATTATTTTCTTTCTCGCTCGCACTTGTGAACAAAAATTTTGAGTGCTGGAAGTCAGCAACGACTCCAAATTGTCACGTAAACAAAGCCGCTGCTATTTGCTATAGCTACAGCAATAGTATTTGTCGTCTACCTTGTAGACGACGTAGCGCGATACCTAACCGTGGGTTATTCGTCGGGCGCCAATATTACGGGGTGCACGATGCGTATTAACGAGGCAGAGTCTCTCCACTTCGACCGGGCCTGTGTTACCCGGATACCCTCGTTGACACTCCCTGTAAAATATTTTGCGGGTCTCGTTCGCCGAGACACCACTGCGGGATTACGGTATCGAGGCGACCTTGAACGTCATCGCCTCTCGTGACGACTTTAACACGGCACAAAGGGGGATCGGGCACACACAGAAAGGAAGTAGCACTCGCGGGTATTTTTTTCTTTTTAAATTAAAATGTATATTCAGGGAATATGAAATAATTACAAAAAAGTATTCGCGGGTGTGTGTGTGTGTGCGTGTGTGTGTTTCCTCGCACGTCGAGCGCGATTGCTCGACGAGCTCGCGGCGCGAAAACGCAGACCGGGCAGACCTACGCGGGCTAATCGAGGGCCACTGCCCATTACAATAAAACGGTCGCCTAAGGACCGGTACTCACGGTCGCAAGTAGTGACGACTGTCTCAGTCTCGAAGGAGCTGTCGTGCCAACGCTGGGGTCAGTAGGCGTCCCTACTGACGGTGTCTGGTAGTCGAGGTCACTGACGCTAGCCTCGCATTAACCCTCTGGCTGGGGGGGCCTTCCGCCTCTCGTGGAACTCGGGGTCGCCTGCTTTCTCAGCAGCCTCCAGCACAGGTTGCCTGCTTTCTCAGCAGCCTCCAGCACACACTTGGTAATCTCTGGACGTCGCACCCAAAGAATTTATCGCGCAAAGAAAAACTCGATCACGAGAGTCGTACTCAAAAAATTATTCCGCTTCTCGCGCGCTCGCTTACCCAAGCTAATCTGATTCCTTTTCGGCTTTTTCTTCCCTTTCTATCTTTCCTAACTGTCCTCTCCGTTTTTCTCTTCTCCCTCTTTCCCTATCGGTCCTAGCCTACCGATGATGGCTCGACGGTATCTCACCGTCACAGTGTACAAAGGTAGTGCAATTATCGTTGGAATAAGTATACCTACGTTAGTTGGGTGTGGTTTCAATAAATGTTCCAATATTTAATAACTAAAACATTATAAACAATATATTATGGCACAATATAATATAAACAATGTCCCTTCAGGAAGTTCATCACATATAGGTTTTTTTGACAGATATTGTAGAAGCACCAAAAGTATACTCACAATACCATAAGAAATACCCCAAAAAATTGCAGATTATTGCACTGTACCCTCTTTCACATGTTTAATTTTAAAAATTTGCAATTTAACATATAAAATTATGGAAAAATCACTAAAAATTACATTTATAAGATCTGTATAAGCCCCTCATTTTTTGTTTGTATGAAATATTACTTTTAGATGAACCCGTTTCATTTTTAAATAGATTTATATTTTTTTTTTTTTTTGTAATAACACACGAAAGAAAGGGTCAAGTATGCATAGAAGTGTGTATGTAAGCTGATCCATATAAGAAAAACAATTTTCAGCGTTGCTGCATATATTTGCACTCCTTCCACCTCTCTAAATTTTGTGAAAGAAGAAAACGCAATAAAAATAAATTATTGTAATTGTACAGTACCGAAATTTTTTTTTTGTAAAAATGAAAATTATGAAAAATTGTATAAACAATTATTTACTTATTTTAAAAGAAACAAATAAATAATAAGGATCTCTAATAAAAAAACAGTGTCAAAGTTATTTTTGAATAAAGTTTCTTTTCTTTCATTCGGGGCCTTTACTTTCACTAGCCAAAGGGTTGGCTTCAGTCACATTTTTTAAGAACTTTAGTCAAAAACTAGCTCACTAATTCTTTTTAGGGCCATCTAACGTTGAACTGCGTTGCCAATAAATATATTATAACTTAACAAAGCTAGTTAAAAACAGCCCATGAAGGGTTTACAAAAGTTTTTAACAAAAACTGCTTAGAGTTGCAAGAGAGTAAACGGGAAGGAAAACTTTAAATGCTTTAAATATATAGAATTTTAGGCATCAAAAAACTGAATCAGAACATACATCGAGATTAGAATAAATAAATCATTAAGTGATAGATCGGCTTTTTGTAATAAATCTGACGTTGATTACTCAAATCTTTCATACATATTTGTATTTATTGTGGCGCTTATAAAATGTTGATGTGAGGTTTCAGGACTGTGTTGCTCTGGTAGTAAAGTGTTCTGATTGCAAAAACACTTTTTAATTATATATTTTTTATCAGTTTTGAATCAGCTTCAACGAATAGCCCTTTTGATATATTATAATGTGAGAAATTGTAAATCAACGGCCATTTTTTAGAGTCAACAACTAGTTCAGAGCGCAAGAAACGCACTGTACTTTCCAGTATCTTTTTTTTTACTTTTTTTAAAAACTTTTTTACAGCTTATTATTGGACAAAATCTGCATCGATTCTAAGCAAAAAAATTTATTTATTAGAAGTTTTTTATTCTGAAAGGTGTCAAGAATAGATTTAAAATTTTTAACTGAAATCATTTGACGTAACATGTCAACACAATAAAGTGCTTCTTATAGTGAATCTCGGGCGAAGCCGAGATAGGGGGGGGAGGGGATCGCTAGTCTTATCTTACCAATACATAAAGCAAAGCCGCTAAAACCGCTGTAATGACTAACTGCGAAAACTGCTTAACAGATTTGGCTGAAATTTTGCATACTGATTCTTGACACTTCCTAGATGGTACAGTTTTTATCTTGAAAAAAGTAATAACAGTAGCAATAAATGAGCTTAAATTTTTGCAAAAATACGCTAGCTTTTTACTTTAGTTTGGTAGGATCCACTAGGTAGCGTAGTAGTAAAATCAAAGCTACCTGCAATAAAAGTAAATGGGTCCGGTTATAATATCCCCGAGCAAATTTTCAAAAACCATATCGTTCACCATCAGTGCACCAAGAGAAGAGTTGTGAGCAATGCAGCTGGGTATCGCGGATACTAGCAACACTCTTCTCCACTGGACAAGCGACTTGAATCGAATTCCATCCTAAAACACCAAGATTAATGAGTGCCACGAATAAAAGGTGTTCTTAACGCCAACGTGTCTGGCGTAATACCAGGAGACGTCGAGCCAGGGCAACGTCTGCTCTAACACTTCAGGGTTTTGTGGCCGTTCTTCCAACCAACCTGGTGCTACCAGAGCAGATTTTGCTACAACAGCAAGCCAAAGAAAACAACCTGGAAAGGTTCGGGCAGCCACATCAACTGGAAATTTCATCGGCCTTCTCCTCAGTAGTTCGTCCCAACGGCATACCCACAACGGTATTCTCTAGGCCAACTTTCCCAACCAACGGTAAACGGTTGGTTATCCGGGTAAAAATCCGAAGACGAGATATTCTTTGGCAAGCGGCGTACCTCCCTGCAGCACGGTCTCAGTACGCATGGACTCTTTCCGTGTAGCCACAAGTTGCTCATCAAAAATATCACAGCTATGGAAATTCGGTCGTGCAATATATGGCTCTGCACCATATCTCCCCTCCCTCTTATTAATGAGTTTAACATCAACCCGTTTACGTTCATTTTCCATAGTCTTTCCATAAACGGCATTATTAAATAATTTATATAACATTTTCTCAAAGTCATTCTTAGCATTTTGACGTTTTTCACTATTCAAGTCGATATATTTTTTTAGCCAAGGATTCTGTTTAAACTGTAGAGTTCTATGAATTTTTCTATACGGAGACCATGACTTACAGCTTGCTTGTGTGCACGGTAGTGTATCACACATCATTCTTTGTCATACAAGGTGGTCAATAGTTTATTTTGTTTGGATCCAGGAGGTGTCATATGCTCAGCACAGAATGATAAATCTTTATGAGCGTCGTGAAGGATTTTAGGATACTCAAGATCCACTTTAAGTATATAGCCGATTTCAGCATCATCAGGCACGTGTTACGTGGGAATTGTGGAGTTTGGGGGTGTAAGGGGATTGAATACACGTGGAAAAAAGTATATGTTCTTTTATTAGAGTCTCAAAGCGAGAGCAGTCGCGTGCGTGGCGTTAGGTTCGGAGGCTGATCGGAGAGAGAGAGAGAGCGCGGGAGAGCTGATAACGCTCGGGCCCGCCGCCGAAAGGTGATCATCTTTCTCTGTATCCGCTGCTCATGCGCCGTGAGAGGTGANGATAATGATAATGATAATGATGGTAATAATGATGAAGAGGATGATAATAACTATGTTAATAATTATGATGATGATGATAATAATAATAATAATAATAATAATTAAAATAATAATAATAATAATAATAATGATAATAATGATGATAATAATCCCTGGACTAAGGCAGTCAGCCTTGAGGCGCGTCCTCCGGGATGCAGATGGTGGCAAGTTTTTCGCGGGTGTATAGTTCCGAGACGCTGCGGCAGTCGGAGCTTGTGCCCGCGGTTGGTTGGAACGAAATAGAATAGTTTTTTTGGACAAAAACGCCGAGGAGAACACCTCGTAAAAAAATCCAGGATAGGATCCCGAATAAAACCTTCTCTGAGGAAATTTGCCACCAGTTCCGACCTGGTGAAAGCCCGGGTGATAGGTGTTACCTTCACGGATTCTGGGGGAGGCCCGGAAGGCGTCTAGAACGAAAGTGATGAGACAAAATCTGATAAAAAATACTCACAGAAGGGGTTTTCATTCCTACCCGGCCATAGACAAGGCAGGCTGCTAAGCACTGGAAGCGGAGCGAGTGACGTCAGTGCTGCCAGCTTTTTTAGCAATAACTCCGAGATGGATCTGAAATATACCAGAAACTTCAGATCAGAACTTACTATGGAGCAGACAAAGGAGGATACCATATTCACAGAACTCGAGGATATAATCAGAGATATGGTAGAAGCAGTGACAACGACGTACAAAAGTTGCATAAGTATAAGGCTAGCCGTCAAGGGACTAGGAAGAAGATGGAAAATCTTCTAGAATATGCTGATGATAATCTGATGCGAATGACGTACACATCAGAAAAAAGGAAGAGAATCACACGCTCCATCCAATCTAGATTCGTAAAAAGCTTGCTGACAGGCAAGTGGAATAGGAGCCCAGAAGCTCTGAAGGAGACCTCTAACCCAACTTTTAAAAAAGGGAAAAAGACCCGGGAAAATTAAGAGCGTATCCCCAAGATAAGAATTAATGGTAGTGATAGCGGCAAACGTGATAATGCCAGAAAAAAGGAGCAGAAAATTTTCGTCAAGGTCGCGGAAGGGCAGAGCTTTGCCGAGGTACTAAAGAAGATGAGGACTGATTTCAAGCTAGAAGAGGATGAGATCACAGTCAAAGAAGTCACTACGACTGAAAAAGGAGACCTTTTTTTTTAAATTAAAAGAGTAAAAGACAGAGAGGCCCTGGTTAGCAGTATAGCTAAGACCGTTAAAGGGCTAGGATCCGTTAAAACAAACGAGAAAAGGGTCACGCTTGAAATCCGTGATCTAGATCTGATTACCGAGAAGGCTGACGTTGAACACGCATTAAGTAGAATTCCACTGGTTGCTTACCACAGATGAGAATAGTGACGTTGCTAGGAGCGAATAAAAGAGGGGGGAAGGTAGCTTTGGTAAACACTGGAGAGACTGATGCCGCCAGATATATAAAAGAAATGAAGAGGCTGTTAATAGGCTACACAAGCTGCCAAGTGAGGAGACGGGTTGAAGTTCGCAGATGCTACCGATGTCTGGGGTATGGGCATATAGCTCGGGACTGCAATAAGGAGGACCGGTCGAAGCTATGCTTTCGATGTGGCTGCTGCAATCACCATAAGAAAGACTGCAAGGAAGAGACCCAATGATTCGCTCGCGGTGCCAAACACGGAGCAGGTAGCAGCAGCTGCCCAGCATTTAGAAAGGCAGTAGAAGAGGCCAAAAGTAAGGTGCTTACTAGACGCAGATAGAGTTTAAGAGGGTGGAAGGTAGATGACCATTGCAGATCCAAGCTGCGCTGACTTACCCGAGCCATCAGCAAGGGAAGCAACGGGAATCGATGTTCTCGAAAAACAGCAGACGACCAAACGGAATGAAGAGAAGGCAACATCACGACAGTGACGACACTGCTATGGAAGGGCATGTCAATGATCAACACTTTGTGGCCCTGGCTCGATGTATTACAGTGGGATCGAATTAAGTTTTCGGCAATGGGAATTCAGACTAGTTCGAAAAAAATATGATGTAGAGAATTAAACAATGCTAATAGATTGTAATAAAATCAAACAAAAAATATTTTCAACTAAGGCTTCTAAAAAAATGGTAAAAATTGTGAGACACGATTTTTCGCGTCGGAAACGAACAATAAGCCTTCAAAATAAAATAAAAAAACGGGTTGCATCACATGTGACGCACCGCAGAAGTGAGAACTTCAAAAACATGTAAGTAGTTTTTTTTACCGAGTTATCACGACAGCCTACTGGCATAGTCGCAGGAGCCACTCACTCACCACCTATGTGCGGGGGTGTATTGCCGCACTTGTTTCCAACCCTCGTACTGATACTATACCTAATCCATGGGCACAGTGTGAGTATCTCCGGTGAAACACCTTGCTAAAAACATCGTAGCGAGAAATAGGCATTTATAGGCTGACTGCGAGTTCCACACAGGGAAGAGGTTCGTACCCCCTTTTATCGTGTATCAAGGCATTCTGGACAACTTCGGATAGAAAAAAAAAAAAAAAAAAGGTAATAATAATAGTAATAATAATTTGAACAACAATAATAATAATAATAATGATAACGATTATGACAAAAAATGACTTGAAGTACCACCACTGGCTCTTTTCAGGGCCATCATAAGTATTTACGTTCTTTAATGAACCATCCATCTCATCGTTTCTTCACAGGGCCATGTAACGTTAAACTACCTTGCCAACAAATACATCTTTACTACCATTTTCGGGAATGATTCGACGACTGAAAGATTATATAAAGCCAGCCACTATTAAACCACGCCAGTCATTCACTGGTAGACGTCATGAGCAGAGTTTTTCGCCACGAAGCTGGATACCCCGACTATCGACAATCCTGCATTACCCTCTCGACTCTAAGCATTCAAACAGGAATCACCAATCCTCTCTGAGGTTTGTGTTGGACGAACTTAACAGTGAAGCTATAATTGAAAAATAAACTTTAGCAAACGGGACAGTCTCAACGGGCAAGCATCACGAACCAATCTCCCCACGAGATTACAGAAACGACTTAGCTCTGCAAAAAAAAGGTGCTTTTGACACCAATGTCTCCGGCGTAACACCAGAAGACGTTGGTAAAGAGCTTTACAACTAGCTCTAATGCTTCAGACGTTGTAGTTTTCCTCACGATCAGTCTGGTGCTACAACAGCAGGCCAGAGAAGATCACCCAGAGGAATTCAGGCAGTTACATTTGCTGGAAACTTCAGTCAAGAAAGATTTTAGCTCATTGGTTCTTTTTGAGGCAATCGAACGTCAAACTACTTTGCCAACAAATACATTACAACTTAACAAAACTGACAAAAAACAGCCTTTAGGTCTCACAAAATTTTTAATCATGCCTATAGTCATAAGAGAGCGAGTTGGAAGGACAACTTCAAATGCTTTAAATGTTTACAATTGTAGGCGTCAGGAAACTGATGTAGAACATTTATTGGGATTGAAACATCAGCTTCAAAATCGAAAAATAAAGAATTCATTATGTGAGAGATCAGATTTCCATTATAACCCTGACAGTAACATTTAAATCTTCCAAATTTTTAAATAGGTAGTATAATATGTATTCGTATTTATTGTGACTAGAACATACTCAATTGTACGCCTCTTAGACTAATGAATATTATTTAATAACAAACCGTTAAGTGTTAGATTATGACTGAATACAGTGAATTGTATTCAATTTAAATATTTTTTAATCTTACTTACTTAATTCATAAATGGAGATTTTGTGAGTAATATTCATAACATCACTCATAAATACGGGCCGGGTCGAGTACTGGGTCCGCTATCTCACTTCTGCTCATGTGCAGAAAGTCGCTGGTACGATTTTCAAGGAATGTGCGTTTACCGTGTCAAAGCAGGGCAGAGGGGGAAGATAAAATGAAAAATTCACATTCGTTACATATCTTCTCAAGGTGACAATTCTGAAATCGTTGGTTTACTTTGTAGCGCAGAACGTGCTTATAGAAGTAAATCTTAAAAAAACAATGTTTAATTGTAACTTTTTAATAATGACTCAATAATATTAAAAAATTAACATCGTTTTATTTTTTGTAAATAACATATAATTATGGATCTTAATTTCTCATAGTTATGAAGTGATAATACCATAAGAAAGCAAAGGTTTCTTTAAGTATTAGCGAATATTATTGAAACTTAAACCTTAAGATTTCGTAAATATCCAAAGCCAAAGCTGAAACTAAAGGAAATTAAGTTCTAAGATATTTAAAAGAAGCAGCAGAGAGGACTTTCAGTATTCTGAGTTATTCTTAGAATGAAAATTTTCTTTTCAATTTTTTCTTCAATTACATTTTTACCTTTTGTATTGTACTTTGTAACGTCAGCAGCCGAGTGTTCGAAACTTTTAAATTGCCTGACACATCCACTCTTTTGCACCGTCCTTGCTCTCTACTGTTCCTATCCATCCGCACAAACAGCACCAAAAGAGGAAAGGCATTTGGCGTTTTCTTATCGCCTTCGAAAACTGTTTCAAAGAAGTGACACCCGCATGCAATGCACCTAGTATACCTTTGCGCTTCCGAATTGACCCATATAAAACCGTATATAAGGCCTGAAGCATCCCACACTAGTCAGTCTCAATCAATTAATCTCACCATCCTCGACTCTCTTTTGGTCGAGGTCCTTTGCTTGACTCGTTTTGGTGAAGTTCCCTATACTGCTGCTCTTAATTGGCGGCACTTTTCCAAGATCATCCTTGATCCCCTCGGTCGAGTCCTCTGTTTCTAATACAATTTATTAGTCAATTTAGGTTGCTTTCAGTAATTGGCAATCAATAAAATAGTAAGTTAATAGAAAATGAAAATCTTTTTCAATTTCCTACTACGCATCCATCCTCATGAGTAGCCTTTCCGAACCCCTCGGGCTGCTTGTTTTTGTGCAAAGAAGCAAGCGAGTTGATCTGCTCACGTGTACCTTTGCATTGTCTCGCGAGAGTAGCTGGCGTAGGGTTGAACCTCCCTCACGTACCTTACTGCCTCGCAGTGCAGGCTATCTTTATCTATCTGACTGCCTAACAGGAGACATTAGCGAAAAGGAATCCCGAGAAACAAGCGAAAGCTTAGCTCAAAACCTTATGCGTTTCGCTGACGTAACAACTTATATAATTTAGTCATTCGCGATCGTGTACCATAACACAAACCATCTTGTTATAACTATTGCCATTACTATATTTCCAATTTTTATATTATGTTTATAAGATGGTAAAATTTTATGGATATTACTAAGCAATTCTAGAGGTAAATGAATGTAAATATTATCATTTCGATTATCAACACTCTTATCAGTTGCTCGATCTATGCTATGATACAGTTTTGACTTTTCTTCTAATCTACCTAAAATTTTATTGTTAAAAAAAAAATTTATTAATTGTGTGAAGTTGAATTATCAGTAGTTGTTTAGTAAATATAGTTATAAAATGTTTTAAAATCATCTTTTGCAATGCAATAATAGATTAATGTTTTATTTAAATAAACTTTTTCTCAACCTTCAGATTCTTTAACTTATTCTGTATGCTAAAGAACTAAGTTATTTTTCCTAGTAAAAAAATCTTCTGCAAAAAATTACCTATATTTATTTCATATTTTGTCACCTTGGATGTTTTCTGAAATTAAGACCTTAAAAAAAAAAAATGTCTTAGATAATGCATTCGAGAATCACTTCTTAAATCCATAACAACTTCAGTGTCATTTGATGTGTTGTATTTCATTTCATTACATGATTTAATTTTTTCAAACGACGTTGCGCCACGTCATTTATTTAATGTAAATTATAAAGAAAAACGTTCATGATCTTCTAATATATTTTATTTAACCTACTGATTTGAGTATTTTTTAGTTTTCCTTTTTTCTCAAACTTTAATTTATTATCTAAAATGAAGTATTCGTGAGTGTTTGAATATTTAATTAGTATAGCAGAAGCATCAATTATTTTTAAATAAATTAAAACTTTTTTTTTTTAAAAGTNATTAAAAAATTAACATCGTTTTATTATTATAAAAGGTATTTTCAACTTAGTCTTATTTTTTTGTATTGTACAAAATAATAGAGAGTTATACATAAATGTCTTATAAACAAATCATTAGTGTACTCTACAGCGCAGAACACGCCTATAAAAGCATAACTTCAAAAAGACTCACTGACATTGAAAAATAAACATTGTTGCCGTAGTTATACATGATGCTAACAGCATACAAAAATTCTTGTTTTTATATTTACTTACAGAAAAAATACATACTTTCGACTTTCACGTATTCAGTTTACAAAATATATAAAACTCACCACTATGTAATAATTTAATACATTATTTGTAAAAAGTATAAAAGTTATGATGCCAGCCCTTAGAGTTCCGGTATGTTGTTGCTTAGTATATTACTTAATAACATGAGGTCTTATTTCATTTGGTCTAGCTGTTGTATTTAAATTAGCTACGACACCTCGCGACCGTGCATCTTTTATCAAATCCTTCCACATGTTATCTTTCTGGAAAAAAATAACGTTTTTGTTAGTTTATTCAAGAAATGAAACTATGAGGTATTTAATAACACAGACATACATAATTTTTTTTTTTGTGGTAAGCAGTTCGATATGAAGTAAGTTTATCAGTCAATACACATTTGGTCACTTAATTATCCTATCTCATCAGATTTTCGGGATACTTAAGGAGGTTCGGGCACTCTTCGGGGAGGGGTGAGCGGGTATGCGGGGGCTCCCATTAGACAACGTGTTGAAGTGAGTTGTACTCACCCTGCATAAAAACGTCCACCCACTGCATCATGATTAATTTAATTGTGTTTAACTCCTCAGTGCTCAAAGGTGAAACCATTAAATGTTATGAAAAAATTACGGTACATACTTTAAAGCAGCTAGTTTCCGATAGTTTTCGTAAAAAAACTTGAAAATATGTTGTTTGCATGATAAAAAATAACCTAAAAAAAGTAGGAGGAGGCTCAGTTTTCGTCAACAAGAGTGTGTTATAAATTTTTGAAAAACCAACTTTTCTTTGCACAGCATAATAGTTTGAGATCTTTAGAAGGGCTGGGCCAAGTTTCAGATCATGATTTCAAGTTAAATAAATTCTAGACGTAATTTTGTAATGACGTCTTGCTCCGTATAAAAAGACCAGCTGACAGCAGACGATACTCGATTCTCTCCCATACACTTAGCATGGGACCCACTCGTGATTTTGTTTACGTTTGCACAGATATTTCTTCCAAATGTCTGATAAGGTGAATATTTTTGTATACGAGTGTCTTCCTCATGACTTGAACTTTAGGTACAATTTTTTTTATTACGTCGAAAAGCATTTTGACATACTTACATACATGATTAAAACTTTCAGAATGGCCTTTTCCATAAGAGGCTATGTTGTATTCGCACATTTCAATAATTTTTTCCTCAAATAAATGCCTGGTAAAAAAATATTAAAAAATTTATGGAGGTTTCTGACATGTTAACAAATCATATATATTTTTTCCAAGCATGAAAAGCATTTTCAAACAATGCCCGTACCTCTTTAAACTCTTAATCGTTTTGTAACGTATTTTTAGCGCTTTTGGCCTAAAAATATCGATGGAAAATCTGACAACAGAATTTTAAAAAGTTTACCCAAATATAAGACAAATAAAATAACAATTAAGTATGATGAAAATAAAAAATCTAGATATGACTACAGTTTGTGTGTTGATAATTACAACGGTCTAACTAATACCCAGTTTTTTTAGACTAATAAGTTCTATAGTACATAGCAAGTAGATGAAATTTCCAATTTTCAAGTTAAATGTTTCAGAAAATACGCAAGTAGAAGTTTTTAAAATGTTTTTCCGTATCCCACTCATGGGTATGTATAAGAATCCATACTCAAATCGTGGGCACACGAAAATAGTAATCTCTCCAAAAAAATATGTTTCAGCAAGAAATAAATAGTAAATACGTGCAATCTTAGAAAAGCTATTAGCCAGTGAGTTGAATCTTGTAAAACATAAATAAATAACTAAAAAAGTATTGCTTGTTTCACTTTTAATATTAAATAGGCTCGATGTACCACGCCAACTGCGCGCAAGATACTATGATTACCAGCGTTGGCCGCGGTGGTCAAAAGTTTTCTCCCAACCACAACCTTCAGAGCGCTTCTTTATCAGCGCCACTTAATTAATTAATAAAATATTAACTCATAACACAAGCGCCTATGACCCAATAACGCGGGGCGCTTACTGGCCACTCTATTATTTAATAAAATGTTAACTCATAACACAAGCGCCCATCACTCGGTAACCCAGGGAGCTTACTGGTCACTTTAATAATTGATAAACTGTTAATCAGTAACGCAAGCACTAATTAGTAGATTATTAATTAATAACACGAGCGTCTATTACTATAGGTCGTTGTCATATTTTACAATTAATTAAAATATTAAATTGCTGATATCACAACCCCATAAAATAGTTGTGTAAAAACCCCGCTTTGGAAGCTACACATTTATACGTAACAGTACCAAAATAAAGTGTTTTAATGTATATAATTATGCTAGTGTTATTAGGGCCTATTTATTAAAAAAAAATAAATTTAAGAATCTTTTTAAGGTTTCTTTATTGTTAGAACACGTTGCATCATATACATACTATTTGTTCAAATACATACTATTCTAAAATCATTTGTTTTTTTGAATAGTGAATACAGACCCGGATCATCAGGTGGTAGGCGCTTGTGTTATACATTAACATTTTATTATTTAATAGAGTGACCAGCAAGCGCCCCGGGTCATTAGGTGATAGGCGCTTGTGCTATTAATTAACAATATTATCATTAATAGAGTGGCCAGTCAGCGCCCAGGATGGCGCTTGTGTTATTAATTAATAATCTATTAATTAATAGAGTGGCCAGTCAGCGCCTCGGGATACCGGGTCATGGGCGCTTGTGTTATGAGTTAACAATCTATCATTTAATAGCGTGGCCAGTAAGCTCCTCGGGTCAATAGATGATAGGCGCTTGTGTGTGTATATATGTATACATATCATATGTATACACATATGTACGACCATCGCGGCCAACGCTGATACTTACTGAAATCCAATGTTGTTAGAGGTGACATCGAAAATCTCGAAGTATACATTGCATTCATCGATAGTTTTGATGTAGTACCACTGTACTTCTTGATTCTAGATGTAAGAAAAATTAACATCCTTAATTCCGAAGTAAATATTTTGGATATGAGCTGTTCGGGAGCGTAGTGTTTTATATTAATCTGGCGCACTTACCTACACGATTAACTGCGCAACCGAACAGCGCATATCCAAAATACTTACTTTACTTCGGGATTTGGGATTTGAAGTTTTCATACATCTAGAATCAAGAAGTACAGTATCGCTACATCAGGACTACCGATGCATGCAGTGTATTCTTCGAGATTCTCGATGTAACCACTATCAACATTAGATTTCAGTATGTATAGTATCATGCGTGTGTGTGTGTCGTGCTACCAAAGCAGCCGCAGTGGAGACAGAAAGGGTAGCAGGTGCCGTAAAATAATTTGCATAAGTATCATATATTTCATCGATTAAACAAACTTTGCTGTAAGTGATGTTCGATTGTAATTATATTAAAGTGAATCGTTCAAATACATACCAAATACATTTTTCTTTTTTCCTTGCTAAATATCACGGTGTTTAGAGTTAGTACTGAATTTTTTCACTAGAGGCCCCAGTGCCATGCACTGATGTAAAGTGTAGGGCCACTAGCTCCCTCTAACTTACACACACACACACACACACACACACACACACACACACACACACACACACACACACACACACACAGAGAGAGAGAGCTGATATGCGAAGCGAAAAGAGCGAGAGACGAGCGAACATATTGTTACGTCTAGCCCAACAACTAGGTTGAATTTTCGAAACTTTAGCCCTGGCAACCTAATGCCGTGGAGTCAGGGTTCGTCCTGGGGTCTAATCGAGACAAAAAAATTTGACGTCATGGCACGACTAACAAACACACTTACTAGGGCAAAGGAAGCGGGAGGAGACGGTCGGCCAAGGAACCTGAACAATAGTAGGTTAATTCGCCATTGCGTATTTTGACGTCAAATCGCTATCGCGATCAGACCTCTGGGCTGGCCACAACAAACACTGAAGGTGGCGGAGTTTATAAGGGGCAAGGCGTCCTGGCGGGTTGCCAGAACACGATTACTCCGAATGTTACTACTGGAATTCGTCCTGGCAGTAGCGTCAGAACAAGCTCCACAAAAAGAGGAAGGGAGAGGGAATACGGAGAAATGCTTCTCAAAAGAAAAAGGGAAAATAGAGTAAAATAAAAGTATGTATTTTTTTTACTTTATCTCGAGCCACTCGCGCGCGTGTGTGTGTGTGATGGCATGGTCGGAGCCGGTCGGTAGTGGGTGTTGTTGGTGAGTCTGAGGTGAGGAAAAAAATGCTCTCAGCCAACCCGGATACGATGGGCCTTCCTGCCCGAGAGATGCGGATGGGTTGACGGAGATGTGATAATGATTTCCTTGAAACTAGTTGTGGCGGCAACTGCTTGAGCGGGACTGACTGTGGCGATTGCTGTTTACATAGCGGACTTGTCGTAGGTATATAACGGACAACGAAGAGAGAACTGGGAAGGTAGAACAATGGTGGAGTAGCAACGTGGGAACTGTAGGGAGATGAAGGGTCGAGCGTGGCATTATGATTAGGTGGTCGTACGTATTAATTTATCCAGCGCAAGGATGATTCGAGGGTGCGTGGGATGGGTATGGGTGTTGCTTATCATATTAGATTTGTTAGTCTTATGTATAAAGACGGAGTTCGGATTTTTACATTGACGAACTTCGTGACCGAGAAGCGACTATATAGAAAGAGTATTAATATTGAAACGATACAATATAAAACTTATCTCTAGGTGTTAGTAAAAAAGATTTTGTTTGGTTTTTCTTGCACGTGCGCGTCTCGCTCTTCATAGGTGATATCCCTTGGGGGCATATCAGGCTTATCATTTGAAACGTTGTTGAGTAAAAGACAAGAATACAGGAGAGCCAAAAGATAGCGGTGAAAGTGACGCTCGTGTTTGCCGCATGGTAAAAGTAGATTACATTAGTAGAAACTTAGCTGTATGATAAAAATTAATATCTTAAGCCCAAGTATAGTTAAGCTTTTAAGCCGTGGAAAGTTCGTTGCTTTGTGGTTGAATCCCCGAGAGCAGAGTATTTTGGGAAAAAGCAATTAGGGAAAACCGTTGACTTTTGCATGCAATACTGAAATGAGCGTGACTAATTGGGGGAGGCAGAATAGTATTTTGGAATGTTCTGGTTAGGTAAATGTTGGTTGTGTGGTTCGAAAATGGGGAGAGGAAAAAAATGGATACTGTGAGTTGGATGGCATCCTAAAAAGGTTAGTTGAGGATAGCATAACATAATGACGAGACTAGCCGTCTATTTGAGATTTGAGACGAACACAGGAGCCTTAGGGCCTTTCGTTTCGTCTTCGATAATTAGTTCATCTCGTTGGGACGGTGATAAAATTTCCTTCATCTCTGTGACTTGAGTTTGATCCAAAGTAAGTTGGTCCTCAAGATACTGTTCGTTTGGTGTCCTAGTGCGGTTGTTGGTATGGTAGGCATGTATGATGTTATGAGTGCTCCATGTGGCTCCAAGAATCTTGAGCGACCACCTGAAAACACGGTGGAGAGCATACCCCCCTCTGAATATGATATTCAAAAACGACTTGATTAGTTGGATGCAGAATATTATGGCCGTAATACGTGCGCTGATGGAACCGAAATTTACAAACTTTTTCTAATATTTGTCGAGTGTAGACTCAAGCGATTTTGGTTAACGAGTTCTCATTGAGAAGCTTGAACAATGTGCCGTCCTGATACGGGACAGACTCACCGTTAGCTTCCCTTGCGATGTTATTTAGTAGCGTTGTCGTTCGACTGGAAATATGGTCCTTTCGCGTAGACGCTTCAAATCGTCTTCTTTGTAGATACCCATAGTAGCTAGATCCGAGGGGCTGATGTAATGCCAGGAGAAATTAGTCACTGGTTTAATTAACGCTGGTGCATGAGTGACAATCGGCTTTGGGAAAAATCTTGCCTATGCGTTATTCGTTTTGAACATCGTCAGAATCATATCGTTGTAATCGATACGAGTCCCGAAACTCTGTAGAATGTGGGTCTTCACTGTCTAATAATATACCTCTCTTTGTCTTAATCGTAGTTCCACGTAAGAGTTTTCGTCTTGGTCTACTGTCACTTTAACATGAGTACATTTAATTAGGTGTACAACTTCACCAGCAACTACAGCCATGTGTCCTGATCCCTTCATAATATTAAAAGAAAATTTATCTGGGGAATGTCCGGTGAGGGAGAGGATAGTTTTTAAGGTTTTACGTTCAAAATTGCAACGCTGGGTTGCAATGTCACGGTGTAAATTGTTAAGTTGGGTCCAAAAATGTTTTTCAACATACACAAAGTTGGAATTAACGTAGGTATAAATATTAAGATCTGCCGTCAGGGTTTTCGTCTTCGCTGCAAATGACTTACCACACATTATTTCGAAAATCGCGAGTTTCGGATGTTCCATGGAAATTATTTTATATCCACATACGCTTATTTTATTCTTACTTGTTAGAGCAAAAGCATTTTCTCGGGATTCAAGTGAATAAACAATATGGTTCTTGTCGAACGAGGTATCTACTAATTTTTTTGTAAAGCCCTCATAAAGGACGCTATAATAGGTAAATTTACAATTATTTATGAGTAGGGGCTCCCAAAAGCTGTGGCCTCCTTCGAAATCAACGCAAAATTTATTTGAAAGATTGCGAGTAAACGGGTGGTTTATGGAGAATCTGCGGTGGTAGCAGGTAGTTAAACGCGGTGTCTGTTCTGGATAGATACCCGACAGCGCATATCTATGATTTTTCGAATGGTTTACATGGCAAAACGATATTCTCCGCTATTGACCTCAAAAAGACATTCAATCAAATACCTGTAGCCGTAGTTGATGTACTAAAGACCGCGATAATCACCTTGTTTGGGTTGTATAAGTATTTGTATGTCATTTTTGGTCTGAGAAACGCAGAAAAATTATTTGAAAGCTTTCTAAATAGTGGTTTTAATGACTTGAACTTCATTTTCGTGTACATTGACGACATTCTTATTGCGTCAAAAGATCTTCAGGAGCATTATACACATTTAAATGTTATTTTCGATTGCTTGAAGCAGCATCGTCTTCGAATTAATGTCGCCAAGTGTACTTTACGCAATCGAGGAATTGGTTATTCTGGGTTATCTTATTAATAGTCACGGTATTCAGCCAATGGCGAAGAAAGTTAATGCTATAGTTGACTGTCCTAAGCCTACGACGATTAAAGAACTAACGTTTTTTAGAAATGATTAATTTTTGCCATAAAAATCTTCCACATACTACCCATACGCAAGCCTCATTAAATGAGTATTTCAAAGAATCGCGAAAAACTGACAATCGTGTAATCGATTGGGCACCCGAAGCTGAGGGAACATTCAATAAGTTTAAAGTAGACTTGGTTAATGCTACGTTGTTGATCTATCCATGGATTAATGCGAGGATTAGACTTGCAACGGACGCGTCTGAAAATGCGATAGCAGTTGTGGAGCAGGAATCGCTTTAGGGCATCTAAGAGCCGTTAGCGTTTTTTAGCCATAAGCTTTCCCCATCGTAGGCGAGCTATAGCACGTATGATCGGGAATTGTTGGCTATATACAAAGCTATTAGATATTTTTTTTATATTCTGGAGGCGCGTGAATTTACAACATGTGCCAATTATAAACCTCTAATGTAAGCATTTAAATAAAAATCGGATAGGACCTCGCCTCGACAAAAAAGGTTATTTGTCATTTATATCTCAATACTCAACGGATATTCAGCACCTTTCAAGCACTGATAACGTGGTCACGGATCCTTTATTTCGTGTCGACGCTTTTCGTTTCCACACAGCGATTTTACCTGCTAAACTGGCTGCGGAGCAAGCAATTGACAACGAACTTGGAGAATTGTTGAAATCCGATAAAACAAATTTGAAATTAAAGCTACTTACTTGGATGAGGGATCCTAAATTGCCTATGTATTGCGAAATGAGCATAGATGCCCTACGTCTATACGTACAAAAAAGTTTCGTCGTAAGGTATTTGATATTATTCATGAGTTTGCCCATCCGGGACCAAAAGTACAAATCGCATGATGAGACAGTGTTATATTTGGCCAGTAATGCACAGGGATGTGAAGAACTGGTATAAGAAATGTGTCAATTGTCAACAAAACAAAGTCACGCGTAAAGTATGAATGCTTTCTAGCCACTTCGTTGCCCAGGATGCACGTTTTGAGCATGTCCACATATGTATTGTTGGGCTTCCTCCGAAGCATGGCTATGAATATATCTTAATAATGGTAGACAGGTTTTCCCACTGGGTAGAGGCAGTTACACTTCATGAGGCTTCGGATTTTAATGTGAGTAGAACATTTTTAGATTCATGGGTGTCTCGTGATGGAGGCACAAAGCGTATTAGAACAACTACGTATCACCCAGAGGCGAATGAGGTGGTGGAACGTTGGTATAGACAGTCAAATATAGCATTAAACTGTCAAAAGAGCGATGAATAGACACGTACACAACAGTTTTGTTAGGCTTGCGTTTCACAGTCCGTCTCGATACAGATACGTTTCCAGCTGAGTTTGTATTCGGTACGGCACTCCACTTGCCGAGAGAATTTTTTGCACATAGTGAATTTACGGCAGAACCAAATTTCTTTTTATAAGAATATCGCGAATATATAAGACAACTTAGGTCAGTACCTGTAACGCACAATTTCTCTCTGAAAACATTTGGTATACAAAGGTTCATTTAAAGTTATAAGTATAATAAGCGATATTGTACTTAAAATTGAGGTAAACGGTTTACCACGTACAGTAAATATTGAGTTATTAAAACCTGCTTATTGCATAAATGAAAATATTGACGAAGAAACGCATAATAGTTCTACGAATAATGTCTCTATCAAACTTACAGTCACTGTTAGGAAAACGTATAGTCGTAAGACTGATAAAAGTAAGAAAACTGTGCAATTCGTTCTAAACAATAATGTAAGTATGTACGGTAAAGATACTTAAGTTAAATGACATATCTCTCGCTCATATGTTAATCATCAATCTTAATTACTTTAAGAAATAACGACTGAAAAGTTTTATAAAATGATGTAATTTTTGTACTCAGCGCACACTGGGGGGGGAGTACTGCAGAGCCACTATCTTACTCTAACTTAAATATATAGTTGATATGCAGAGCGAAGAGAGCGAAAGGTGAGTAAACATATCGTAAGTCTGAGCGTAGCACTCCGAATGTAACGGCTTGTAATAATCAGTACTAATAAAAACTTGTATCATTTTAGATTGAGGCCTTCTTGTTCATTATTGACCTCATGCCCAGCATCCCTCAAGGAGTTTTTAGATTCCTCAAAGCCCATCCACAGGGCGAACATCTACACTGATGGGTAGATCTTGTGATATACGCGTTTTTTTGAGGTTTTTTTAAATTTTATTTTGTTTTTTCAAATTTGTCCAATTTTTCAGGTTGTGGGCAATGATGTCCGTCATTCTTATGGGTAGGATCAGGATGTCTTTCAACGAGTCTTTTTAATATAATTACGATCGAATATCACTTACAATTAAGTTTTTTTATCGATCCATTATATTTCATTCGTCTCGTTTGAAGACATACCAAATGCAGATGTTTAGAGGACAGGAAAATAGAAACTATGATGAGAAATATACGTGTGTATTGATTATACCCTGCTATATTCGTTATATTTGATAAATTTAATTCTTATCCAACTAAGAAATTAGTATTGACTGCAAAGTCTTGATTGCTTATTACAATAAGCTTATTATAGAACTTTGCAAAAGTTGTAGCCCACAGTTTTTCTAATCATAAATAAATCTAAAATTTTTTGATTGCTGCTGATGTCGCTGCATGTCTCGTAGAGTAATCTAATAAAATTATGGTATCAATGCCACTTCTTTTCAAAATGTTTTTACCCTTATATAGGGTCTGCGAAATGACTGGTTTATGAGGCTTTTTGGTTGTAATCAACAATGTTTATTATCGCTTCTTAAAGGGCCTGATATCTTCGTGTATTCCAGAATTTTTATATAGGTACATACATTCAAATTATTCTAGTATTGGAAATTATAAGCATGGGCTGAAACCTATTTGGGCCTGGCGTGTTGTCTAGATCTGGAATCTCAATTTCTATTCCCCCTTTCCTGAATACTATATTATCTAACTTGATAATCGCGAAAGTCTGTATCTTATGAGCTGTGCTCAGAGGCAAGAGTTTAATAGTTTTTTCATCGAATTTGTAGGGGGTTAATTTATATAGGGAATACATCGTTTCAAAGTAGTTAATTACCAATGTAAGGTTTCGGTGGAGGAGGTTTTAGCTTGAATGTATTTTTCAAAAACGCTTGACCATCTGATCTTTGCCAATTCCATTGGTTAATATCTGTACCACTGCGCCTCTGATGTTGTTTATTGTACCGCAAGAGTTATTGAGATTCTGAGGAATAACTTTAGGAAATTTTTTCTTGTTGGGGTATGGAATTTTTCTGGAATCCCTTTGAAGAAGATCCTCTAGTACTTCTGGCCAGTGATGTTTGGATAACGTTCAATACCTCACTTGGTACTTTCTTTCTATCGAAGGCCTTCAAAATACAAACCCTGCTATTAAAGTCAGGTGTTGCGTCTGTTTATAAATTTTGTTCCTACAATCAGATCATAGTGATCTGTCGTGAGGATCAAAACTTATAAGTTCTGTTATTATTTTGGAACCACTATTATGCCTTTGTCTGTTCTCTTTTTATTTTGTTTAGACGATTTTTTGTATCATGTTTGCCCACTTGATGGTGAATGCGTCTACCTAAACAGCCCTAGGATCTTGTCTTTAAGAAAGGTATCTTACACGTTTCTTGTTTTAGCTATTCGCAAACAAGTCGACTTCTGGGTCATCAATGGTGTTTTTTTTAAATTTTTTAAAAACATGTGGGGTTTGGGGTTGGGGTTCGGGGTTTGCTTATCTACATCGTCGTTTTTTTAAACGGGACAAGTTGTCTGCATTTACATTTTCTTTGGATAGGATAATGAAGTGACACTATAAATTCCTCTCATTTTAGTCCAATGCAAACTCTGTTTTTCTTTGTTGTCCCCTCTCCACATCATAGCTCCGGAGTTTGCGAGCGGCTCGCTGCGCCACCGCATCCACGGAAAATACCCAGTTTTTGACATCAATTTTTCGCGTACTTCCAAAATGTCAAACGAAACGACGTTTAAGTAGGTTGTAGAGTAACTCTCTACGAGTATGATGCCGTTTGAAAAATGGCAATATGTTGAAAAACCAGCCACGTCCAACTATTTTACGGAGGGACCATTTTTTGCTTCTTGCAGCGGTTTGCAAAAAGTTTGCAACCGATCTTCTTGAAATTTGGTGTGGATGTAAGGGACACAAGATATACCTTGTATTCAATTTTCAAGTCTTGATATTTAAAGGAACGCGAGTGATAGATTTAAAAAAAAAACCGTCCTATGAAGCACTTTTTTCCAAATTGCGAAAAAACGGCTGGACCGATTTTATCCCACCGAAGCTCATTTTCTATGTCTTGAAATTGCGCATCTTTTTTACCACCAACAAAACTTTTCGACCGACTCTCCAGTTTCTTCCTAGATGCGAAAAACCACTCTTGGCTACTATAACTATTTTTTTTTGGACCGTTAGCTGACACAGTTTGGAGTCTGAAACTATTTAGATTTGTTCTGAAACTGCTTAACTACCACCCAGATATTTTTCGCGTTAGAAGCAATTTTTTAAAAATAACCATGGTTTTTTGCTAATTTTATCCTTCAAATGTCCGGTTCGTTCCGTCTGTCACACCCCATCCGATGTCCAAAGCGTCGGTATATATTTTTAAGGCAAAGTTGTTGATTTTTATCGATTTTCGCCTATCTGGAAAGACCATAAGCTACCAGTCCACATCCGAGACTATTGAGCTTGGAATAATCATTTCGGTATCCCAATTACAGAATGACTCCTGTTTAATGCAAAAATTATTTTCTTTTTCGAGAGATCTATTGTAAATGAGCCCATATTGTACAGCTGGGCAGGCTGCTATTAGTTTTTCAATAAGTTCCTTGAAGTGTCTAATCCAGATAGCGTTCTTGTTCGTAAATGACCTTAGGCTTTTTAAAAGTCTCTGTCTTTTTTTTCTGTTAACTTTATGGTATATTAAGTCGTGTTTATAATCATGCCGAGAGATTTACTGCGTGTACTTGAAGTATACCTTCCTTTTACTAATAATAAAGCTGAGCTCTTAAAGTAAGGTTACTGTTGTGTCTTTATTTTCTAGACATTATTCATAGTTATTTGCAATAATAAGAAATAACAATATCATCAATAAAAATGACTGTTATGAGACCCTTAGACCTCAAGATATTAATTACAACTTTAAGGAGCTTGGTATATACATATGGGCCCACATTCAGTTCAATTGGTAGACAAGTAAATTCAAAGAATGTATTATAAAATTCGAAACGAAGATATTTCTTACTGTCCGTATGGACCGGCATTAGGAAATATGCATTCTCCAGATCAATTGTGGGCATGTGTAACCTGAAAAAATAATGGTCAGCTGACCTGAGGTCTTATATTTTAAAATGTTAAGTATTTGTAACGTACGATATGCAAGGCATATCATACTGACTCTCCCTAGTAACAGCGAGGCTTCTTTATCAAGAAGGCATCGACAGGTGGAGAACAAGCTAATATAAGGCCCAGCGAGCCTCAAATCGCGGCACTCAGGCGGCATTCGGGTACTCAGGCGGCACTTGGGCAGTCAACCAGTCAGAGAGTCAAGGAGTCGAGCAGTTGGGCATTCGCGGATTTGGGAATTAGGGTTACACGACGAGCCTTAGAGACCAAGCACACGCGCTACTTTGTCTTTAATTTCGGTGATTGAATAAAGCTCTTGATATAATCAATTGTTTATCATTCTCACGAAGCACTTCCTTACCAATATCTTTCCTACGTAACAGTTTTGGTGCTAAGTGAGGGGTCTGGTAAGAGTCGGAATTTTTTTTTCTCTTTCATTACGCGTTTCAAAAAAAAAATTCCGCCGAGAAGCACACATAGTGCCGCGAGAATACGACGATTGAAAATCGGGAAGCCAAGGAGCCGATCAAAGACGATAGTTCCGGTCACAGTCAACAAACAGCGGTGACAGCAGCCTGGAAGCCAACAGGACCAGGATACCAATTACAAATAATCCCAGGATGAAGGTAATAAGCGGCGAGTGCTGAAAGGAAATGGTTGCTAAAATTTTATTCTTATTGGCATGCATATCTACAAGCACGTAAGTACTTTTATAATAAAATTAATTTTATCCCTTATCCCCGAGGTAAGATAGGAAAGGCACTCACTAGGTGAAGATTAGGTCGTGGGAAATTTTTATTATTGATACATGTATATTTATTATCTCGTTCGCTCTTTTTTTAGTGTTTTCTTTAAGAAAAAAAAAAAAAAAAAAAAAAAAAACCTTAGAGGACAGGAAAATAGAAACTATGATGAGAAATATACGTGTGTATTGATTATACCCTGCTATATTCGTTATATTTGATAAATTTAATTCTTATCCAACTAAGAAATTAGTATTGACTGCAAAGTCTTGATTGCTTATTACAATAAGCTTATTATAGAACTTTGCAAAAGTTGTAGCCCACAGTTTTTCTANTTTTTTTTTCTCTTAATTACCACTAAACGGAAATACAGGGTAAAATCAAAGAAACTAAGTGAGAGACGAATACCGCTCTTGTGGTCTCTTACCTCGCCTTCTACAATTTTGTTTTTCCTCTCGTCCGATTATTATGAAGCTGCGACATACGTGATTAAACGCAGACCCGCAATTGTAATGACACAGAAGTTCGAAACGTTCCAAAAACAAAATTTGAAAATTTAATTAATCACTTTAAAACGTAGCAAAAATGCTTCAGAACAACTAAGAGTAGCGATCGAGACTACTAATCATATGTATAAGTCGTAAAAAAAATTAATTGTCCATTATTTGACCCGCACCAAAAAATTATCATGAATGTGACTATGCTAGCTTTACTACTACTTCAAACCTCTGGCATTCGTTACTATAAAACCAAATCAGAGACCTCGCTTAAAATAATAGAAGTTGTTTATCATTATGTAAACAATATGAATAGATTAAAATATCCAAGAAAATCGACAGGGAGGGTGATTTTCACTCGATTTTCCACAACACGCGTAATGCAAAATCAACCAATTTTCACTCGATTTTCCACAACACGCGTAGTGCAAAATCAACCAAGTTCGGTCTTCTGGCTCTCATGTGTAACCTGAAAAAATAATGGTCAGCTGACCTGAGGTCTTATATTTTAAAATGTTAAGTATTTGTAACGTACGATATGCAAGGCATATCATACTGACTCTCCCTAGTAACAGCGAGGCTTCTTTATCAAGAAGGCATCGACAGGTGGAGAACAAGCTAATATAAGGCCCAGCGAGCCTCAAATCGCGGCACTCAGGCGGCATTCGGGTACTCAGGCGGCACTTGGGCAGTCAACCAGTCAGAGAGTCAAGGAGTCGAGCAGTTGGGCATTCGCGGATTTGGGAATTAGGGTTACACGACGAGCCTTAGAGACCAAGCACACGCGCTACTTTGTCTTTAATTTCGGTGATTGAATAAAGCTCTTGATATAATCAATTGTTTATCATTCTCACGAAGCACTTCCTTACCAATATCTTTCCTACGTAACAGTTTTGGTGCTANGATATTAGTTCAATTTTCCACAACACGCGTAGTGCAAAATCAACCAAGTTCGCTTTTCTGGCCCTTATAACTAAAAAACTAGATCGAAAGCCCTGCTAAAAATGATACAAGTTGTTCATTATTACATAAACAACAGAATAAAATAAAAATATCCAAAAAAATCAACAGGGAGGGTGATATTAGCTCGATTTTCCACAACACGCGTAGTGCAAAATCAACCAAATTCGCTCTTCTGACCCTTATAACTGAAAATCTAGATCGCAGGCCCCCGCTAAAAACGATACGGGTTAGTTATTATTATTAAAACAATAGAATAAAATAAAATTATCCAGAAAAAGTCGACAGGGCAGGTGATTTAAGCTCGATTTTCCACTACAAGCATAGTGCAAAATCAACCAAGCTCGCTATTCTGGCCCCCATGACTAAAAATCTAGATCGAAGGACACGCTTAAAACGATACATGTTGTTTATTATTATATAAACAATAAAATAAAATGAAATTATTCAGAAAAAATCGACAGGGCGAATGATTTTCACTCGATGTTCTACAACACGCGTAGTGCTAAATCAACCAAGTTCGCTATTCTTGCCCTTATAACTAAAAATCTAGATCGAAGGCCCCAGGAAAAATAATATAAGTTGTTTATTATTATATAAACAACAAAATTAAATTAAAATATAAAAAAAAAAAATCGACAAGGCGGGTGATATTAGCTCGATTTTTCACTTTACGCGTAGTGCAAAATTAACAGAATTCGCTCTTCTGGCCCTTATAACTTAAAATCTAGATCGTAGGCCCCACTAAAAATGATACGAGTTGTTCATTATTATATAAACAACAGAATAAAATCAAAATATCCAAAAAAATTCGACAAGGCGGGTGATTTTCACTTGATTTACCACTACACGCGTAGTGCAAAATCAACCAAGTTCGGTCTTCTGGCCCTTATAACTAAAAATCTAGATCGAAGGCCCCGCTAAAAACGATACGGGTTAGTTATTATTATTAAAACAATAGAATAAAATAAAATTATCCAGAAAAAGTCGACAAGGCGGATGATTTTCACTCGATTTTCCACTACACAAATAGTGCAAAATCAACCAAGTTCGCTCTTCTGGCCCTCATAACTAAAAATCTAGATCGAAGGCCCTGCTAACAACGATACGGGTTGTTTAATATTATATAAACAATAAAATAAAATAAAATTATCCAGAAAAAATCGACAGGGCGGATGATTTTCACTTGATTTTCCACTACACACGTAGTGCAAAATCAACCAAGTTCGGTCTTCTGGCCCTTATAACTAAAAATCTAGATCGAAGGCCCCGCTAAAAACGATACGGGTTAGTTATTATTATTAAAACAATAGAATAAAATAAAATTATCCAGAAAAAGTCGACAAGGCGGATGATTTTCACTCGATTTTCCACTACACAAGTAGTGCAAAATCAACCAAGTTCGCTCTTCTGGCCCTTATAACTAAAAATCTAGATCGAAGGACACGCTAAAAACTATACGGGTTGTTTATTATTATATGAACAATAAAATAAAATAAAATTATTCAGAAAAAATCGACAGGGCAGATGATTTTCACTCGATGTTCTACTACACGCGTAGTGCAAAATCAACCAAGTTCGGTCTTCTGGTTCTGCTAACTAAAAATCTAGATCGAAGGCCACGCTAAAAATAATACGAGTTATTTATTATTATAAAAACAATAGATTAGATTTAAAATATTCTGAAAAAAAAACGAGAGGGTGGGTCATTTTCACTCAATTTTCCACTACGCGCGTAGTGCAAAATCAACCGAATCCGCTCTTCTGGCCCTTATAACTACAAATCTAGCTCGAAGGCTTAGCTAAAAACGATACGGGTTGTTTGTTATTATTGAAACAATGGAATAAAATAAAATTATTCAGAAAAAATCGACAGGGCAGGTGATTTTCACCCAATTTTCCACAACACGCATAGTGCAAAATCAACCAAGTTCGCTCTTCTGGCCCTTATAACTAAAAATCTAGATCGAAGGCCCTGATGCAAATAATAGAGTTTTAAATTATTATGCAAACAATATAAAAAAATTAAAATATCCTGAAAAATCAACTGGGCGGGTGATTTTCACTCGATTGTCCACTACACGCGTAATGCAAAATCAACCAAGTTCGCTCTTCTGGCTCTTATAACTAAAAATCTAGATCAAAGGCCTCACTAAAAATCATACGAGTTGTTTATCATCATGTAAACAATATAAAAAATCTAAAATATCCGAGAAAAATCGACAGGGAGGGTGATTTTTACTCGATTTTTAACAACACCCATAGTGCAACATCAACCAGGTTTGCTCTTCTTGCCCTCATAACTAAAAATCTAAATCGAAAGCCTCGCTAGAAATGATACGAGTTATTAAATATTATATTAACAACAGAATGAAATAAAAATATCTAGAAAAATGGACAGGGCGGGTGATATAAGCTCGATTTTCTACAACACGCGTAGTGCAAAATCAACCAATTTCACTCTTCTGGCCCTCATAACTAAAATTCTAGATCGAAGGCCCTGCTAAAAACGATACAGGTTATTTTTCATTATTTAAACAATAAAATAAAATAAAATTATTTAGAAAAAGTCAACAGGGCAGGTGATTTTCACTCGATTTTCCACAACACGCATAGTGCAAAAATCAACCAAGTTTGCTCTTCTGGCCCTTATAACTAAAAATCTAGATCGAAGGACACGCTAAAAACTATACGGGTTGTTTATTATTATATGAACAATAAAATAAAATAAAATTATTCAGAAAAAATCGTCAGGGCAGATGATTTTCACTCGATGTTCTACTACACGCGTAGTGCTAAATCAACCAAGTTCGATATTCTTGCCCATATAACTAAAAATCTAGATCGAAGGCCCCACTAAAAATGATACGAGTTGTTCATTATTATATAAACAACAGAATAAAATCAAAATATCCAAAAAAATTCGACAAGGCGGGTGATTTTCACTTGATTTACCACTACACGCGTAGTGCAAAATCAACCAAGTTCGGTCTTCTGGTTCTGCTAACTAAAAATCTAGATCGAAGGCCACGCTAAAAATAATACGAGTTATTTATTATTATAAAAACAATAGATTAGATTTAAAATATTCTGAAAAAAAAACGAGAGGGTGGGTCATTTTCACTCAATTTTCCACTACGCGCGTAGTGCAAAATCAACCGAATCCGCTCTTCTGGCCCTTATAACTACAAATCTAGCTCGAAGGCCCAGCTAAAAACGATACGGGTTGTTTGTTATTATTTAAACAATAAAATAAAATAAAATTATTCAGAAAAAATCGACAGGGCAGGTGATTTTCACCCAATTTTCCACAACACGCATAGTGCAAAATCAACCAAGTTCGCTCTTCTGGCCCTTATAACTAAAAATCTAGATCGAAGGCCCTGATGCAAATAATAGAGTTTTAAATTATTATGCAAACAATATAAAAAAATTAAAATATCCTGAAAAATCAACTGGGCGGGTGATTTTCACTCGATTGTCCACTACACGCGTAATGCAAAATCAACCAAGTTCGCTCTTCTGGCTCTTATAACTAAAAATCTAGATCAAAGGCCTCACTAAAAATCATACGAGTTGTTTATCATCATGTAAACAATATAAAAAATCTAAAATATCCGAGAAAAATCGACAGGGAGGGTGATTTTTACTCGATTTTTAACAACACCCATAGTGCAACATCAACCAGGTTTGCTCTTCTTGCCCTCATAACTAAAAATCTAAATCGAAAGCCTCGCTAGAAATGATACGAGTTATTAAATATTATATTAACAACAGAATGAAATAAAAATATCTAGAAAAATGGACAGGGCGGGTGATATAAGCTCGATTTTCTACAACACGCGTAGTGCAAAATCAACCAATTTCACTCTTCTGGCCCTCATAACTAAAATTCTAGATCGAAGGCCCTGCTAAAAACGATACAGGTTATTTTTCATTATTTAAACAATAAAATAAAATAAAATTATTTAGAAAAAGTCAACAGGGCAGGTGATTTTCACTCGATTTTCCACAACACGCATGGTGCAAAATCAACCAAGTTTGCTTTTCAGGCCCTTATAACTAAAAATCTAGATCGAAGGCCCAGCTAAAAATAATACAAGTTGTAAATCATTATGTAAACAATATAAAAAAATTAAAATATCGAAAAAAATTTGACTGGGCGGGTGAATTTCACTCTATTTTCTACAACACGCGCAGTGCAAAATCAACCAAGTTCAACATTCTGG
>NW_019379887.1:218430-237994 GCF_000648655.2 Copidosoma floridanum | reverse complement strand
AAACAGAAGGGGGCCTTCGATCTAGATTTTTGTTATGAGGGCCAGAAGAGCGAATGCGGTTGATTGTGCACTACGCGTGTTGTGGAAAATCGAGCGGAAATCACCCGCCCTGTTGATTTTTATGGATATTTTGATTTTATTCTATAGTTTATATAATAATAAACAATCCATATCATTTTTAGTATCTGTATCACTCTTACACAACAGGGGGGCAGACGCACGAGGAAAGGCAGGAGGGCCCGCAGAAAGAGTAATCGGATAAAGGCGCCAGACACATATATAGAGAATGACGAACCCAAGCTTTCAGAGTGCGACGAAGAAACAGAGCAGCTTCCCGAAATAACTATAAAACTTTCGGGAACAGGGCATATGCCACTATCGGTCCAGTCATGGGGACCACAGTTAAAGAATGGAAAGGCGACTTTTTATGCAGATACAGGTGCAGAGATTTCGATTATAAAGGAAAATTTTCTTAGTACAGACATGCTTATGGACAGTAGGTTTTGAGTGGCTATTATCGGCGTGATTAACGGAGCACGCAAAACATTGGGCACAGTACAGGCTCAGTTACAATGGCTGGAGTGCACATTACATGTTGTCCCCTATGAATTCCTTATTGACGCGGAAGGAATCATAGGGTGGAATACTTTTAAGCGATGTCGGGGCCAGATAAGCGCTGCCAAGAATATGATTAGATTAGATGATCTAGAGATACCACTGTTAAAGCCGGAGTGTTTTAAAATACCTGCGAAATCGAGACAAATAATTTATGCACGAATAATAAAAAGCAAGAATGAAGCAGAATATGGCTGGATACTTTTCCAAGAGATGGAGAAAGGAAAATTATTTGGGAACTTTATAGCGAGAAATATTAACGGGAAAATAGTTGCAGAATGTATTAATATGAGTGAAGAGATAAAATACGTGCCTGTTCCCGAAGTAGAGCTGCTAGATTACGAAGTAATTTACCGGGATCACACAAAAGAGGTTGAAGGGGACAATATCGAAAGCTTGGGGGAAGCAGTGATAAGGTTATTTAATAAGGGAAAAAATTATGATAAAGAAAAAACGGAAATTTTTTCGAAAAACGAAAAGGAGTTAGAGAAACAAAATCGGGTGGACAAGATAATGCAACTTGTAGACACAGCCGGTTGCAACGATAAAGAAATAGAACATGTGAGATGACTGATCGAGTCAATTCCGTACGTATTTGGCCTCGATGGAGTACCTCTCAAGGCAACACACCTATTAAAACATCGAATTATAACGAAGTCGGACAAACCCAATCGTGGCGAAAAGATTTAGATATCCACTGGCGATAAGGGATCAGATGAAAATCGAAATAAAGAAAATGCTTGAACAAGGGATAATTGAACCCTTCACCTCACCATATAGCTCGAACATCTGGATAGTGGCAAAACAACCGGGGCCAAACAATGAAAAAAGGGTGAGAGTAGTCACGGATTTTCGACTACTAAACGAAGTTACGGTAGGTTCATGTTACCCGCTACCGTTTCAGAGTGATATCTCAGAGAACCTAGCGTCGGCACGTTACATCACGGTGGTGGATTTCAAATCGGGATTTTTCCAGGTGGAAATACACGACGACGATGCACATAAGACAGCATTTTCAGGCCCAGACGGGCACTACCAATACAAGAAAATGCCAATGGGGTGCAAAGACTCGCCAAACACATTTCTAAGGGCTATTGCACTAGCGATCGCAGGATTACAAGGCCATGAAACAGAAGTGTATCTTGATGACATAATGGTCTTTGCCCCAGACCTTGAGGAACATGAGAGACGATTCACGAAACTGTTAAAACGGCTGGCAGCAAACCTTACGATTGAACCTAAAAAGTTTAAATTCTTGAAAAAAAAAGCGAAAGTGCTGCGTCACATTGTAGGCAATGGACAAATAATGACTGACCCAAAAAACTTGAAGCGGCTAGAAATTATCCTCGACCGACAAGCGTAAAGAAAGTAAAACAATTTTTAGGATTCGTAGGTTACTACAGGCGATTTGTCAAAAATTATGCACGAATTGCTCAGCCTTACGACTTCCCTTTCTTTGAGTATAACCCCGGTTAATTAGTGGTGGTAACAATCGGCTAAGAATATTATTTGTACCGAGGAAACTCTAAGATTAGTAACCAACACACAAACAATGTTAGTGTTTATATGTCGGAGGGCGGGTTCGTTGCCCTGTGTAAAAAAGCGAAATTGCTCAGATTGCCGATTATATACAATATTTAAAATAATTATTAAGTTTCAAAATTTATCTGTTGAATAATCAATTAATTCCTGCACCATATACAGCAATTGTTTATTGATTATTACTTTATTGAATTCTCCTGAATATTCCCTTAATTTAATCAATTTAATAATTTAATATCTTTTTTAACTTATTCAATATTTTTCTAATCTAATATCTTTTTTTTTTTTATTTATTCCTGTCCCTTTTGGGGGTACAGATAATATTCTCAGTTTAAATAAACGATTTCAAATCTTAACAGCTATTTTTCTAGTTTTTATCTTAAACTATAAAAGGAACTCGCAATCTTATGTGGAGGGGAAGGTTTGCTTAAATAAGTACAATCAATTTATTTTTAATTCTCTTATATTTATTCAATCATATGATTCTAAGGAAATTATATCTTTAATTTTTACATGTATTCATTATATTGAGTAATCGCAATTATTTACGTTAATAATAAAAAAAAATATAATATACTCGATAATTTACTTAAAATTTATCCGCCCTTTTAATAGGAAATTTTTACATAAATGGTAATTTGAATTTTTTCTCCTTAATCTCTCTGCTTGAACACGTTAGGTTAGACTAAGACGAATTTTTATCACAACCACGGAAAGTTAGTGTTATGTAACTACCTATCCTTCCAAGTCACGTAAGGTTAGGTCGTTCTCAGGGCCCTTGGGTGTCTTGAGCACTGCTCAAGTCGTCAACCCAGGAACTTCGCCTAAGAACGTGGTCGCTAACCCTAGTGCCTCGACTACTTGGGGATGCGTCGTCTCCACGCTTAAAGCGGTCGAGCACCGAAAGTCCAAGTAGGTACCGGTTAGTGGAAGTGTTACCTTGTTGGTGGTGTACACACTTACTTTTCAGCTATCGGCCTTCGTACTTCGTCTCTTTCTCTCCCTTCGTGCTCGTCGCGGTATTGTACCGGTGCACAGGAAAGTTCCAGGTCTGGGTGAGCAACGGATATACCGCGTCCCAGGCTCGCTGGAAGAGGAACTGCTTTTGCATTGCGCACTAGTGCCTTTTATGCTAACAATATTTCCTTTTGAGTAGCAGGTTTTCCCGCGCTCTAGCGTTTTCTTAACGTACTATGCGCACATTCCCCGCGCGCGGCGTTCAAATTTGAATTTTAAAATAGGAATTTAAAAAAAAATGAAATATATGTGTGTATAAAAAAAATGTGTATTATTGAATTGTCTATTAGACGGATTTTTTATTATAAGAAAATATAATAAATAGAAAAATATAAATATAAATGTAAAGCGCGTATCATAAATTCTAGATGATAGAAGTGCCCCCTTGCATCTGCCCCCTCTAATTTGTGAAAATAAAAACATTTTTTTCTTTGAACAAATTAGGTTTGAGGAATAAGTTTTGTTAGTTGTTATTAACATTATTTCCTTTTAGATGTCTCATTTTTTTAACCAGCAGGAATTTTTTCTTCAGAGGTAATGAGCTCCTTGCAGCCTATATCGAGTCTCCTAAAAGTAGGCACTGCATTTAAATGGGGTGACCAAGAGGAGAAAGCATTTAAAACTCTCATAGATACACTGAGCAGTGGACCTGTACTCATCACCCTAGATTTGGAAAAACCCTTTATCGTTACGACGGACGCATTAGATTACGCGATCGGAGCGATTTTTAGTCTGGGTGAGATCGGAAAAGATAGACCGTGCGAGTACGCGTCTCGCTGTCTTAAGGGGAGCGAACTCCGCTACCCGACCTACGACAAGAAACTATTAGCAATTGTATTTGCAAAAGAGCAATTTAGACCATATTTATACGGACGCAAGTTTACGGTGGTTACAGACCATGAGCCACTTGAGCATTTTCATTCGTCTAAAAAACCTGATATTCGTTTTAACAGGCTTAAAGCGGAACTGAGAGGGTATGAGTTCGAAGTTGTATACCGCCCGGGTGTTAACCATAGATCACCTGACGCATTATCACGAAACCCAGTACTACAAGAGGGGGAAGTGAATCCCGAACGGCCTCGCCAAGAGCTATATCAGCTGGCGGACGAACAAGAGAATGAAGAACCGGCCGATAGCGACGGACCTCCGGCGCGCATATTTAAAATACGGGCAACTCTTAGGAAAAGAATTCAAGGTAATTCGAAGAAAATAAAGATCCATGGCACCGACTCAGAAAACTCGAACGTTATAACACGAAAAAAGATACGATATCACAGTGAGAATAGTGAGAAAGATTCAGATATGAGTACAGAAGGTCAAGAAAACGGCGATGCGGACTCTTAATCAGAGGAGCCTAACGAAAAAAATTCGCCGCCACCACAAGCAATAAAGGATCGAAACGAATAGAAAGTGCGAGAAGTTGCAGAGAAAGGAGAATTATTGTCACAGGGGCCAGCAGACGAAAAATTAGGCTACATTAAGAACGAGCCAGGCTTTCGAAAGGGGATAACTACTACAAGCACGCCAGCAATATTAAAACAAAAAGAAAAATTACGGAAAGCACGTAAACGACAATTTGACACTTTGCACAGATACAAACCATGTTTTTTAACCACGCAACTGACGACGAACCCGTCAAAAGAAATAATAATAGCGAATTGTGACACACCTATACCTAGCGTTGCAACTAGAAATCAAGAGTTAATTACAGAAGAGCAAAGAACAGATTAAAGAGAAAAAGAAGGAAGCACGAAACAAGCGAAGGAATTTCCAACAGCCACACAAGAAGAGCCGAATATACATGACTTATTGGAGGGAAGGTCTGATGAATTGCGGGCTCTAGTTATGATCGACATTAAAAAGCAAGATGTAGAAAGCAGACCAGGAATAAGGATAGATATGTGGAAGCCTAGCGAGATAGTAACGACAGACAAAGCAGCACTATGCACAAGAGACGAAGTAAACGAAACCACACATAACGGGGGGGAGTATGGCTTAGTCAGAGAAAAATGAGAACATGGTACAAAACAAACGCCATGAGCAGCGAGAAAAAGTTGCACCCCCAGATAAATGGCTCGAATATTTAAAAGACGAAACGCGAAGGGAAACTTGTGAATGCACACAACCTGTTAGTACTCTGACAAAAATATCGGAAATACCATCCGACCCACCCGGAAACTGTTTGTTCCACAGCCTTATATGGTTGTACGAACTCGATATCTCAACTACTGAGTTACGAACGATTCCGCGCAATTCTAATTTATTACAAAAATGTAGAGAGCCGGAAGAAACAAAGGAAATTTTGGAGTCACAAACAATGTTTGGGAACAGCGATTGTACTTATCTGTTCTCTCAAGAATTCAAGAAAAATATTTGTGTACATTTGGCACTAACCAATGGAAATTATATTTACACTCATTACATTGCTACGACAGACGGTGAATTTGGCCATTTACATCTAGGAGGCGTAGGTGAAAATGCACATTATACGCCTCTTATACAAGTTTCTAGCGCGATAAATACAGAACTTGAGTCAGGGGTAGAGATCTCACAAAGAGACCGTAGTAGTACCGAGGAAAGTGAGAAGCGTAAGCATAGGTCCGAACTAGACAAGAAAGAGGACAGAGGCAAGCAAGGGAAGGAGGACAAAAGACATTCAGAAAGGGAGCAAGACACTTCCGAAAGTGCAGTGGATACAAGTAGGCCACCATGGGCACCAAAAGAGGGGGAAGATCCACCCTTATTACAAAAACTGAATAGGATTGAGGGTCACCCATTTAAATACTTAGACAATCTAGCGTTTATGACGATAACAGAAGCAGTACCCAATACAGAGGTCATAGATGCGCTGCACGAGAGAGGATATATTAATCCGACACGTTTGAATAACGAAGAAAGAGGCGTAGGAGAAACCAAAATGACAAATGCAAGAAGAATAAAAATTATGCACATGTATGTAAAGGAGCACTTTGAAGAAACGGCGCTTAAATAAAACATTAAAAAGTGTATTAAGGCCCTTAAAGAGGTAGTAGTCGCAAACGAAATAAAAACGATTGGAATTGTTACGGATCTAGCGATTCTCAATCTAACCCAGTGGGGATACTTTGTCGATACCTTTGAGGAAATATTCAAAGATATTAGACTAGCAGCAGTACTCTACACAAACACTCTGGTAATCCCACCAGCAGATCAAAGACTCAAAATCATTAGAGAATACCACGAAGCAGCAATAGGTGGACATAGGGGAATGAATAAGACGTATAACAGGATCGCCAAAGACTACTACTGGAGAAACATGCGCCCAGATGTAAGACAAGTCATCCTGGGATGTACATCATGCCAGACGAAAAAGCTCGTCCGAATTAAAACGAAACAAGCCATGCTTATCACCGACACACCGAGTAGACCGTTCGAAAAAATTTCTATAGACTTCTACGGGCCCATCAGTAAACCCTCAGCAAATCGGTATACACATATTTTATTTATACAAGACTGGCTAACGAAATTTATAGTTCTCGCACCTGTAAAAAGAGCAACAGCCGAAGAAACGGTAAGAGCGATAACAGATAAGTTTATAGCGTACTTCGGGCCACCGGAACATTTATTATCGGACCGAGGCACTCATTTTATGAATAAAAGTATGGATGAACTTGCAAGGTCGTTTAAAATAGACAAAATGGGCAGCACAGCATTCCACTTACAAACAAACGGCGCAATCGAAAGAATGCATCATACTCTTACGGAATACATCAAGGCATATGTAGAACAAAATGATCACTGGGATAAACATTTACCTATGTGCATGCACTCATACAATACCACGGACCATCAGAGTACGGGATACTCACCGCACAAATAAGTTTTCGGACAGAGAGCTAGAACACCATCTAGTATCAAACTGCCACCTAAGGGACAAACTTCGGATGAATATTTCAAAGAGTTAGCCGAGACCCTGACAGAGATGAGAACCATCGCAGCAATGAACCAAGTCCAGGCTAAATACCGATCAAAGTATTACTATGACCGCCAACTGAATACAAGATATTTCTTAGAGGAAGAAGTGGTTTATGTGTTAAAGGAGCCATAAAAGGGCAAATATGATTCGCAATACGAGGGCCCGTATGAAATAACAGGCATTGATTATATCAACAAAATCGTAAAACTACATAGAAGTGACGAAATAAGAGTATCCCACGTAGATAAAATCAAAAAAGCATGTATGGTAAATGCACCGCCAGAAAATGCGAACAGGGTAAGGGACACGAAGAGACAGACTTGAACATTCGACTTCGCTTAAAATTTTCGCGGCCCCCGGACGCGCCGCGAACTAGATATATACATATATTAGACTTAGATACGCAAGCTCACAGAAAAAAAAAATATAATGGGGAGGTACGCATGAACAAAGCATTAATAACATCAATTAATAGTAGAATTTGCATTTTATGAATTGGAAAAAAAAGTGAATTAAGGGGCGCGTGTGGCACTCCCTAATAAGGAGACATACTCCAATAAGTGTATAATTAATTCATAGGACAAATGTACATATTATAGATGGTACAACAACAAAAATTATGTATACGCATAGGCTGAGATAAACATATAAATTTAAATGAATATATGCGAGAAGTACGAAAAAATTAATGTTAAATTGGCAAACGAAAAAGTATGAACAAATAACAATTGTTTTTGTAGCCCATGGATATCATTGTTGTATAAGAAAAACTTATTTTAGTAATTATTGTTAGGTAGAGAGGAGCATGGAGGAATGGAAGTAAAATAAATTAAGCAATCGTAGGGAAAAATTTATTCTTTAACAGGCCCACAAGCTCACGTCAAGTACGAGAGGTTGAACCTACTTTTCTTCCTCCCTTCCGTCATCCTCCATCAGTAACAATCCCACTCCTTTCGTCATGATCCAATGACAATCAGAACGCCTGAAACGACACACACACAGTCATCATGATCGGTATCGAATCGACTGCCACGTCCAAGGCAACGAATAGACTGTTCGTCAAACCGTCCACCTCAAAGTCAGCATAATTTTGCAGAAACTATATGGACCAGTACTTAATCGTTCATGTAAGGGAGACTAAAAATGATGCATCCAGATCACCGCTCGACTATTGAGAGGAATAATCGACCACACCCAGTGTGCGGCAGTGTTTCTGAGAACTTGGCCATCGAAGAACAACGTTACCAGGCCACCTTCATTCAAACAAGGTCGTTGATATTGGAGAGAAGGCATACAAATCCACAACCCGTATGCTTAACTGAAAAAAATAAAAGACGCTTGCAATCACACAAGCTGTTACTTACATAACGACATTGCGCAACAGTGTACGCGAGCTGCTCCTGCTTTTGCAGGAAGGAAAAAAAAAATTTTATCCATAAGGACCACACACGGAGATTCTACTGGTAAAAAAATAAAAAAGAAGAAAAAAATCATGTTGTGACACGAGTAGAGTTGAAGCTCAGCTTTGAGAACTCAGTCAGCCGTGCAATCATCTTAGAAAGTACACTTTCTCTAGACATTATAAAAGAAAAATAGAAGCTTCGTTTTTGTAAGAAAAAATAGCGGAAAAGCAGCGAACGAAATCAGCAAATACGTCTACGGCGTCGAGAGTGGAAGTCGACGAAAAGAATATCCTTATAATTCCTTCCCTAAATCTGACCCCATAAGAAAAGAGAGAGGAAGAGTATGAGGTAAACATTAAATGAGAAAATGTATGGATGAAAAATACTAGACAAATGTAATATACAGGTCAAAACTTAAATGCGGAATACACCGCCATAAAATGATTTTTTTTTAATTTATACCTCCAAGCTTGTCTCGACCAAAAAAATACAAATGAAATGTAAGACAACCAATCGTCAAACTATCTGACTCTATAGTGTTCTTGAATATGTTATATGACCCCACAGGCAAAATGGCGCGCACAATATTATAACCAACCATTCATATACTCAATAACTGACTCATACGCGCACGGAAAGCCGATGTTAAATGAGTAATGACGTAAAAAAAAAAAAACATTTGCGATAGAAAATTTTGGAAAATACAAAAAGTACTTACAGAAATAAAAATAATAAATAGTCAATGATATTTGTACAAGAAGGAAAGCAAGAGAATTAAAAGATATACGTTCATTATTATATACTCTAAATGTAAGGGGAGAGCCACACTCGAAGCTCAACGCTGATAAAAAAGGGAAAAAATAAGAAAATTCATATGGTAATACACTTAAATAGATAGCTATCGATAGAGTATACATAGTGTCTGGGAAAATATTTAGTACACGGACTAAAACGCATCCTCGTAGACAGGAACTAGAGTTAGCAACTAATAGTTAACAGTTTTATATACTACAGGGTTGATAAATTCAGCAATGGGATTTCTTTTTATTATGTATAAGTGCCTTCTCTATCGGGGGGCCCTACTACCAATGTGTTATAGAATGTTCACAGGTAGTCAGCGTGAAAGCAACTTTGAAGGAGATGGGACCACGGCAGTAAACTCGTCAGCACCACAGTCAACGTCCATCGAAATGCAGAAGACTCCAAGACGCCTAATTAACATTCCAGTAATCAGCACGGGAACATCCTTTAAGGATCGCGAGTCCACATAAAACACGCGACGTAGTACAGCGATTTTTATTACCGACGGAAGAATAAATAAAATTAAGGAATATAGAATAGTAAGTAATACATAAGTAAATTAACGAGTTTATTGTAATGGCAATAATAACTATGTTTTAACAACAATTATGCAATGATAATATAAAAAAAAGAGGGTAATAATATCATAAGAGTAATTATGACAATAATATTATTCAGAAAAACGGGAATGAGCGCCGGGAGTCACTCGACTGTATCGGGGGGCGCAGTCCCTAGGACAACACTAAGATTTTCAAAATAATAAGCATCGGGAAATTTGTTTTAAGTAAAAAAAAAAAAAAAAAAAAAAAAAAAAAANAAAAAAAAAAAAAAAAAAAAAAAAAAAAAAAAAAAAAAAAAGAAAAACCACATACATGATGATTATAGCTATAACAATAATAACTATAAGGAGGATATGAACAATAATAATAGTAATAAGGAAAAGAGGATGAGCGCCGGGAGTCGCTCGACTGTATCGGGGGGATTAGTCTGTAGGACGGAGACAAGAAAGAATTTTCTTTTTTCCGAAATACGTAATTACAGTAAAGTATGATAAGTTTAACTATATACAGAAAATACTACCATCAACCACAACACATGAAGTAAATCAATATGAAAATAAGTAGATATGAGCGCCAGGAGTCGCTCGACTGTATCAGGGGATGCATTCCATAGGACAAAGACAAGAAAGAATTTTCTTTTCTCGTTTAAACTAATGGTAAGAAATTTATAGGGGAGTTTTTTTTGCAAAATCAACAAACGATAAATAAGTGTATGGGAAATGATAAAATAGAAACTTCATGTAAGATAATGTAATGTGATATTCCAAATTTATTATTTTGTATGTGAAACAACTATTAATGTAAAGTAGTCTTAAGCAGATGCCCAATTCGCGGCCATTTCAAATATAATTTTAATATAAGGCAAAGCGCATACAAAATCAATATTGTTATACACTCAACACACAATGAGAGAAGACTGAATGATTAGAAGAGCGAAAGCATTAATGTAGAGGGAACAGCGGTTCTCTAGAATTGAATGAAAGGATGAGTGTGAAATACTAAATTACATAAACAACACAGACAACAGAATACAGCACAGCACACACACACAAACAATCGTAAGCAAGTCTACAGGCTCAACTCTGGATAAATTGAAAGGTCAGCGTCGTCGAGGGCAACGACGTTGCGGCCTCAGACGTGTAACGTACGATATGCAAGGCATATCATACTGACTCTCCCTAGTAACAGCGAGGCTTCTTTATCAAGAAGGCATCGACAGGTGGGGAACAAGCTAATATAAGGCCCAGCGAGCCTCAAATCGCGGCACTCAGGCGGCACTCGGGCAGTCAACCAGTCAGAGAGTCAAGGAGTCGAGCAGCCGGGCATTCGCGGATTTGGGAATTAGGGTTACACGACGAGCTTTAGAGACCAAGCACACGCACTACTTTGCCGTTAATTTCGGTGATTCAATAAAGCTCTTGATATAATCAATTGTTGATTATTCTCGCGAAGCACCTCCTTACCAATAAATTTATTAAATTTTTTACGGTCTAGGATTAACCTAAAGGATTCGTCAGGCTTTGGAGCTAGAAAATAATTAGAAATAAACTGATCTCTCTTGGGCTTACATGGTACTATTACTTTCTTTTGTATTAGCGTTGAAATCGCTTGTCTCGTGTTTTCTGTTTCTCCATGAGAACTGAATTTCTTTGCTACGCCTAAGTGCTCCGTGACTCGGTTATTACAGTAAATCTTATAATATCCTGTCACAGAGTTTACCGCAAAACGATTTTTTGTAATTTTCTTCTAGTGTCCAGCATATTATGCCAATTGTCCTGCGATCTTACGTACCGTCAATTCTGATCGTATTGATTCCTCTAGTTCGGCAAGTAAGTATAATTCAGGTTTTAGGTCGTTTGTCCTCGTGTCTGGCCTCGTTTCCCTCTTCTGGTCCAGGCCCCTCCTATGTATGGGTTGGTCGAAAAAATTCGGTCCAGGCTGAAGTCTGTTCAGTGCGTAGGTTGCCTGGTATTTCTGCGTGACCCTAAAGAGTTTAAAGATAGCCTCGCGTTCCTTAATACGGAGGTGTTTTTCACGGTACGTTAAATAGATTGCTGCAGGTGCGATTTCGCAAATGCATCAAGTCAGCAGTGAGAGTGCCCGTATCCACTAGAATTTCGAACAGTGCTTTTCGATCCAAATTTTCCTTTCATTTGATGATCATGTCTATGGTCAAACCTGTTGCTGACAGAGTGCTGGCCAGTTATTGTCTATGCTTCATGTAAGCATACCTCGTTTTAAGCCCTGTGATCTGGATACCCGGAATCAATACTTGTATACTACAAAACAGCTTAATAAGTTATGCTTTATTCACACATTACAAAAATACCTTCATTATTTGTGCGTTTAGTATACATTGATTTATAATTTAAAAAAGTTTCAAGTGCTGAATAAATTTAAATATCAATTTATATAAAAAATATAAACTCTATCATAATGTCAATAGCGCCAATCGTTTGCACGTGAATTATACATTAAGATTTGGTTACAGTTTGTATGATTAAATGTAAATTTAGAGTACAAATCAATAACTCAATTACCAGATATTATCCTGAAATATTTTTATTCCAATCTCTAGCTCATCGCTTTGCGCGTACGAGTCGAACTTCGATTCTTTTCGACCTTTCATCCAAGTTGATAATCAAATGTTAGACACTTGTGTGCAGCCAGCTTCTGATTAGCCAAGCACTTTCGAGTCTTTCAAACGTTCGAAACCTGAAGACACAGCGCGCAAACCTCGAAAACATCAAATCCCCTATTACCCAGTGAGCTGAAGATTATTTTTTATGCTATTCAGTATAAAATATGCTTAATAAGCTTTGTAACCAATCTCAAGTAAATAATCTGAATCGACCAAAGGAAGTTAATGGTATTTAAGGAGGTTCCCCAGTGGGTTTGTTCACAGTAGTAACAACTCGATACATGTACATACAATATATACATCGAAGTCTTGCGCTTTCGTTGTGCGCATGCGTAAGAAACGTATAAGAAACGTTGTGTCCTTATGGCAGCCAGTTGAGTGTGTGCGTTCTCATCGCTTGGATTGAGTAGTAACATGGCCGTGAGCGGGTCCGGTTCTGAACTGACCTGTCCATTGTGCCGGAAATTGTTTTTTTGAACGTTGCTTGTTGGAGGAGCTTGATTCAGACTCTTAAATCGTTTCAGCCACTCAGTCACTTTCAAGATTCTAGTCCTTGAAATGGGGTTTAAGTATACGGCACCTTGAACGTGCATGGTTTTTGGCCCTGGAGGAGGCCAATACCGCCCATCCAAGTCTTTCTGACTCTCCCAACACTGTCCATAATTCTCTATGTCCTCAAGATCGTAGATTAACTTATTTGCTATGGCCCTTTGGTACTCCGGTAGGAGATTTCGGTAAGCCCTATCGGCTAATGTCCTCTCTGACAGGGGGAATTTTAATTTTGAGGCAATGTACCGGAAGTTGGTAAAAAATACTGAGATTTTTTCAGCCTTGCCTTGAGTCCGGGCATATTGGTCCTAAACCAGAGCGCAGCTCGTTTGAGCAGGATGCATGGTAGAGCTCTCAGGAGAGCTTGGTCGCTTATGCCCAAGCTAGCCCGACAGTCCTCTAAGCGATCAAGAAAATCTTCTGGGTCCTCCAAGCGCTCTTCCTCCGTATTGTGAAGTCCCCAGTTCTGCAGAGCTTTCACGGCCTGGGCTTGGGTGGCCACCTCTATAGGGTCGCGCTGCGGCCTTCGGTCCTCACGGTTGCCAGCATGTGTTGGCGGTCCTTGTTTGTCGGTGCGATGGTCTGCTGAATTCCTCGGGGAGACGCTGAGACGTCTCGGTTCCCGGTATTGAGATTGCCGTTGAGGGGACCGACTCCGGAGTCCTCCGTCTTGGGTCGACCCAAGGGGCTCGGGGTGCCAATTCTTTACAGCCTCTCTGCCCATAGAATTGTCAACCCACCGCTTTAGTTTAGAAGTTCGACTTATCCCGTAAACTCTCGAGCGATCCACCAGCGGTAAGTTTACCCGGCAAGACTCGTCACTTTGGGTGTGACTGGTGCAGGAGAGTTGTGTCTTGGTGAGGAGGTCCAGTTGCCTCCTCTTCGATTCCCGGCCGTCTGCAATTCGTCTACGTCCGACTCCCCACATCGGTACTTTGGGGCCCGCTCCGTTGAGCCGGAGCATCCTTTCCGCTTCTTGGCAGCCACCAAGCGGCGCGGTGCTGGAATGGGCGAACTTGGCTTATTCTCATAAGCCTGGAATTCACTCGCTCCAGCAGAAGCGTTAGGATTTAGCAAGCTCCCCGCTTTGAACGGGGGACCCGTCAGTCCAGGGATTATTAAGTACTGCACAACAGTGCTATGATGCTACATGAAATAATATTTCATGCAGGGAGGTACCACAAGCTTATCAACTATTACTCGTAGCGTAGGAGACGGCGTCCAGTAAGGGTCCAAGGGCTTAATTACCTCATAATATGAGCCGATGGTCCATCCTCCTTGAGAGGGAGTCGTCATTGGACTGGTTATGGTCCACGTAGTCGTGGTCAAGGTAGCAGTCGCACAAGAGGTAGCAGCCACTACTGGAGGGTATTCTCCAGCAATGCCAGGCCAGTCAAGCGGCGCTCCCATACCTGCCAGTCTTCGTCCTTGTATCGCCATCCAGCGCCTAACGATATCTACTAAATCTAACCTTCACCAAAGTACAGAGACTCAGTAGACCAGCTAATGTAGCATGGTCGCACGACTCAAGTATGTCCGGGTACAGAGACTCAGAGATCCGCGATTCCTCAGCGAGATCGACCTAGCTCACGTATGTCCTACACACTACACAGTAGTCCAGGCGATGTGATAGCAACTTTTCGACAACTCTCTCTCTCTACTCTCGCCTCAAACCCGCAAAACCACCGAAAGCTCTCGCTGCTCGCACTTAAGCGTACAGCTCGAGGCTCTACTCCAGACTGACTCACGATCTCTCGCTCAAGTAATGGCCACTGCCGCTACTGCTGCCACGTATCTCCTCTCGCAGTCACTCTCAACATAGCAGCTACTGTGTGTCCCAGTAGTTGCCTTCGCATTCTTCTTGTCCTTTTCTACTGGCGCTGCTGTGTCTGCATCTCAACTGGTTGTCCGTTGGCATCCTTTTCTCCTCCTCTCAGCATATATACAGCTCCCGAAAAACAAACAAATTCGGAGAAGCTTCGACTTTCTGCTTTTTGTATATACGTTGCATCAGAGAGAGCATTTTGGAACATGGAGGCCATTTTGCCTCGTTTCAAGGTTAATAAACTAATACTATACTATATGTATATGTACTTTGTACAGTGATATAGAAAAGATAGAACATGGCCGTTTCTGCACACGCACGCGCTCGTAGAGTCTCTCTTGGTTGCAAGAGAGAAGATTTTGTAATCTTTATTTCTGTTATTAAATATATTGATTTGAGTGTCATAAAGTGTAAAATAATTGATCCACTACCTCCTAAAATATTTCTTTAACATGGTAGCCAAGTTAGTGGTTAGTATTTTTATTTTTTTTATTTTCACGTGTTGCTTCGGTGGCCCGTGATAATCACCAACTGCGGGTGCTAGTGAAAGTGTCAATCCAACACTTATGAAATGAGAAGATAGTGTCAATCCAACACTAATAAAGAATTTAATAAAAAGTTTCGTGAAAATAACAACAAGAACGTTTAAAACTGAAAGAAACAAAGATGGAGCATGTTTCAAGTGCAGAAAATATGGGCACTTAAAGGCACAATGTACGAGAACGAGACACAGCGATAATTCATAGGAGCAAGGTAATGCGCAGCAGCAACAAGGCGGAAGCCAACAACAACAGTAGCAACATCGTGGCGGCCGAGGCCCAGGTCGTAGAGCTGGTAGAGGCTTGAATCAACATCATCGAGGAGGTGGTTTGAAGCAAAATAATCAAGGGCATCAAAACGAACACGGTAATATGAGTAGTTTTAATGTGGAATTCGAGGAAAGACCTAATGAGTCGCATGTTGAAGTAAACAGCTGTGCTAGTAAGGCTAAGGTTACTCGATAGCGGTTGCTCAGATCATGTTATCAATGATGATCGATATTTTTATGAATCTGTTTAATTAAAAAAACCTATAATTGTAAAAGTAGGTGATGGTCGTTTTTCAAAAGCAACAAAAGTTTGTCATATTAGGCATAAGTTTAATGTTCATGGTCTAAGTAAAGTAAATATAATAAAAAATGTTTTTTTTATTTTTTTTTTTTTTTTGTTTTTTAAAGGTATGGATTAGAATTTAATAAGTTATGGTAAAGTAACAACAACAAATAAGATTGTATCAGTAGGAAGTATGTCAAAAAATTTTGATCAAAACGGGAATTTATTTGCGTTGACTGTTGAAAATGATGATACTTATCATATGACAAGTAAAATTATGTGTAATAAGTTTAATTCAATGACAAAGAATAAGTAAGCAGAAAATGAAGAATTACATAGGACATAAGGTCACGTAAATTTTCAATTATTTGAAAACAATGTGTGATAAACGAATACTTGATAGCTCACCCAGGGAATTAAAAACTAATTATTTAAAATGTGGGATTTGTTTGTAAAATAAAATGCATAATTTACTATTTAATAATGACAGTTCTAGGGCAAAAGATATTTTAGAAATTGTATATACCGATGTTAATAGACGTCATATTACTATTGGTTTGAATGGCGATAATTATTTTTTGAGTTTTATCGATGGTTATAGTAAAGTAACTAAAGTTTATTGTATTAAATCAAAAGATTAAGTATATAATTATTTTGTTAAATATGTAAATTTAACTGAAAGTAAAATAGATAAAGAGGTAAAGGTGTGACAATAGACAGAAATATATTAATAAGGATATAAGTAATTTTGCAAGTGAGAGAGGTATTTCTATTGAACCGTGTTCACCTCACGTACATAAATTAAGTGAAATGGCAGAAAAGTATTATAGAGATATTATAGATGTGTCTAGATGTTTACTGGAAGAAGCGAGGGTTCATAATAGATTTTGGCCAGAAATAGTGAAACCAGCAGCTTATTTGAAAAATATAATTATCACTAATACTGTTGAAAAGAATAAAACACCTTTTGAAATTATGTTTGGAAAAAAGGATAGTATAAAAAATTTTGAAATTTATGGAGTAGAGTTTTTGTCAGAATACCCAATCAAAAGAGAGATTCAAAATGGGACAAAAAAGCAGATTTAGGAATTTTTTTTAGGTTATAAAAATGTTGGTTATAGAGTTCTGATAAATAATAAGATAGTAGTAGCTAGACACGTTGATACCATCGAAGATGGCACAGACTGTATTGGTTTAAAATCAAAAAATGACATAGTAAAAATTAGTTTATTTGGAAACAAAGTTGAAAAAACAAATGACGATTTAAATACAAACAGAAATTATGAAAATAAAAATTTGATTTTGAGACGGTCAATTAGGAAAAAAAGTGAGCCTAATAGACAGAAAGTCTTTGAAAGTGAAAAACCGCTATGGATAAGGAATTGTATTGTTTAAATAAAAGTAAGACTGGGATTTATCTAAATAAACTAAGTGATAAAAAATCTTTAGATTTAAAATGGGCTTATGGCTAATGATATTTTAAAGGCTAGATTAGTTGTTAGAGGTTATCCACACAATGATTTGATTGATGATATTTATTCACCAGTTGCAAGAATGCAAACTTTAAAAATTTTACTTTCTTGTTGTCAAAATAGTTTAATTATTGAACAAATAAATGTCGAAGCAACGTTTTTGAATGTAAAGGTAAAACCTGAAAGATAAGTGAGACAGCCACAAGGCTATGATGATAGCTCTAATAATGTATTAAAATTAGATTAAGCGTTGTATGGATTAAGAGAAAGCCCAAGAGCTTGGTATGAATGTTTTAATGTTTATTTAAAATGTTTAAATTTTAAAAGAAGCGAAAATGATTGTTTCTTATATATCTTAAATGACAAACATGATTATGTATATTTAATTATTTTTGTGGATGACTTATTAATTTGCTGTAAAAATAAAGAAATTTTGAATTTTGTTGGAAAATTATAGAATAGTACACAATGATCAAGTTAACAAAGAATTTGTTAGAGAAGTTGAGCCTTCCATTCCAGATGACCTTTTAACACAATTCAAATTAAATTATGAATCGAGAGTACGAATAGGCGATCCAAAACTGGCTGATTTGTTCAAGTTTTGGCTAAGAGTTGAGGGTGTTCAAGGAATAGACATTATTGGTATGAAAAGTTTTGTTACACGACCAATTTACGATGACTGTTCTGGAATACCTTTATCGTTTCTCTTTCGGTTAGTTAGTCTTTATATTATAAGTTATTAACAGTGGTCTAATGTGTTTACTTCGATGAATTCTATGTATAATTTAGTAATTTTTCCTTTTTTTGTAATGTATAAATAAAGATATAACAGGTAGCCAATCTAGAATTATAAATCAACGAAAAGTAAAAAGTGAGATTAGAATAATTCAGCTTGCTCAAGACAAATTATCAGAAAAAAGGTGCTTAAGTGGTATCAAACTATGTGCATATTGCGATGAATCATGTTATTTTAAATCCTGTTGCTGACATAGAGTTAGAAAATATAGAGACTGCAGAAAAATCCTCAGCATTATACAATTATGAAAATTTGGAAGAGATAGAAGGTTCGTAGTGGTAACATAAAATATTACAACGCATATTTTACTATGAAATTCAATAAAAACAACATTTTTAGTGACTTTAGAAATTTGTGATGCTTATGTAAAAGAAGTAGAAGCTGACTCGTTTGTTGTAGAAAACTTCATTAAAGTTATTTAAATGAAGATCAAGATTTAGATTTTTTGCCTGAATTTATTGAGGGTGTGGATAATGAAATTCCTAATCATACACTCACTCCAGTTGTGCAGAAAGAAAATACTGCCCTTCAAGCAGCTGGTAAGTATAAAAACATTATTACTTTTTAAACACTACAAAATTGGATTTAAAAAAATTTGTTTACTTTTTATGATTTTTCAGAAGTGTCTGACCAACAAACTTTAAAAGAAACAATGAAGTTTTCAGAAGCATTTTTATCAGAAAAAAATAAAAAAGTAAGTCAGAGTAAGAAAATAAGTACAGTAACGTCTGATGCTTGAATGAAAATGGCTCTGGATGAAAGAAAAAAGAAAAAAACAGCAGCAGACAATGTTAAAAGAAAAAAAGAATTTATGAATTAAAAGAAGAATCTTGCTGCTGAGCAACAACGACATTTGAAAGAGCATAAGCAATCTTTAGCTGTTGAGAAAAAAGAAATTGATGATGCCATACGCAGCTTACCAACTGAAAAAAAAGATTAAAACGGAAAAATATGAGTTTTAAAAATAAATGATAACAGTTTCCTTGTATTATTTTCTCGTGAAACTTTTTACTTATTCTGTGATTTTGTACGTATGATTAATGTATTTAAACTTTTTTTTAAACTATAGTTTCATTTTTATTATCTATAATATAATTATAAGTATATAATCAGGTAAAAAACTACTTACAAAAAAGCGTTCGTTAAACTGAGACGTAAGATTGGAATACCTCGATATCCCAAGTTACTGTTCGTTCAATTGGGACATTATAATCTTGCCCTCTTTTATTACAATATTAAAAGTTCTTGATCATATTTTTACAGTAATAATGTATTAAAATTAGATTAAGCGTTGTAT
>NW_019379887.1:161139-172888 GCF_000648655.2 Copidosoma floridanum | reverse complement strand
AAAAAAAAAGAATACAACAAGAAATAAAGAAAAAAATAAAACAAGAAATTAAAAAAAAAAAAAATAAAAAAAAATGAAATAGAGGAAATTTTAAAAAATGGAAAAAATTAAAAGAAACAAACCAGGGAGTATGAATGGGTCATTGGACCCACGGTATAAACGAAGCTTTTTAAATATGAGATGAGTATAAAAAAACACAATTTCTCAGGTAACAAGGGGGTCGCGAGATCCATAGAAAGAACGAAGCTCTATAAGAATAAGTACTGCATTTGTTTAGTTAAGTAAAACAAAAACTTGAAAAACAAATGAAAAAAAAAAAAAATTAGTTCAGTACTCACGATGGTTGAACTTCGTTAGTACGTCGTGCATAAATACAGTACTCACAAAATTTAATCATCGTGAGTACTGAACTAATTTTTTTTTCTTCATTCGTTTTTCAAGTTTTTGTTTTACTGAACTACATAAATGCAGTACTTATTCTTATAAAGCTTCGTTCTTTCTATGGGTCTTGAGACCCCTTGTTACCTGAGAAATTGTGTTTCTTTATACTCATCTCATATTTAAAGAACTTCGTTCTTACTGTGAGTCCCATGACCCATTTATACCCCCTGGTTTGTTTCTTTTAATTTTTTTCGTTTAAAAAATTTNTTTTTTTTTACTAGTAGGTCAAACTATCACTCTTCGCAGAATTTTTAGAGTCAACGTTTCTTCTCAAAATCGATAAAACTTACAAATAAAATACTGCCAAAAAAAGAGCTGTTTAGTAACACGCATGAACCACCTTAAGTACTTACTTATACATTAAAATCCAGAGTCATTAACAGTTACTAACTGTGACTTAAATCTAAGGACTCTTTTCTATAAGTTCGGCAATGAATTTTAACTTTTACTCCTTAGACTATAAATAATTTGATAAATATTTAATGTAACCGTATAATTTAAACTAATTGTATCAAATCAGTATATTAAAAAGTATTATTAGTTTGACTACGGTTTGTCTGTGTGAGGCTATTAAATTTTCTTGTAGTTTTATTAATTACTGAATAGATGACTTTTTTTTTATAGTGACATAAAAAAATATTTAAGCATCTTGATTTTCGACAGTTTGATCTGGTAACCCTGAACAAAATATGTATCAATATGTTGTAGTATAATTTCCACCGATGGTTTAGAAAACTTTTTTCATGATATTGAAAACAGGATTCTAATTTGTATTTTTTATTGCCTTTAAGCTTCAAATTATAACCTTACTAATCATAGTTTTAAAAATAAAGTTAGAAAGTTGCAAACAGTAGTTACTTCCATAGAACTTACAGGACTCCTGTGAGCTAATTTAAAAAATTTAGCTCTGTAAATTTCAAGGTCTTTTTTGTACGTTTTATTGAGAGGATTATTTGCTACCAATAATTGAAGTGCATCGATATCTTTTTTTAATTGGTGCTTCTAAAACACAAACAGAAAATCAAAAAACAATTATTACAATTTTTCAGGAATGTATATCTACGGAGATTAATTTGTTACAGATCACAAGGTTAACCGTTATGTATGGGATCATTCTATGGACCATAAATTATAAAATGTTCGTAAATAAATTTAAATAAATTATGATTTTAGTTAAGCCTTTTAGACTTGTTTAGAAAATAATTAATTTCCGTAGATGCATATAAAATTCAATTTACACTTTTTCAAAGATACTTCACATGCTTGTATGAGGTAAACAGTACTTTTTCCAAATGGTGCAGTATATATGTACAATAATTTAGACCACTACGTGATGCAAACGATATGCATAACCTGCAAAATTTGCATTATCTTGGAAATGTTAGTGAGGTACTGTAGTCAGTGGCGTAATACATACTCCACGTAATTATTACAGCAAAATAAGTTTAGAGATACTGCAGCTTGAAATGCAGTAGAGTAGTGTACTCGGGCATATGTTTTTATTTTAAGAAAGTAGCTTTTAAATAAACAGTTACATATATATATTTGTAAAATAGTAGTCAAGTGCAGCATCCTTTATCATAACAAAGAAAAAGAGTGATAAATAATGTGAACACTATCCGTATTTTTCACAGCCCTATTCTGCAAACTTCTAGCCATGACTGGATCGTGTTAAGTACACTTTGAATTTAACTGCACGCGCCGGTAACCTATTCAATAAAACTTCTACAATGTAAGCAGCTTCTTCTACCATGCTCAAAAAATGATACTTTGGTTATCTAAGGCGTACAGTGAAACCAACACTTTTCACCTTTGGGTCGCACTTTGCACCCCAGTTATCACTTACTTTTTACCCTATCTAATGTGCCTACAGGTGCAAAATTGCACTGTTTGCCCTTGGTAACAAAAAGAATATAAGTGACTAGGGCATAAATATTCAGCAACTGTGCCCTTCGAATACTTAATCTCGTATTTTGCGCCTTTGTCACATAATATACTATTTATTACCAAAATTGTTAACTATACTCCCACGCGATGCTGTTCAGGGTTTTCGGAATGAAAAAATGTTTTTACTACACCACTGCTGAAAGTCATTTATTTCCTGATTTCAGGAACGCAAGCAAAACATGTCTGCGAGGTATTTGCCACAATCTGTGTGTTTGCCACCGTCGCCTACGGATCGAAAAGAAATTTCCACGCAGAGTATGCCAAAATATTTTTCTAGTAGGCGGATAACGTAAGTTTTACCTGGGAGATTATGTTGCGCTCTCTCTCTCTCTCTTGAAACCGTAGAAAAAGCGTCATATTTCGATGGAGGAAGATAAAAAACCGTATACGCTACCCACATAAAAATTTTAAGTTTGGCCAAAATTACAATTTTTACGCGGGTACACGGGACGAAAGTATGGTATCGGCCTCCGAGTGTTTGCCTCCTTTATCTTTGGTTCACGAATCCCATTCTTTCGTCCCTTATGGCGTAATATACTATTCTCAATTTTTTATTAACGCACTGCAGGTTTTAACAAAAATTTTGGGAAAAAAAAAGTTTATCAGTTTTAGTTCAAAAATAAATATTTCATTAGCATTAGACTAGAATTATGTGTATAACACTTTTGAGTTATCCAAATGATTTTAGGTAAGTTAAAGAGTACTAGTACATTACGTCTCTAGGAGGGAAAGTACCAACTTGAGCGCTCGTAGAGGACGGTTGTTGTATGTTTGTGCATGAGTCACGTATGTTGTTTTCTTATCGAGGACAGAAAGTGCAATTTTGCACAATGAGCACAATTTGCGCCCTAAGAAAAAAAAGTATTTTTTCGACCTCAGGCGTTTTTGAGGATCGGGTGTGCCCTCGGTTGGAAAACTATGATTCAACCAATAAGTGCCATAGCTCTGTGGCTACCTTACGTCCCTCTGGCCGCAAAATAGCCCTTCGGGCGCACATGTTTGTATTTTGCACTCTAGTGACGTAATGTACCATTATTGTCGAGTGTGTAAAGTGCAATTTTGTGCCCGTAGGCGCACTATGCGATCAGTAAATTACTTTGAGCCCTAGGGCAGAAAAGTACTTTAGGCCTGGAGGGCGCAGAAAACTTTTCTGCCCATCGGCCCAAAGTGATTACAAGGGCGCAAAGTGGCAGTTGCACTTTGTGCCCATCGTGAGAAATGGTAGTATTCGTCACCATGGAGGCTATATGCCAAGGTATGATTAAAAGTATGTTTCCCTGAGGTTAATCTAGCGATGAGAGTTATTATTTCAATTAATTCTACTGAAGACAGGTTTTTAGAACAAAGTTATTTATGTCACGTGCTTGAGGGGCTAGAGTTTTAAAAACGACAGATTTTCATGAAACGGAAGTCGCTTACCGGAAGTCTCTTCTTCCTAATTTATTATATTTCTCCCTTACCCCATCACCCTCACCACCAGTCCCCTACATACTTCCCCTCACCCTGTCTCTTCCGACCGTGCTGCTCTAGTTTCCTGCACACCTCCTCTCATTACTTCCCGTTTTGCCTCGCCCCGCTATTTCCTTTCACACTACACCAAGCAATTAATGTTTCATTGAGTCATAATTTTTTTCCCACAATAACTTTTATTCAACTTTGAATTTTTTTCTTCTACAATTCTAAAAAAAAAAAAACAGTTTCCAAGAGATTTGAACCCTTGACTTTCTGTCATACGAGCCGAGTATCTTACCCACCGTGCAGCAGTTTGCAAAAAGTTTGCAACCGATCTTCTTGAAATTTAGTGTGGATGTTAAGGGGCACAAGATCTTCCTTCAACAAAGTTGCTATAAATATAATATTTTTATGTTTTTTCATTTATTGAATACTAAAATATGTATTGAAACTATACCGTATTACAGTATATCTAGACTTCACAGATAATTTCATCACCTTTGATTTATCACAGTGGATTATTTAATGTATTGTATCGTAAAATGTTCATCTATATTCATATAATATCTGCCAGAGAAGTATAACTTCATACTTGCGTACTTAAGCACTCACTAATTACTGATTTATACGGAAAAAGTTCAAATAACTAATCGTTAGAAGGGGAAAAATTTGGCAGCATAACCATGGGCTTGCATAAATTATTCATTATCATCTACTATTCAAGCCATTTAACACTCTTTTTATTGTAACTTCTTACCCTTGATGGGACTAATGTGTATACAAAATAAACCATCATCAAAAAACATACATAAAATTTAAAGTGCCTGGAATTATTCTGCGCTAAGTAAAAGGATTTATCAGAGAAAATGTATATCTCACCAATTTAACTTTTTTATATCTATTTTAATAACTTAACACCGTAGTAGGATAGAATTAGCTTTTCGAAAAAGTAAATTGCTATTGGCACGAAAAAAATCATGGTGGTAGTTATTCGTTTTCTGAACAAATACAAATAGTTTTAGACTCCAACTGTGTCAGCTAACGGCCCAAAAACATGGTAAATGTGGTCAAAAATGGTTTTTCGCGTCTAGAAAAGAACTGGAGAGTCGGATAAAAAAAGTTATGTTGGTGGTAAAAAAGATGCGCAATTTCAAGACGAAGAAAATGAGCTCCGGTGGGATAAAATCGGTCCAGCCGTTTTTTCCCAATTTCCAAAAAAGTGCTACGTAGGACCGTTTCATTAAAAATCTATACTTCGCGTTCCTTCAAATATTAAGACTTGAAAACTGAATACAAGGAAGATCTTGTGCCCCTTAACATCCACACTAAATTTCAAGAAGATCGGTTGCAAACTTTTTGCAAACTGCTGCAAGAAGCAAAAAATGGTCCTTCCACAAACAAGTTGGACGTGGCTGGTTTTTCAACATATTGCCATTTTTCAAATGGCATTGTACTCGTCGAGAGTTATTCTACAATCTACCAAAATGTCGTTCCGTTCGACATTCCGGAAGTGTGCGAAAAATCGATGTCAAAAAGCGGCTATTTTTCGTGGGTGCGGCGGCGCAGCGAGCCGCCCACTTAGGCCACGCTTACTCTTTCCATCATGACTCCAGGATTTCCGAGCAGCCGCGTTCAAAATGAAAATGCGCATAAAAAATAACGATATCTCGGGAACGACGTAAGATAAATTGATAATTTTTTTTAAGGTAGTAGTTCAGTTAGGTATATCGTGTGGCATACTGCACTATAGAGTATGCATAGGTTATGCAATCTTTACTGTACAGCTGTCATTGTCCCTCTTACGGAACTACACGATAGTTTTAAACTTTGGAAATCTGAAATGCAAAAACTGTATGGCTAGGCTTCTTGAGACTTGGTATTTAGTTTATTTATAATATCAATTATAGCACATCGTTTTTTTCAAAGGATTGATCGTTTCGTTTAGGAGTTATAAATGATTTCGTTTAGAATCCTACCCCAAACCAGGCGCTTTTTTATCCCTCACGCGTTGAAAGATCAACAGTAAAACTTTAATATCTCCAAAACTACACGGCTAGGCATCTCCAAATTTGGACTCGTGATGAAGTGTAGCAAACGTAAGCCACAGGCAAAATTAAAAAAAAATTTATAATCTAGTCGTTTTACTGGACTATCACCTTAAATATGGGGTAGCTTTTAATAATTTTAAGATTACGCATATTGACACTTTATATAAATAATTGGAGGACCTGTGCAATCAACGTTAATAATTTGTTATAACTTACTGTTGCTTCGTTTTCCTCCTGCACGTGCCATAGTTGCAAGATATGGTTCTAATCAATCATACAAAACTTAAATAACAATAACAGTTACTATAAATTGTTACAAAATTATTTATTTATAACAATAAAATTTTTTTTTTCTAAAAAAGTTTGAAACATCTAAAGATAAGTAATATAGGGCATGGTCAGTATGTAAATTATTATTATCATTATTATTATTATGGTTATCATTATTACTATTATTATTATTATTATTATTCCTCAACCATTCAGTACATTATTTTTCAATACTCACTGTTTTTTCTTTTCTTACTGTTACTGTTATTGTATACCTACGATGTTTTAGCACCCTCGTATTAATTTTGAATTCAATTACCGTTTATATCACTATAGCAATCACAGAAGAAACGGTAAATATTGAAAAATAATGATTGAGGAATAATAATAGTAATAATTTGCATACGTGCTTAGCCCAATATTACTTACCTTTAGATGTTTCAAACGTTTTTAAAAAAAAGAAGATTTTTTTGTTATAAATAAATAATTTTGCAACAATTTATAGTAACTGTTATCGTTATTTGAGTGTTGTATCATTAATAAGAACCATATCCTAAAACTGTGGCAGGTGCAGGAGGAAAACAAAGCAATAGTAAGTTATAGCAAATTATTAACGTTAATTGCACAGGTCCTCCAATTATTTATACTAAGTTATAAATATGCGCAATCTTAATATTATTAAAAGTTACCCAATTTTACAAATAAGATCATCAATTTATCTTACGTGGTTCCCGAGATTTCGTTATTTTTGATGCGCGGTTTTATTTTGAACGCGGCCGCTCGGAAATCCTGGAGCATGATGGAAAGAGTGAGCGTGGCCTAAGTGGGCGGCTCACCGCGCCGCCGCACCCACGAAAAATAGCCACTTTTTGACATCGATTTTTCGCACACTTCCGGAATGTCCACCGGAACGACATTTTGGTAGATTGTAGAATAACTCTCGACGAGTACAATGCCATTTGAAAAATGGCAATTTGTTGAAAAACCAGCCACGTCCAACTTGTTTGCGGAAGGACCATTTTTTGCTTCGTGCAGCAGTTTGCAAAAAGTTTGCAACCGATCTTCTTGAAATTTAGTGTGGATGTTAAGGGGCACAAGATCTTCCTTGCATTCAATTTTCAAGTCTTAATATTTGAAGGAACGCGAAGTATAGATTTTTAATGAAACGGTCCTACGTAGCACTTTTTTGGAAATTGGGAAAAAAACGGCTGGACCGATTTTATCCCACCAGAGCTCATTTTCTTCATCTTGAAATTGCGCATCTTTTTTACCACCAACATAACTTTTTTTGTCCGGCTCTCCAGTTCTTTTCTAGACGCGAAAAACCATTTTTGACCACATTTACCATTTTTTTGGGCCGTTAGCTGACACAATTTGGAGTCTAAAAGTATTTAGATTTGTTCAAAAACCGAATAACTACCACCATGATTTTTTTCGCGCTCAGAGCAATTTCTCAAAATTAACCATTCTTTTTAGCTAATTCTATCCTACTACCGGTGTTAGAAATAATATGTGTTTATAAGGAAAAATTGTCAAAAACGAGAATGAAATTTTGGGTTTCTAAGACCATGCTGGGCCGAGTTATGAATATTTTTTATAGAAAATCGATATTTAACTTTTTAATTTGTTAATGTCTTCATCTACTAAGTTATCGCTCAAGTTGAAAATAATGTGCTTTTGATAAAGCATTGTCTTACTGCATACGAGGTGTGTTCAAAAAGTAACGAGAATTTTTAAATTTTGCGGGCTTGGAAAGTTCGCCTGTATAAAATTTTTTTTTATTATGTTGGTACACATGCCCCTGAAGTACGATAAAATTTTCAGCAATATTCATTACTTACTTTTTAAGTGGCAGCCGCTAACGTTAGACGTGTTTTTCGAGCTCGGCGACTTTCGTTTGTGAAAAAAAAAATGGATCAAAGAATTTGTATTCAATTTTGCGTAAAAAATAAAATAAAGTGTAGTGAAGTTTGTAAAATGTTAACAAAGGCATATGGTAAGTCTGCTATGAGTAAAGCAAGGATTTACGAGTGGTATAAGCGTTTCCAAGATGGCCGCGAAAACGTTGAAGATGACAAACGACCCGGAGGCCATCAACTACCGATGAAAACGTGAAAAAAGTGGCATAATGCATCATGAATTCTTGCCACAAGGTCAAACAATCAATAAGGAGTACTACCTACAAGTTCAACACCGTTTGCGTGAAGCAATCCGAAAAAAACGCCCGGATTTGTGGCAAAATAATTCATGGCTTTTGCACCACGATAATGCACCTGCTCACATTTCATTGCTTGTTCGTGAATTTTTGGCCAAAAACAAAACTGTAACGATGCCTCAGCCCCCATATTCGCCAGACATGGCTCCATGTGACTTTTTTCTATTTCTAAAAGTAAAGAGAACATTAAAAGGCCGTCGTTTTACAAGCATAGATGACATTAAAAGCGAATCGCTGAAAGAGCTAAAAGCTATTATAAATACCGAGTTTCAAAAGTGTTTCGACGATTGAAAAAAGTGTTGGCACAAGTGCATTATACCCGAGGGGGATTATTTTGAAGGGGACAAAATAGATAATGATGAATAAATAAATATTTCTTTCAAAAAACGAAAATTCTCGTTATTTTTTGAACACACCTCGTATGTAAAATTCTGGGTCTCTGAGATTATGCTGAGCCAAGTTATGAATGATTTTTTTTACCGAAAGTTGATATTTAGCTTGTTATATTGTTTTATAACTTTTTTGTGAACCCATCACTGTCCAAATCATGTATTTGTAAGAAGATTTAATGTCCGATTTCAGTCTGGCAACTTGAATACCATAAAAGTACAGTTTTTTGGGTTCTCTAAAACATGAAAATGTTTTTTACGTTAATGACTGTAAGACCCTGTACCGTAGAAAAATGAAAATTCTAAGTTGAAGAAAAATCTGTGTTTTGCTTCCAGACATCGTAAAAACTGTAAATTTACGAGTGAGACACGAGCAAGTAACGTTAATTTAGCCCCTAGATGTATCTATAACTAAAGTAATACTTTTCTATGATCTCAATTTAATTAAACCTTCAGCAAAAAACTTCCTTTGATTATTTAAAAAAGTTTGTAGATCGATTGACCTTATGCGGCGTTGTAATCAACTGGTACATGAAATAGACCGTTTTTGATAAAATAACCCCTACATGCTAATGTCATTGACATAGTGAAGAATCACCTTAGATTTTTTATGAATTTATCACTAACATAATAATCAGGACGTCTTATTTAACATGGCTTCTTATTCATAGGATTTCAAACTACAGCAATTGTAAAAAAAGTGCCACTTAGAATCTGGTCTCGAATTCGGATCTCTTTCTTGCCGGGAAATTGCGGGAAGACGACTAACTTTTTTACCCTAAACAGCTGGTATGTTGAAAATTTATCATACGCAGCAATTTATGCAAGTGCCATCTATATTCGCTTCGAGCAGAAATCTGAAACAACGCTACCTGCAGGGGAAAAGATGTTGATACTAACTAACAAGAATACACAGCCTCTTATGGACAATGATGTGTTACAAGCGTTAGTTTCAACAATAATGTATCTTTAAGGAGGTTTAGGCAAAAAAATTAATGTTATATTTGAGCATATCAGATGCACATAAACTTTTCAAGATTTTTTACCAGGAAAATTTTTCAGAAAAAAATTATTAGATATTGTCAGTTTAACACGGTCTCTTATGATACAACAAGGTTAGGTTGCCTTTAATTGAAATCGGGGTGTATTATAAATGTGCTAGAATAAAAAAGAACATTTTTATATATACCTTAGAAGACAAGGAAGATGCTCGACAAAAAAAATTATTGTATACCTACGATGTTTTAGCACCCTCGTATTAATTTTGAATTCAATTACCGTTTATATCACTATAGGGATCGCGGCAGCCTACTGGCCTAGTCGTTGGGGCCACCCATTCACCACCTAGGTGTGGGGGTGTATTGCCACGTACGTATGCTTAATTCTGGATAATTGGGATTATAATGGACCATAATAAATGATTTTTTAGGGAAATCCGATGTTNTAGTAGTAGTAGTAGTAGTAGTAGTAGTAGTAGTAATAGTAGTAGTAGTAGTAGTAGTAGTAGTAGTAGTAGTAGTAGTAGTAGTAGTAGTAGTAGTAATAACAATCTTACAAAATTTTTTTACTGAAGCAAATATATTCTACAATAGTTATTTACCAGCTTTTTTTATAAGTTCAATTAATTCTTTAATAACTTTCGGATCTTGTTCTTCATCTGTCATGTCATCAGAAAACCGAGCAGAGCCGACCTTTGGAGAGAGTGTAGTTGTAGTTGTAATAGTTGGTCGGTTTCGGCTTATAGTTTTATAAAATAGTGATCTAGCTGTTGTTGTAATTACTTTCCTTTTGTTTTCTTCCTTAATTTTTGTATCGTCTACTTCCTTGATATTATCGTGGTCTTCGTATTCTTCATTTTCCTCTTCTTCTTCTTTTTCTTCCTCTTCTTCTTCAACATCAATTTTTTCTTTTTTTGTAGTAGTGGTGGTTTGGACAGTAGTAGTATCTGAAGCTGACTTAGGTTTAACTTTTGGACATACCACATTACGTGCATAATCACAAGAATCTGCTAATTTATTGAAAACTAGTCCTGCAAAGTTTATTTTTAAATCTTATATTATATTCAATGTGTCAAAAAATACAAAAATTTTTTAGATCATAAAAGTGCACTCTTCTAGAGATAAAAGAGTCCAAAGATTGATTAATGCGTATGGGCGTAAATGATGCGTTTAGGGCTTAAAAACTATTAAAATAAAATCAATACAGTAAACATTAATCAAGGTAAGCTTCTATCTACACAGTAAACTATGAAAAATATCAAAAATGGAGCTCTTTACTATGATACAATCACGATATAGCAATGACCATAGAACCCGATAACTCAACAAAGTTTTTACAAGCTGTATTGGATACGGACACATCTCAGGTGGACCTGGGAATGCCAGAGATCAGAAAATTTGCTAGCCTGAAAGCACTCGATTTCATGGGAACGGTTATATTTCAAATAATAACAATTTTGTTTTTATGTAGTAATTTATGGAATCGGTACTTCTTACACGACATGGGTATACTTGATCGAATTCACATAATTTTGAAGTGGTAACTACTTTCTCTTCGTTACATAGTCGAAATTAATCCCATACCAGCCAGGCAAGATTAGTCAGTTTATCAGATGTGCCTAATACGGGTGTAGCCAATGCGTGCTGTTTTTTTAAAGAGTCTCATGACCCTTGTTTTCTTCTTCTTTTCCAGATTTTTTTTTTCTTAAAGTAAGTAAGTCAATGATTTTTGAAGTTATACTTATGTAGGTGCAATATGAGCAAGAGTTAATAAACGATTTTAGAATTCTGACCTTGAGAAAACGTGGACGGAAGTGAATTTGGTATGTCACTCTCCCTTCGTCTCACCTCTCTTGCCATACATCCCCCACTAGTCCCCCCCAGTCGACACCACGCTACTACAGCACAGCACAGATTTTAAATTTTATTGAGTTTTATTTCTTATTCTATAACTAATAATCTCTCTCTCTCAAAAATAATAATAATAAT
>NW_019379887.1:133971-160686 GCF_000648655.2 Copidosoma floridanum | reverse complement strand
GGAGCGCAAATATATGCAGCAACGCTGACAATTATTTTTCTTATATGGATTTACTTACACAACTTGTGAATCTATTTAAAAATTCATTAGGTTTATCTCAGAGTTACCTTCATACAAACGAAAATTGGGAGACGTCTACAGATCATATTAAGCATTAATGCAATTTTACGGGGTTTTTTCTTTTTCTTAAGGTTAGATATTAAATTGCAATTTTTTTAAATGACACATTTATAAAAAGGTACAGTTTAAGGATCTACAACCTTTTTGGGTATTTTTTTATGCTATTTTAAATATTTACTTGATGTTTGAATAATATTTGTCAAAAAAATATGTGTGATGAACGTCCTGAAGAGACATTAACTGGCACGTAATACTACCGTATTGAAGAAAGCGGTACTATAGGATGGTTTTTCTTAACCCTTTGGATACAACTAAGTTATGTGTATTATGTGAAAGTGTACAGTCTTATACTGGCCATTCTACATAGTGTTTATGTTACATTGTATCATATATATTATTTATAATCATTTGTTTATTAAATATTAAAATAGTTATTGAAACCACACCCAGTTAACGTAGGTATACTCATTCCAACGATAATTGCACCACCATCGCACACAATATCTTTTCTTAGAAGATACACTTATGATTAAAATTATATTGCCTGCCACATAATTTCATAGAAAAATAACTTTATACTTAGGTACCCAAGCATCCACTGTCCACGGGTTTTCTAATTAACTATTCCAATGTCTTGTCAAAAGTACCGATTTTATAAACTATGAAAATAGAGTTGTAGTGAATTAAAATGAAACCATAACCATAAGATGAAATGCTTTCAGACTGGCAAATTTGATACTTAGCTCTGGTATTAACAGCACCACCTAAGATATGCTCATAGTCAATACGCACCTACAAATGACATGAAAAATAGAATATTATCCTGAACGTAATTGCGTTCTTAGTGTAAGCAGATTTGAGTAATGAGAATTTTATGACTTGAAAGTTTCAAAAGAAAAATTAACAAGTAAATTTTCAAATAGTAAAAAACGTTAAAAACAAGCTTTACACCACTTAAATAAAATCAATGCGTACAAATATTTTCTATTTTCTCTTCTAGATACTTACTAATAACTAGTTTTTATGTTCCACTAGTTATAATACAAGTGTAGCTTGAAGATAAAGCTATTATAACATGAGTGGACCAAAGCTGGTTTGGCTTTGCAGCTTTGGTTGAAACAACTATATTTGTATAGTTTCAATAAATATTTTAATATTTTATAAATTAATATGTACAACCAATATATTACGTAAATGAGAGTTTAAATTAAAGCCACAGCACGACATGATGCAAGGCTGGCCAGTTCATGAGACTGCCTTTTCATCAAATTTTCTGATGATTCCAAAATAATTTCCTACTGCCTACGCTGATTACATTTCTAACATCACGCTCGTATATGTGTGACATACGCTTAGACACTCATTCTTAGTCACGTATCTAATAACGGTAGATCTCGAATTCATAGATTTATTAATTTGAGCTGTTGGCCGAAATCAGTTTGGAATGAATCAACCAACACGTGTTGTTGCAGTAGGCATAACTGTAACTAATGAAAATAGACATTTGTACAACTGTATACACGTGCTACGCAGGTTGTTAGTAGCAACCTACCTGAATCAACACAAATTGTCAGCAAAGCAATTTATAAACGTGTATATAACAATATAATGAATAATAAATCTGACTATGTCACAGCATAGTTTAACAGCAACTGACTGATCTTGGCTTGTCATCTTCAACGGGTTCTCAGCCGACTGTTGCTAACGGTCACAAAACGTATGCGAACAGGCGGCATTCAATGAGGGGCACCCTACCTTATGTACAACATTAAGCGCCTAAGCCATGGGAGTTAGGCCACCCCTATCGAGGGGGGGGGGAGTTTGATGTACTAACCTAGCCCAAAAACATCCGCTCTCTGGATTATGGAAAATGCATTATTTGTGTTTAACTCGCCAGTACTCATTAATGTATTAATAATATCCTTCTAAAAAATTACATAATATTCTTCAAGAGATCTAGTTTCTTATGGTATAAATCAAATAGCATACATACTTTTTTATGCGAGATAAAAAAATAAGGACTAAACGGCATAGTCAATCTGATCTTCTTTTGATATCGGCATGCTATGAATTTTCGAAATTAGAGATTTTAATGATAAAGCATTAAAGAACAGTCTCATAAAGGAGATACCAAGGATAGGAGATAATAGACCAAGGAGGACCAGGAATATACCAAGTCAAAGATCAAAATTTTGAGAACAGCTTTTGGAAGTGATTTTGCGAAAAGCCATCGTGCCACGTAAAAAGTCGAACTGATGGCAGACAGAGTACTCAATTTGTCTTTGCCTCCCGCATGGATATAGCATACGAGCTGGAAAAAATTTTTTTTACGTTTGTGCAAATATCTCCACAGTAGATAGGCTATGCCTGTTCTGGAACAGCTGTTACAGTTCCGGCGCCGATTTTGGCGGGAAATGTCGAATTGGGGCTGAAAAAAAGAGAAATTGTCGAACTGGGGCAGTGCTTTTTATCGTATGTTTTAATCAGTGTCAAATCGGGGCCCGGGCTATTATCTCCTAATTCCATTTTTATATACACTTCTACATCTACACTGTAAACACATCTATTTGTACATTGAAGAACTGTAAACATAACTAATGTATACATATTCATTCGCTCGTACATTTGACTCTAAGCGGGATATCTTCTATTAGTCCTTTAGTCCCTCTTAGTCCTTCTGTAATAACGATAGCCAACATACGTTACGGCAATGGAGTTTCGTATGAGTGAACGTGGCAAGCAACTGTTATATCTTGACATGTACACGTACTCATTTAAGGCGAATTTGCGCAACGAGGTGCAGCGATGGATTTGTTCGAATAAAAAGTGCAATAGTTACGTAAAGCTTAATTCGAGTAATGCTATTGTTGAACACGTGGCAAGCCATAATCATGATCCAATATTGGAAACTACTTTAAATCGAAGGACGATCAGCAATGCTGTGAAACGAAAAGCAGTTGATGACATTTCGATTCGCCCATCAAAATTGATACGCAGTGGAATAGTGAAACAACAGAATTCAACCTTTACAGTGCAAGACATTGATAGAGTGAGGCGGAATGCTGGTGCTGCTCGTCGTAAAGCTTTACCAAAGCTATCAAAATCAAACGTGTCAACAAATTGCCCGGGCCCCAATTCGACACTGATTAACAAATGCGATAGAAAGCTCGGCCCCAGTTCGACAATATTTAAAAAAGGAGATAATGGCCCGAGCCCCAATTCGACACTGATTAGAAAGGTGATAATTGTTCAGCCCAAATTCGACACTGGCCATTTCGGCATAGCTAGCCTCTCCCCTCTGGCGTTCTTGGAATGGCTGTTCTAGAACCGGCGTCGATTGTAGAACAGGTAGTCCCCCTACCGCTGACGTTCTTTGCATGCTCCCCCTAGCTAGGTGTTTTAGTACTGGCTAGCAATACTTTGCTCAGCGCGAGCGTTCTCAACGTGGTGGGGAGGTTCATGCTGTTGCTCACGTTCTCAACTTGAGGGTGGCTCAAGCTGCTACTAGTGATCTTCAATTTTTCAAGTCCTTTTATTTCTTGAGTCTAAGATAAACTTTGTTGTATGCAAGTCTTCAATAGCTCAATTGGCAACTGACTATTCACTGACATGAATTAGTTAGTTTCTTCTTAAACTGTTGAAGGCTTGTACTACAATTTTTTTTTTATTTTTCAATTTAATATTTTTATACTTCTGTTATCATAAATTGTAAATGAGTTCTGAAGAAAGGCATTGAAAGGATAATGAAAATAAACATAATGTATTAGTTGACAATATTTATTGATAATGAATTTTCTCCCATACTATATAGTGGTATTTGTACATTATATTTTATTAGGTCCTGTACTATCGACAACATCTTCAAAAATATTAAATTGCGAGCATGATATTACTCATTTAAGTTGTTCGTATATACAATAACTAGCGGCTCTCCCGTCTTGGCTTCACCCGAGACTCACTAAATGGAACACCGTAGTGTGTTGACATGTAATGTGAAACGTTTTCAGTTAAAAATTTTACATCTATTTCTAATACTTTTCAGAACGAAAATCTTCTCATTAAAAATATATTTGTTTGGAATGCATATACTTCAATTGGTCAAATAATAAGCAATAAAAAATGAAAAAATATAATTATGATGAAAAGTAGCGTGCGTTTCTTATATCATAAAATAATCGTTAGCCCCGAAGGGCCGTTGTTTTGCTTTTTCTCTCGTATAATCTACGAAAAGGGCTATTTTTAAAACCGTAAAGATTTAAAACTAACAAAAAATATACAGTAAAAATTTTTTTCCTAAAGTAAGCTCTTTCTTGACTGAAGTTTCCAGCAAACGTGATTTCTTTTATACCTCAGGGTAATCTTTTCTGACTTGTTATTGTAGCACCACACTGATCGGGAGGAAAACTACAACGTTCGAAACTTTGGAGCTAGTTGTAGAGCTCTTTCGCGACGCCTCTTGGTATAACGTCGCAGATGTTAGTATCTAAAGCACTTTTTTTTTTTGCAGACTCGAAGAGATTGGTCTGTGACGCTTGTCCATTGGAGACTGTCCCGTTAGCTCAAGATTATTTTTCCTTTGTAGCTGTAAGGTTCTCTCGGTACAGACCTTGGAGACGAATCGGTGATTCCTGATTGAATGCTTAGTCGAGAGAATAATAGGGTTGTCGGTCACCGGGGTTCCCAGCTTTGTGACGAATAACTCCGCTCGGGACGTCTGCCAGACTGATTGGGTTTAATAGTGGCTGACTTTACATAGTCTTTTAGTCGATGAATCGTTTCCGGAAATGGTAGTAAAAATGTATTTGTTAGCAAGGTAGTTTAAACTTAGGTAGCCCTAAAAAAAACTGATGAGATTAATGGTTAAGTAGGGAACGTAAATAATGATAATGGCCCTGAAAAGGGCCAGTGGTAAAATTTCCAGTTATTCCTTATTGTTATTCTGTACGGAGACCGTGATGGAGGAAGGTACGCCGCTGACCATAGAATATCTCGACTTCAGGTCGTTCCCCGGATAACCAACCACTCATCGTTAGTCAGGAAAGTGGGCCTGGAGAATACCTTCTCTGTAGGTATGGTGTTGGGGCGACCACTAAGAAGGAGGCCGTTGTGGCTGCCCGTACTCTTCAGGGCCGTTTTCCCTGGCTTGCATTTGAAGTAGAAAATTTTTTGACGGCACCCAGGCCAGATGGTTGAACGGCTACATATTTCTGAAGTATTGAGGAAGGTTGTGCTTTCCTGGTATTCCTCCAGAGACGTTGACGTTCCGAGCGCCTATTTTTTCGTGGCACCCGGTTATCTGGACGATCTGGGATAAAAACCGATTTATTTTGCTTGCCCAAGAAAAAAGAGTGTCATCGGTAGACGGGATGACCAGTTGCCCGAACTACAACTTTGTTCTTGGTGTACTGCCGATGAACGACTACGATAATCGACAACCCGATGGGGCATCTTGTAACCACTCTTCACTATCTTTGATTGCAGGTGGCTTCAACTTTACCTCGACGCCACCGAGCGGATCCTACTGAACTAAAGCGCAAAGCTAGCTTATTTTTGCAAAACTTTGAGCTTATTTATCGCTGTTGTTATTAAATTTTTTAAGAAAAAAACTATGCTAAAACCATCTCGGAGTCATCAAGAATCAGTGTGCAAAATTTCAGCAAAATCGGTTTAGTAGTTTTCGCAGTTAGCGATTACAACAGTTTTAGCGACTTTGCTTTATTTATTAGTAAGATACATATTACTGTCTTGTCCTAACGTTTTTAAAGATGAGATTTTATTAAACCATTTTTTCAGTAAGCACGCTTTATGCAGAGCACAAAATAGTGGTTTATTTTTTAAATGCGTTTGTGTGTGTGTAAAACACACAGGAGAAGAGTCTTCATTTTCAAGTTTTTCCAAGGAAGGACACAATCGAAACAAATTGTGAGCTTCACGTCGTAATATTGAGCTAACAAACTTAGCTTCTTTATTACCATGCACATATATTCTTTTAAGATTCTTAGCAAGGGTAACAAAATGTTATTTTAAATTTTCCACGTCGATGTCACCATCATACCACTCAATCCCATGACCCTCCAGTATGCAATAATTGTTGTACTTTCTCAAATCATAAGGTAAATCATTGAAGGCGCAAAAAGTTTTAGTAACCAATGCCCTGCAACATTTCCTTGCAGTGATACTATTCCAACTTATTTTGACATGAATTTTCCAGCAGCATCGTAAAAGCCTAGGATATCTATTATATAATCCATGTTGCTTTAATCACTGCTTTTTCTTATAAGGGTATTTTTAGAAAAAAAGATTTTTTCTTCGTAAAGAAACTATGAATTACGTTTTTATTTGAAAGATGAAAACAAAAAATTTTTTTTTTCAAATCTGCGCTGATACTAAAAGGCTTTCTTCTTCTTAGATCGTGCTCATAGCACTGATCCACTTTGTAGAGTACTCAGAGAAAAATATTACAGGACTCGTATTTATAACGTCACGTCATCTTAGCTAGCGACATCTTCTCACATTTTTTTCTGTAGAAGAATACAAGGTCACTAAAAAAACAATTTATTTTCAAAAACTCAAATGCTGTATAAACATTATTTTTTAATTAATAAATATCTTAATGTTTGATACAATTTACAATTTGCAATAATATATTTACTATTATTTATAATCTTACGTAATTCACATATTATTTTTTCTGGTAACAGAGTTTTCTTTTTTTTATAACCTTCCTAACTTCACATATTATTCCTATTTCTGGTGATGGAGGTACATCTTCAGTCAAATCAATTGATAGCGGAGATTGTCTAGCAAGCACTCTTTTGACTGGTGATATTCTTAAGCACTTGAGGAGCGGGAACCAGCGTGTAGATCAGCTTCCCCTGAGTCAAAATTCGTTTACAGAATAATTTTTCAACAATTATTCATTAAGTAAATGGATTTACAAAAGTGCTGAATTTCAGCGTGTTTAGAACTCCAATTTCAATGGCGCGGGCTGCCATGAAGAGCAGTGTCATCGATCGCAATAACATAGCAACAAACCTCTAAGTCGGTAAACAAAGTCTGAATAGAACCCCTAGCGGGCAGGAGATGGCGCTCAAATGTGATTAAAATAGTAAAAATGTGTAGCTATAAAATTATTAGAAGGAGATGAAGGGCTGAGTATCAGAAACGTAAAAACAAATAAATAAGCGTACGAAAAGGTTATTTAGTTAACCCGAGATATTATTGTAAGATCATTCTACATACGACGAAATTGACAATGACGATGAAGATGTAAATTATTATGATAAAGATAATAAACATGATGATTGATATATTATAAGCAAGAAGATACAATTGTAAACAACAATAATAATAACAATAGATACTCATAATAAATACAAATTTTTAACTTAAGCTGCTATCAGGTGGAACTTGGGCTTCACTTGGGTAGTACTTGAGCAGTGGAGCTTCGGCGGTACTTGGACGGCACTTTGGCAGCACTTGGGCAGAATTTGAGCAGCGGCACTTGGGCGGTACTTGAGCGGCACTTGGGCGGTACGTTGTCGGCACTTGGGCAGAATTTGAGCAGTGGAACTTGGGCGGTACTTTGTCGGCACTTGGGCAGAATTTGAGCAGCGGCACTTGGGCGGTACTTGGGTGGCACTTGGGCCGTACTTTGGTGGTACTTTATCGGCACTAAGGCAGAATGTGAGCAGCGGCACTTGGGTGGTACTTGGGCGGCACTTGGGCCGTACTTTAGTGGTACTTTGGCGGCACTTGGGCAGAATGTGAGCAGCGGCACTTAAGCGGTACTTGGGCGGCACTTGGGCAGTACTTGGGTGGCACTTGGGTGGTACTTGGGCGGTACTTAAGCGGCATTTGAGCAGAAGTACCGCCCAAGTGCCGCTGCTCAAATTCTGACCGAGTGCCGAAAAAGTACAGCCAAATTACTACCCAAGTGCCGCTCAAGTACGGCCCAAGTATCGCCCAAGTGCCACTGCTCAAATTCTGCCTTAGTGCTGACAAATTCCCATCCAAGTACCGCCCAAGTGCCGCTTTTCACATTCTGCCCAAGTGCTCACAAACTGCAGCCAAAGTACCGCCCAAGTGCCGCCGAAGTACCGCCCAAGTGCCACTGCTCAAATTCTGCCCAAGTACAACCCAAGTGCCGCCCAAGTACCGCCCAAGTGCCGCTGCTCAAATTATGCCCAAGTGCCGACAAAGTACAGCTAAAGTACCGCCCAAGTACCGCCCATGTTCTCTTCAAGTGCCGCTGCTCAAATTCTGACCGAGTGCCGAAAAAGTACAGCCAAATTACTACCCAAGTGCCGCTCAAGTACGGCCTAAGTATCGCCCAAGTGCCACTGCTCAAATTCTGCCTTAGTGCTGACAAATTCCCATCCAAGTACCGCCCAAGTGCCGCTTTTCACATTCTGCCCAAGTGCTCACAAACTGCAGCCAAAGTACCGCCCAAGTGCCGCCGAAGTACCGCCCAAGTGCCACTGCTCAAATTCTGCCCAAGTACAACCCAAGTGCCGCCCAAGTACCGCCCAAGTGCCGCTGCTCAAATTATGCCCAAGTGCCGACAAAGTACAGCTAAAGTACCGCCCAAGTACCGCCCATGTTCTCTTCAAGTGCCGCTGCTCAAATTCTGACCGAGTGCCGAAAAAGTACAGCCAAATTACTACCCAAGTGCCGCTCAAGTACGGCCTAAGTATCGCCCAAGTGCCACTGCTCAAATTCTGCCTTAGTGCTGACAAATTCCCATCCAAGTACCGCCCAAGTGCCGCTTTTCACATTCTGCCCAAGTGCTCACAAACTGCAGCCAAAGTACCGCCCAAGTGCCGCCGAAGTACCGCCCAAGTGCCACTGCTCAAATTCTGCCCAAGTACAACCCAAGTGCCGCCCAAGTACCGCCCAAGTGCCGCTGCTCAAATTATGCCCAAGTGCCGACAAAGTACAGCTAAAGTACCGCCCAAGTACCGCCCATGTTCTCTTCAAGTGCCGCTGCTCAAATTCTGACCGAGTGCCGAAAAAGTACAGCCAAATTACTACCCAAGTGCCGCTCAAGTACGGCCTAAGTATCGCCCAAGTGCCACTGCTCAAATTCTGCCTTAGTGCTGACAAATTCCCATCCAAGTACCGCCCAAGTGCCGCTTTTCACATTCTGCCCAAGTGCTCACAAACTGCAGCCAAAGTACCGCCCAAGTGCCGCCGAAGTACCGCCCAAGTGCCACTGCTCAAATTCTGCCCAAGTACAACCCAAGTGCCGCCCAAGTACCGCCCAAGTGCCGCTGCTCAAATTATGCCCAAGTGCCGACAAAGTACAGCTAAAGTACCGCCCAAGTACCGCCCATGTTCTCTTCAAGTGCCGCTGCTCAAATTCTGACCGAGTGCCGAAAAAGTACAGCCAAATTACTACCCAAGTGCCGCTCAAGTACGGCCTAAGTATCGCCCAAGTGCCACTGCTCAAATTCTGCCTTAGTGCTGACANTATAAATATGAAGTCATCTCTTACCGAATGGCTCAACAGCCAACTGAGGCTTGGTTCAGAATTTAGCCGTTAATGGGGACATTGGTGATGTATTGGTGATATATATATATATATATATATATATGTATGTATTGCATTTCTTACCTGATGGTTGAAAAGCCGCCTGAGGCTCGTTTCTGATTGTACCTGTCAATGATGGTGTTGGTGGTGTTGATAACTCCCATGGTTCAAATATTTCTTGCATAAACGATTGTGCTGAAGGTAAAATATAAGCATCTTGTATAGAAGCGGGATCTAATACTTCTATAGGCTATTCACTACTAGGTAGTGTGGAAACAAAAATATCTTAAAATATTTTGCAACTAAGATATTCGAGAAGCTTGACTAAACACATTATTAACCTTATACAAACTTCTCCCCCTTCTTAAGGTTTACTCAAATATAGTGGGATTCTGCACGAAGGCATCGGTGTTATTTCGTATTCTGAAAAAATGCATAACACTTTTAGCACCCCACAAGTAAAGTCACAAATCCAGTGGCTAACAAATTCTTAATTTGTGTTAAAAAATTTTTTTTCATACATATAAAAAGAGTTTGTCGTAAGATTAAACTTAGTTCTTTTTTGTCAGAGAAAGCCAATAAAATTAAATAATCATGATTAATGCACAGTATTTTAGAGACTCTGCTAATGATATATGGCAGCTGCAAAGACGGATTACAAGGGAAAGGACTGATGCTGCAGATATACAGGAAACAATAAATATGGGATGCATAGTTCTCCATGAGTTTCTGATAGCAGTCAAAATATATCAGCAGAGAATCAGACTGCATCTCTTAGCTATGACGATGTAAACAGAGCATTTGAAAACCGTATCAGGACAGCGGTAATTTTGAATTTAAAACATTTAGACCAGGGAAAGTTTTTAAGAGATTGCCAAGTTCTTTTTATTGAACGAATACAGCAAACGCTTGAAGAGTATGAAAGTTAAAGAGTGAATGTAGTGTTAGTGGCTGAGTATAAGAAAGTTAGTGATAATGTTGAAAATGTTGAAATTAAATATTTCAATACAAAGTTAGAAACCATTTATCAAACAACTGATATAATTGAGTGGTTTTAAACACATGTGCAACAATCAATTGAGAGAGATATGGAAGATTTTCAAGACAAGGAATCAGGATGGTCTTTGCTTTCAATAATTAACTTAGTTTTCAATGTAGATAAATTGAACCCTATGAGAGGTAGCTCTTTTATTGATTTACTAAAATACATCAAAAATAAAAAGGCATGCATTAATGTGATAAATAATGATGCACAATGTTTTAAATGGGCCATTTTATCAGCAATGCATTCCGTAAAACATAACGTACATCATGTGTCCAATTATATTCAAATTTTAATGAATATAGCTATGATGGTATAGACTTTCCAGTAGATCCTAAAAAAATAAAAAAATTTGAGAAGCAAAACGATATTTCGATAAATTTATATTTTTTGAAGAAAAAAGGACAAGTTTATAAGGTGCTTCCTAATCATTTAACTGATGAAAAAAAAGCATGTTGATCTTTTGCTAGTTGAAAGTTTTTATGTGGATGAGAATAAAAAAAAATTATTTGATACTAATGAAGAGTATAAGTATCATTACGTCTGGATAAAAAGTCTTTCCGGCTGAGTAAGTAATCAGTCATCACATCATGAACATGCAACACATATATGTGACCGATGTCTTCACTACTTTTGGACGATTCAAAAATTAGAAGCTCATCGAGTTGATTGTAAAAATATCAACAAATGAAAAATAATACTCCCAAATAAAAAAAAAAAAAACAAAAATGATTCTACACTTAAATTTAAAAACTTTTTGTACAAAAATCGAGGACCGTTCTTTGTGTACGCTGATTTTGAATGTTTGCTAGAAACTATTGAAAACGAACGTGCATATAAACATCATAAGGCCTTTCGTATTATATATTATATAAAATGTAGTTATGATGATAGTCTATCAATGTACAATAGCTATAGGCAAAATAATGAAGAATATAAAAAGCCTTTAAAGTGGTTTGTGAAAAAACTTCATTCTATTGCATTAAAACTAGAAGAATTATGTAAAAATCCACTTGACATGATAAATTTAACGATTGAAGAACAATCAGAATATGACAAAGCAATAATGTGTCATATTTGCAACAAAATAATTTGTCTTAACGATCAAAAAGTTCGAGATAATTGTCATCTTACATGCAGGGAAGTAAGTACTTTAATAGTTAATTTGATTCTGTCTTTTTTTTCAGTAAAAATAAATATTAATTTTTCTAGATATTGCGGTGCTGCACACAGTAAATGTAACAAATTATCAAAACTCGAGGACAGTTCCGTTCATTTTTCACAATTTAAGCGGATATGATTCACATTTATTTATAAAGGAACTAGCAAGATGTTTTCCCGGCCGTGTACAGCTTCTGCCTCAAACTAAAGAGAAATATATTTCATTTACGAAATATGTTAAAGGAACAGACATCAATCTTCAATTCATCGATTCCTTCAAATTCATGGCATCCTCCTTGGATAAATTATCATCGTATTTAGAAAATTATAATATGATAGAAAAAGTGTTTATGGAAGCTGATGGATATTCTATGGAACAGATTAAATTATTAAAAAGGAAGGGAGTGTTTCCCTGTGATTACATCTCTTCCTACAAAAAACTCAAAGAAAATTTTCCTTCAAAAGACTGCTTCTATAGCAGTTTGTATCAGGCTCATATAAATGATGAAGAATATGAGCACGCCAAAAGTGTTTGGATGATATTTAATATCAAAACTCAGTACTCAGATTTATACCTGATGACCGACGTTTTACTCCTAGCTGAAGTATTCGAAAACTTTAGAACAAACTGTCTCACGGCGTATAGATTAGACCCCGCCTATTATTATACAACTCTTGGGTTAACATGGGACGCAATGATAAAGTACACAGAGGTATGACATATTATTTTAAATATGTTAAAAAAAAATTTTTTTTTTGATGTTGGAGTACACAACATACATACATACATACATACACACACGCGCATGCGCACACATACACATACACACACACACACACACACTTATATATATATATGGGCGATTCTGCTGTAACTTGCTCAGATCGTGTCCAGTACTCATATTCACGTGCCGTAATGAAATCCAAAACTTTAAAAACGTCAAATTATGTTAAATGTTGTCAACTTTACTAGACATATTATCTTGTACCAATATATTAATCCCTTAATGGAGACAATCGATTATTTAGAGTCAAATTTTCCATTCCGACCCATGTCCGCAACTCAATTTTACTCATGAAAGCTTTCACCGGTAAACAATAAGGCTTATATGCCACTTGGGCTTGAAAGCATTATATACTCTAGCTATTAGTGATTAGATGTGTACCTTAGTCACACCAAAAATTGACAAAGACGAGTGAGTTTTCACTCCATACATTTTGTCCGCATATTTGCACCATAATCGCGGTTTTAACAAAAATCAGTTCAAATGAGTAACTTTTTGGATAGAAAATGCTAACTAGTGGTCACTTTTCAAAGTATAAGACTGAAATGAATAAATCATTATGACAGTTGTACCTGAAGTTGTTACCTCTCGAATAGCCAAGCTCTTCTTGTTGCGTATTTTGCGCGTACAAACATTTTATTCCGTTCCAACCCCCATGGAACAGCCACTTGGTCTGCGTGTGCAGGTACGCGAACTACAGTTTCTTATTGCATTTGAGGCTAGTAAATAAATTATGGGCGGACAAGTCATTGTAATACGTCTATGAGTTGTACGAGCACTACAAACTTTGAAAATTCCATTCCAACCCTACCTCACGTTAAAGTGCCGTTTTTTTTTTTCGTTTTAGAGTAATAAATTACAGTCAAACTTTTTTCTCCTCACTGTTAAGCTTAAACGAGACATATGTCTCGGGGTTTCGTCTAATTGGCCCTTTTTCTCTACATAAATGCAAAAGCGGTGGTGCTGCTTTCAACGTTGTTAGCCAAGTGGTGCACTCCATTAGGTAGCTGCTTTTTCTGGGCTTAAATGAAAGAAAAAACATAGTCCTAATAATTAAAATAAACATCTCTGAATTTTATACCCCGAATAAAAAGTTGTAGTGATTTTATGGAAAATACTGAATTTTAGCCCAAAATTATATTATTAGCGATATTCACGCTCCAATTGAAACAGCTGTAACTTTTGAATGGAGGCATAAAATCGAGCAAAATTTTTTTTTTAATTAATAGGTCTTAATTCCAGTTTTTATTTATAGGAACACTTGAAATGTTGTAGGAGCATAGCTACACGAGCTAGAAAGTGATACAATTTTTCGAAAATCGATGAAAACTGACTTTTATAAAATTTCGTATAACTTTTGACCAGCAAATTTTATAGTTGCATAGCTTTAGATATTTGTTACTGATGTTGTGTATAGTAGAAATACCATGAAAAATATTTTTTTAACCAACTTTTCTTGAAAAAATTTTTCAAGTTAACCTGAGTTACGGCAGAATCACCCATATATATACACACATAAATATACCTATACACATGCGCGCACACACACATACATGTTATGTACATAAAAAATAATCTAATTTAATATTTTATTATGTTACAGGTACAGTTAGAGCTATTATGTGATATTACCATGATATTATTTATTGAAAAAGGTATACGTGGAGGCATCAGTCAGTGCTGAAATAGATATGCTAAAGCTAACAATAAGTATATGAAAGAAGGTTTTAACTACAGTGACCCTAAAAAATATCTTATGTATTATGATGTCAATAATTTATACGGTTGGGCAATGACGCAATATTTACCACAAAGTGGCTTTCAATGGGTTGAGAATATTGAGCAATTAAATATTTTAACACTAGCTGATGATTCTAAATTCGGTCACATTCTTGAAGTGGACATCCAATATCCTAAAAACCTCCATGATGCTCATAAGGACTAACCTTTTTGTGCCGAACACATATCACCATCAAACTCAAAACAGACCAAATTAATGAGTCATGGTCTCCGTATAACAAAAATCTATAGAGCCATACAGTTTCATCAAAGTTCTTGGTTAAAAACATACATTAACTTAAACAGTCAAAAACGTCAAAATGCAAAAAAACGATTTTGAAAAAATGTTATTAAAATTATTTAATAATGCAGTGTATAGAAAATCATGGAAAATGAGCGCAAACGTGTTGATGTGAAGCTTGTAAGTAAATGGAAAGGTCGTTACGGTGCAGAAGCGCTAATTTCCAGACCAAATTTCCATAGCTGCGATATTTTCAACAACGAACTAGTAGCCATACAGTTATAACGTAGTGAAGTTTGTATTAGAAAGCCAATATACGGAGGCCTTAGTGTTTTGGACTTATCTAAAACATTAGTCTATAAATTTCACTATGATTTCATGCAAAGTCGTTTTAGAGATCAGAGCAAACTTTTGTATACAGATACTGATAGTCTTATGTACGAAGTGACTTTTATATACATATAATGTAATGCGTGATAATATTCAAGAATTTGATACATGGGATTATGAGACTAAGAATGAGTTTAACACGCCTCAAGATAATAAAAAAATAGTAGGATTAATGAAAGATGAATGCAATGGGGAAATTATGCTAGAATTTAAAGGACTTTGCTGTACAATGTACAGTATAAGAATACAGGACCAAAAGCCTCTGAAGAAAGCAAAAGGTGTCAAGAGTTCAGTAGCGAAAGCAACATTAACTTTCGATGATTACATTACATGTTTACGAGAAAATAATAGCATCTCTCGTGAACAGCGAAGTATTAGATCTCGCAAACATAAAATGTTCACTGAAAAAGAATTAAAAATCGCACTTAGTGCACATGATGACAAACGGTATATTCGTGCAAACATAATGGATACGCATCCTTGGGGTCATTATCATATAGATACCATGAGAAAGAATGGGACATGTAGTACTGAGCAAACACCAATGCAATTGGAGGGAGAAATGGAGTCAGCAATAGATAATATGAAAGAGAGCTCAGGTGATCTAAGAGCGGGGGCAGCATCTACACATCAGGAGTGGACCAATGGAGAGGGCAGAGCGTTTTCACACCAAAAGCGGGCCAATGACTTAAGATTGGAGGCAGTATCTCCGCATCGGGAGTGAACCAAGGACCTAAGAGTAGGGACAAAATCTCCGCATCAGGAGCTGTTTAAGAGGCTTGAGCTCATTCTACCAGGTTCATTGACGACAACAAGCCTCACCTGCCACCATCACCAGCAAGTGCTAAGCTACGTAACGGAATCATCAAGAGCAAGTGTCCCAGATCAACAGCAAGTTGAGTGTCATAGTCAGCAAACGAGTACGATTGGACAACCGCGGCAGCACGCTAGTAAGAGAGAATATCAAGAAACAGAAGATCAAACAAATAAGAGACCAAAAAAACTTTTTTAACTTTCGTACGCTGATTTGTCTTTTGTATTTTCAACAATGTTTTCTAACTTAGACTAACTGGTCATATTTCTGATAACGTTTCAATTTTTTTCTGAGTTTTTTAACTATCTACAGAAAAAATATGCATACTTTTTTTTAATGTAAAATATTCTTAACTACTATTACCTGGTAAAATTATTATTTGTACCTATGCGAAGTACAATGTATTTTTTTTGTGTTACAGATGGATTTAGCTACACTCAACCAAATTGCCAGCAGTGGTTTTCTACCCACTAAAAAACTGAGTGAGATGATTCAGAGCCAAACTTATATGGTAACTAAGTTGAAACAAGCGAATACTAGGTTTAGGCAAAATAGTTGCTGAATTGAGAAATACGTTTCAAATATTTCTTCCGAGTAAAGTATCTACAGCAATTTTAAACAAAATAAAATTTTTTGATGAACTGTTAGAAGCAGTTAATAAGTATAAATTGTTTGTATTATATGATGGGAAAAATGTGCAATTTTCATATGCATAATGTTTGTAAAAAAAAAAAATAATAATAAATAATTCTTATTGAATTCAAGTATTTATTTGAATATATCCTTATACTTATTTATCTAATCAACTAGTCAACAGGCTCAATTACAAAAGTACATAATAAGATGGTAGCTGACTGGTACAACTAACTATTAAAAATATTAATTGTCTAAGAGAAGTATTCTGAGACCGAACTTAAAAGCGTTATGGTATCAGATTTCAGTAGGTGTTGAAAAGTATATATTAAAAAAAATGATAGTAGCATTTTCAAATAGTGCTTATTTTATTATATTTAAAATTTTTTGTCATAACTACAAAAAAAAAAAAAAAAAAAAAAAACATTTCACATTACAATAAGTGAATATTATATCTATTTACATTTACACTCATGCACTACAAGCATGTAATAAAAAAAAAATTGTTCGCTAAACAGATATTTTTATAATTTATTATTACGAATCCAGCTGTTATGGGCAGTGTCAAAGCCCAACTATTTAACAAAAAATTGATTTCCACGTCTTTGAAGGATCTTCTCTACAAGGTATGTATCAGGATACTTTGTTTTCTGCAGTTCTTGATCATAAAAACCTCCAGAAATGGGTACATCTTGATAATCTTCAAGATGATACGTTTTTAGACTTGTTGCTGCAACTCGCTTGATTGTAAATACTTCCGTTGATCTATTTGGCGTATACCCTTTTTCCAATGCTTGTTTAGTCTTGCTCACTCGTACTTTATAATCAATTTTAAATCTAGGCTTGGACTTACTGTAACTTTTTCATATTTTTTTAAACTTTCTCATGACTTACACTTCATTTTCAGTTACAACATCTTTTGGTTTCAAACAAATCATTCAATATTTTCTATTGTTATAAAATTTAATCAACGTTTGTAACAAATACAACCAATTATAATTGCTTTGCAAACTAAATTTTTCCACATTAAATCTTTTAAAGTACGATTGAATCGGTCGCATATAGATGCTTTGAAATTGCTGTAAGTTGAGTATAAATTTATTTTATATTTTCGCATGAGAATTTGGACGTTTGCATTATAGAATTCTTTGCCACGATCAGTTTGCATGTTTACGGCCACCCGTCCTTTTTTCAAAATCGAGTGCATTGCTGCAGTTACTTCTTCACCAATTTTTTACTTGACAGATACAGCCCATGCGTACTTAAAGAAAACGTCTATTACAGTGAGCATATGCCGATAACCTTTGTTTTCACGAGCATAAGGCTGCATCTCTACAAGGTCTGCTTGCCAAGTCTAGTCAAAGCCACGTATGTTGAGTTTTCGGCGAGGATAGTTACGCCTGGCTGCCTTATGGAGTTCCTCAACAATTTGCTCCATATATTCATTTTCTAGGTTCAAGTTTTTTTAATCAGCTTGAATAAATGAGAATTCTTTTTGCAGTTGTACATAAAAATTCGAAAGCTATCTATTTCTTTTTCAAGTCTTTCAAGTACTTCAATAAAGTAAGCATAATTTACAGCATCTTGAGGCTGTTTTGGTATTCTAACATTGCACAGTCTTTTATTATCTAAGTCATACTGTCCATCTGCGGTAAGTTTATATCCAATACCGGGAGGACCTCGACTATCGCCTTCGGTTTTATGTAGTTTTCGACCGAATACATCGACACTCATTTTGACACTAAAGCAATAATTGTGGTTATCAATATATATATATATATACCCTCCCTCACGAAGCTCTTCGACGGCTGATAAAATTTCATTGTCAAGACTTGTGTTTCCTGCTGACTTTTTAGCTGATAATAATCGTAAACTATCTACTAGCTCCTTAGGATCATCCCAATGTGTATAATCTACTCATTGCGTTATTGGAGCAGTTTTACAATGAGGTAGCAACGATCCACTTTTTTTACGAACCCTAAGATCGAACATTGGAGCAATAATTTTATTAAACTTATTACTATTATGGGTTGGTATAGCTCTGTTTTTTTAACCCTCTTCTATGAACACTTGAAGATTGTGATATTACGAAGTATTTTCCATAATCCTCTCGTGTCAAAAGAGATTTTTTAAGATGCTTTTTGATAAGTAGCTCCATTATTAAGTCTATTCGCGAATCATCAAACTTGTACATCTCATTTTCTTTTCGTACTCCATACTTTAAATCTAATATATCTTTCTGATTCTGATCAAGTATTTGTAAATAAAAATTATTTGATAAATTTTTACTGACTTGAACAGAATCAAGAGATTTAGCTCGAATAGTATCATTTAAATCGGTATTATCATCATTATCATCATCACTTTCACTAATGGCAGCCTCGAATGTTCAAACACCTTCACTGAATTTTTCTGTGTTTTTTTGTTAATTCACTTTATCGACTTTATTACCTTTTTTATCGTTTTTATTGTAAAAATAATCGTGAGTAACAGAATTAATACTATTATTTTTGATTTTTTTGTTTTTGTTTCGACAACAATTCCCATTAAAGCGTCTGTTATTGGTTTGAAAGTTTCACTAAGTACTTTTTCAGCCTCATTTTTTCTATACTTTAACAGTCTGTACTTTTCTTTAACCACCTTTCGTGCCTTCAATAACTGGCGTAGAACGTCTTTCTCTTGTTGAAACATGATTTTGAAGATCTAATGTCTTGTAACAGACTGTAGCAATTGCGCTAGGTATTTCCTAAATGTACGGCAAAATTATCAAAGCCTTTTCTGTTGCGACCATTATTTATTTGCCTGTCTTTGTTTATAACGAGGAATCCATGTTTACCATCATTCCAGCAATTAGAGCATAAATTTTTAAAATTGAATGTATGGTATGTAAGAGTTAACATGATTATTATACACATGCCTCAAGTTAACTTCATTTTGACGGAATAAAACTAACAAATTAGCGTTATTCCTGTGACGTGGTAGCTGAAGCTATCACGTCACTATATACCTTTATTTTGGGCGAGTCATTGGCGGCTACCGAGTCCTATGATACTGTAAATATTTTACATATGTATCGTTTTACAACACATTCTTAATGTGTGTTCTCGGTGCCGCGGACTACGAGCCAGAGGAGAGAGAAGGACCGAAGAAGAGAAAAAGGGATTGAAAGAGTGTGTGGTATGATTGGGTGAGCATGTGTGTAAGGTAGAGAAGGAGAGAGGGGCGAGGGCTCGACACACGTCGGAGAGGCGTGAGCACCGAGCGGCCGCGTCAGTTCCCGAGTTTTTGGAAACCTCCAATAATTTACCGGTTTTTAGGAGTGTTGGAGATTTTTCGTATTCACGGGAGGGGCGCGCGCATCTGTTCAAGTGCACTGCCATAACGCAGCAGTACCGCGAGAGCCATCAGAGAGAGCAGAGCCAAGCAGAGTTGTAGTAGCCACGATCGAGAGAACGCGGAGAGTGGGACGAGTATCCGCGAGAGCCATCAGAGAGAGCAGAGTAGGAAATAAAAAGTAGTAGTGATAGCTAGGGAAGTGATAGGGCAGAGGAAGGGATTGCGGAGAGCGAGGTCAAGGTCAAGTGTAACGGGAGAGAGCAGCTGAGGTTAGGAAAAAGGGGAAGTTGCGAGAGACCATCAGACAAGGGCAACAAGCGGAGAGAACGGCCGAGCCGTCACGACGAGTGAGACGAATTCCAGGTAGTCGTAACCCACAAGGATCACCAGGAGGTAAGTGTACTGTAAATAGTGCACCGGGTGGTATACGGGATAGTGTTGGGACGATCCGAGCGGGCGCGGGTGGGTGTGTGTAAGTGTGGAAAAGGGGGTGTAGTGGTGGGTAGAAGGGGGTGTCAGGTTGTAGGGCACCAGGAGTGAGGTCGAGAGACAAGAGGTGTAAGTGGGATTGTGTGCGAGCGTGTGCGTGTGAGTGAGAGATTAAGGTACGGGTCATCGCCTACTGAACAAGGGTTAAGGCCGGCGGAGGACGACCAGGAGTTGCTCAACCCAGGACATCTACCTCGAGGACAGCGGAACCATATATCTATTTATACAGAGATATACAAATACTTATTTACACAATTTCGAGAGAGACAGAGAGAGAGAGTGAAAGGTGGGACTTGTAAAGAGTAGAGAAGGGAGAATAAATAGCGCACGCGCTGTGAAAGTGATACCAGTGAGTTATTTTTTTTTGTGTAGTTGGTGCCCCGAAGTCCCCTTTTAGTTTCCTTTTCAGGAGTGTTCAGCGTTCCCGAGCCGAGCACCAGCGGCAGACCTCCCGGAGGAGAGGAATCCAGTGGAGAGGGACGAGGAGGAGTAAGTAAGCGAGTTTTGTGAGAGAATTCGGGACGGCTGTTTTCTCGGCCGAAAAATTCTCGTCATATTCCTAACAAGATGCTTCGGTACTTAAGCATATGACTAACAAAATCATATTTGTGTCCATCCCATACAGAAAAAAGCCTTTACATTATCTTGTTTTTCACAAGCTATATCATCAAAAATCATTATAGAATTTGGTAAAGCATCATCTGGCAAGACTACAGTCTCGTGTTCGCTGAGAGGTAAGTATTTCACACCCTCTATAGGCTCCAATAAATTTTTTAAAAACTTGTACTTTGGTTGATGGAGCAATTTAGAATACACATACACGTTTTCAAACTTAACTCCATTGGGATGCACAATTGAAGCCAATAAGCTATTAGTATTTCCATTATTAGATGGACCGCAAAATACAGCGCGAATACTATTGGGGAGTAGTTCACTATGACGATTCGAACGCTGTATTTGTTTTACAATAGCGTCAAAATTCAGAACTTGTAATTTTACGGATCGTTCTTTGAATCCCATGTCTACTCTGTATGAAGAATGAGTCACAACGCATTTTTTCAACATATAACGCTTTTATATTTTGGGCTCTTTGTTGCAACAAATTCATCTACTATAAATACATTATTTATTTTCTCGAACGTTTAATCATGATCCAACCTCTGAAGACTAATCATAATCATCATCATGCATCATGATTATCATGCATCGTAAGAGAGGACAGGGTCTTGTAAATAAAATTATAAATTCTTTACCCGTAGAGCTTTATTTGCCTGGATATCAGTATTGTGGTCCAGGTACTAAGCTTGCTGAGCGTATTGCGAGAGGAGATTCAGAAGTTAATTAATTGGACGCATCGTGTAAAGAGCATGATATAGCATACTCAAAAAATCGACAAGATTTAATATCCAGACACGAAGCAGATAAAATTTCAGCTGATAAGGCTTGGCAAAAAGTTAACGCTTCAGATGTAAGTATTGGTGAAACAGCAGCAACTACCTTTGTGACCGGTGCTATGAAGCTTGGAAGTAAATTTGGTATGGGGCTAAAGGAGGAGAAGAAGAAGAAACAAGGTATTAACAAAAGGAAAAGGAAAAAGAGTTGTTAAAAAAAACAAGGTAGTGGTTTAAGTGCAATTATTAAAGCTGTTTCTCAAGATATGAATGCCAAAAGGAAAAAAGCTCGAGATGTCATTAGTAGTGCTTTGAAAGGTGCTCGTACTGCAGTTGAAAAAGTTGGTGGTAAAAGCATGTTCAAATTCCCCACACCCTACACCTTCCTAATTAAATTGGCGGAGCTCTACCTCTGATTTCCTTATTTGCTGGTTTGAGTGCAACCGGTGCTATAGCCAATTGAATAGTTGGAATTATTAAGAGCATTAATGCTGCTAAGTCAGCCAAGAAGCATCTAGCAGAGAGTCAGAGGCATAATCAAACCATGGAAGCTATCGCTCTTGGAAAAAGTCTTTATCTCAAACCACATAAAACTGGATTAGGAGTCTACTTAAAGCCTTACGCTGGGAAAGGATTAGGAAGAAAAAAAAAAAAAAAAAAAAAGTTAGCAGTGAAATTACCTGATCAAGCTCTGATCAACATTAATTTAATGAAATATTTTAAAATCTTTAAAATTTATCATTTTCATTGAGTGTTTATGAGATACAACTAACTTGCTGACGACCCGTGGTTTTCTAATCAGCTATAGAAAATCTTGATGATAAGACTGGACCTAGAACTCACTGGGTGGCTTATCGAAATTGCGGTAATAATGTTGTATATTTCGACAGTTTGGGTAATCTGTAACCGCCTATCGACTTAATGTTATATCTAAAAGTTAGTAAGGTGAAATTAATCATAGGCGTTATCAAAAATTCAACTCATACAACTGCGGTCATTTGTGCTTAAAGTTTCTTTCAAAACAAATATAACTTTCTTACATGAAGAAAAACTTTGTAGTTACACTTTGACAACCATGGAAAAAACATTAACACTCAGCCTCTCTGGTACTTCTTCTATTTTAGAAGCACAGTATTTTCCACCGATTAAATTATCTCCAAAACATTGATACGTTCTCGGCTTAGAAGAACTTTTGTCATTTAACTCAATTCTAAATATCGATGAAAATCGTAATAAATTTTATGTTAACAAGGAAGTTATTGTATTACCAACCGGCAGTTATGACATTAAAGATATAAGGGAAATTTTAATTGAGGTATTACAACCTCGCAACATAACTCTTGATATTAAGCCGAACAATAATACGCTTCGAAGTGTTATTAAATGCAGCCATACCATTGATTTAAGACCTAAAGATTTTATAGGCTGTCTATTAGGATTCACTCAGAGAGTTCTCAAAAATAACACCACTCATATTTTAGACTTACCTGTAGCTATTCTAAAGATAAATGCAGTAAGAGTTGAATGTAACATCACGAGTGGAGCTTACATAAATAGCAACAAAGTGCATGCGATTTATGTATTTTTTCCAGCTGTACCACCGGGTGATAAAATTTTTGAAGATCTTTACAAATAATTTATTTATTGGACGTATCATTGATCATATACAACTACGAATAGTAGATCAAGATGGTGATTTAGTCAACTTTCGTGGAGAAGTCGTAACTATCAGATTGCACATAAAATCCTCTTGATAATGGGTATCATTTATAATCAAACAAATTATATAGGCAGCTCAATACGCACTCCAGCAATCAGTCAACAACGAGCTCTCAAACCGTTGAGACGTCAGCAAAAACAGTCCATAAAAGCATCGAGACATCTAAGAAACAGCCAACACGTCAACAACTAACTCATCAAAATATACAGTTTACAAAAAGTCTCGGTTTAAAAATAAGAAACCCGGACGAGATTCTAAATATTTAGTCTCCAGTTGCATTTGATGAATCTATTGCGCACTATGAGATTCATGCTCATAAGCCGTATGTATCGTCAACATATAGTAACAGTGATGAAATTCGTATTTCAATTCAACATCAAGATTTGTGTCTTTTACGATCCAGAAGTTCTTTACATGTTTATGGGAGATTGGTAAAAGCAGATGGAAATACAGCAGTAACAAATACTGCATTAATAAACAACGCTATCTGCCACTTATTTAAAGAAATAAGATATGAGATAAATGCCATAGAGGTGGACAAGTACAAAAATGTTGGATTAACAACTCTTATGAAAAACTGGTTATCGCTCCGTCCTGATAAAAAATCTGTGATAAATGCAGGCTGGCTTGGTGTTGGCAAAGAGGATGATGATCTTACTTATAATAATGAATACTTTGATATCATGCTTCCATTGAATATGATTTTAGGGTTTGCTAAAGACTATTGCAAGATAGTTGTTAATATTAAACACCAGCTTATACTTACAAGAGCAAGAAACGATACAAATGCCGTGTTGCAAACTCCACTTATTGCCAATACTACTGATCCCGCGGCAGCAGCAACTTGGGAAGACTTTTAAATAGTCATATTAAAGCTTGAGTGGCTTATGCCCTATGTAGTCATGTCAGATTTTTATAAAAAATTCGTTTATTAAATTATCTGCAAAAAGATAAGTTTATATTTATGAGCTTTCGAACTTGGGAATTATATGAGTATCCCCTGTTACCTAGCACATTCAAACATATATGGACAGTTAAAACATCTAATCAGTTGGAAAAGCCACGTTACATTATTTTAGCCTTTCAAAGTAACCGTAAAAATCAGAAAAATGTAAGCGATAGTATGTTTGATCACTGCAACACAAGAAATGTGAATCTCTATTTAAATTCACAATATTATCTTTACGGAGATCTTAATCTCGATATAACGTGTAATCCGTATGCATTACTACATAATACGTAAGCTAATTTTCAAAATTCATATTATGGTAGGAAATGCACGCCTTTATTAGGTAAACATCACTTTCTCAATCGAATACCTATAATCTTCCTTGATTGTTCCAAACAAAACGAGACATTAAAAAATTCTCCAGTAGATGTCAGGCTAGAATTCGAGTTGCATACCAATTTTCCTGCCAATACATCAGCTTTTTGCTTAATTTTGCATGATCGTATCGTTCAGTATAGTACAATGAGTGGGGATGTCAAGAAACTCTCTTAAGTGCGGATTCATGGGGTTTGCTAGCACTAGTTTATTTTCAACCATCATGGATAAGGGTCAAAGCAACAGCTAGAGTAAAGAAGAAGTAGAAAATAATCGACGACAAGAAGAGTGGGAAAAATTTATGAAGAGAAATGAGAAGAAAGACGCAAAGGTTGAAAAAACAAAATCTGTCTGACAATCGAAAGATAAAGACTGTAAAATTGTTTGACAAATTAATTTGTTTATAAGTTATACTTTAATTAATATGTCGCATAAACCGTGTACAAGCCATTTTACAAATAATGTTAAGTATCAAAAAATCTCAACTAAGGATGATGATGATAGAAACACGAAATCTGGGCTGAAAAACCTCATCAACAAGTATTCTACTAACACAGGTTCTTGTCCAAAAACTGAAGATTATGAAAAAATGAAAAAATCAAATTAAATATTATAATATTCGAACATGGAGTATTTTGTGGACATGCAAGGTTTCAAGAAACCAGGTAATGATTTTATGCTCAAAGAATTAGCCACCCTTTCGCTCAGTGCTAACGATACGGAAGCTCAAGTATTTTTTTGTAAAGCACTCTTTACCTAGCGAAAATTACCACAAAAGTATAAACATAAAAATTTATACCTTGAACTTTGCTATCACAGACTTACCTGGGACTCAGGAAAAATTGAGTATTCAGAAATAGGAAATATTTTACGGGAGAATCTTGAAAATGCTACGAAGATACTTATTATTGGAGATCTGAAACAAAAGTGGCTTGAAAGATTTAGCTTAAAAGTCACTGATATGACAGACTATTCACCGTTTGATTTTTCAAGATTAGTTACTACTTGTGCTTATCACAATGGTGCCTACAGATCTATGTGTGCTCTTCATTATGTCAAACGAATGAAAAAGTTTTACTCTAATATGGAATGGGTTGATGTTGATGACGATGACGTTAATAATGAAAAGATGTAAGAATGTACTGTATTTCGAGAATAAAATATCAATAAACTCATTATTGTAAAATATGTATGTTTGTAAGACTAGTTCGTAAATGTACATCATTTATTTAAAATAAACTGATTAAGTAAAATAAGTAATACAAAAATGTTTAACAATTATTTTTCTGTCGCTCCACATCCTACATTATCATGCAATGCGCTGGCAAACAGAATATATTTTAATATGTACAAACTATCACGTGCGCACAAGCTGCATAAAATTTCAAACATTTAAATAGCAGCTCGAGCCACCCTCAAGTTGAGAACGTGAGCAATAGCATGAACCTTCCTACCAAGTTGAGAACGCTCGCGCTGAGCAAAGTATTGCTAACGAAGTATTGCCAGCCACCACTTAAATACCTAGCGAGGGGGAGCATGCAAAGAAGGTCAGCGGTAGGGGGACTACCTGTTCTACAATCAGCGCCGGTTCTAGAACAGCCATTTTAAGAACTCCAGAGGGGAGAGGCTAGCTATGTTAAAATCGGCGCCGGAACTGAAACAGCTTTTCCAGAACCGGCATAGCCTATCTACTCCCAACAACTGTCGACGCGATTTCGTTGAAACTTTGCAAGAGTATTAATGAAACTGTCATAAATAACAATTCAGTTTTTTAAAACATTGTCATTGCTACGTGAAGCGTAATATGTATTTTCATAAAACTTTTTCGACATTTTACTTTTAAGCCCATGTTAAAGACGAAGAAAAAGGGAAACTTCATGAATTTTTTTCTCGAAATCTATGGACACGATTTCATTAAAATTTTGTGACTTTATATATCCAGCGTTTCTGTACAATAT
>NW_019379887.1:109625-127786 GCF_000648655.2 Copidosoma floridanum | reverse complement strand
ATAAAAATAATTTATTTATTTAAGTAGAAAGGCAAAAAAATACAGAAATAGAAAATATTGTTTGGAAAGAGATTTTTACATAATTTATTGACTTTACTTGATGATTTTTATGGATAAATCGGCAATATTTATGGTAATAAATCGAAAGTCACTTATTAATATTTCATCATTTAACAAGTATACATTACATAATGCAAGAAAAATGGTGTGGGGGGCCTGTGGAGGGAAAGACAAAATTGTGTGGGGGGCTGTTGGGGGTCCAAGGAAAAAGTTGGAAAATGTCGAATTAGCGATGAAAACGGTCGAATTTCAGCATATTTGTGGGGGGCTGTGGGGGTCCATGTGGAGGGTCTGTGGGGGGATATGTGAAATTCCCCACACAAATAACTATGTAATATAGGGATATATATATATATATATATATATATATGTGTATGTGTGTGTGTGTGTATATACACATATATATCATACTCTTTTCTCCATACCTACACCTTACCTTGAGCAAGCGCATCGGTTTAGTGTTTCTATGTTTCTATACTACGACTAAACACTAAACCGATGCAATTGCTTAAGGTGAGGTATAGGTATGGAGAAAAGAAAAAGGAAGAAAAAAAACAGTTATATCTTTACTAGAGGCAAAGTGTAAGTATGTATATTGTATATATACATGTTGCACGTCTCGGTCATTATATACATGTTTATATGTATACATGTACGTAAAAAACGTGTATAAAGTATTAAACATATATTATACGACAATCTTACCTATGAAAACAAGAAAAAACGCTGTATTTTGAAAGAAAAGCAAAATTGGCTAAAAATAACGATTTTTACCGGTTCACTATAGATTATCTACATGATCGAGGTGCACAAATATGAAAGGGGTTGGACTATGCACAAACATAACCCAAGTTATTTCCTTTTTCGACTGCATCTTGAAAAGAACCAGTAAAAAAAATTGTGGACATTTATAAAATTTTTGAAAAATTTTTGTCACAAGATAACCTCTCAAAATTAGAAAAACAGTCGTATCTCGAAAGGGAAGCCAGATAGGACAAAAATAATTCCACGTGTAGAAAATAATTTTCTAAGGTGCAAAAATATATGTTAAACGGATTCACACAAACAATCGTAATAATTCTGAAAATAATAAGTCATATCTTAAAGGCAAAGCTACATCCTACATATCCTAGCTATAAATTAATTTATTTTCTATTCTTTATCATGTATTATAAGAATAATTGTCACGTGACCAAAACCTATATTCTTATTTTAAACTTTGAGATTAGTAGAAATTAGTTATGACCACGGATAAAATTTAATATTAGATTATAAATTATCATAGAAAACGAATTGAATGAAAAATTACAATTTTACGATGAAAAATAGCTATGTATCCATTGTTTTTCTTAATCTTAATCAGATAGAGTGAATGATTTTACTTTTATAGTATCCAAAATTTTAAAAAATTTGTCGGATACAATGATTCCAACAAGAATGGATTGTACATATATGATATATCAAATACACGAACAGTAATTTTAAATAAAAGGAATTTTCGTCCCACGTAACTGGACAAAAGTACCTTTTTTTGGGGCACTATGGTGAAAATTTTTGTTTTGTTTAGCATTACATGACCAACAATTTGTACATATATCATAGCAAACATGGAAGTACTTAGAATGCGCGAATCACATGTAACATAAGTATATGTATTTTATGCACGCGCGTGCTCGAATACGTAGTAATAATAAAATTTTTACTATTTTAATATCAGATTCTTAAAGACCTATTGAAATTAAGTGTAATCTAATTTTCTCTTAATTTATCCTGATAATTAGGTTTCTGTTATACCAAGTTTGATAACATTTCAGTTGGAAGTTTCACTTCTGCCGGGGGTCACGAGACCCACACCTGATTTTTTAAACTATTTCGGACTTCATTTTTTTGATAAGCTTCATTATCAGGATGCGCTGCTTTTTACTCATCTTATTCCACTCTACTTGATTTTCCAGGCTATGCTCCAAAAATACTGTCAGTATTTCTGACACTTGCTCGTTTCTGGCACTTAAAGGGGTTGGTTCAACGCTGTCGTCTATCATGTCATTAGGTGTTTCGTCGATGAGTATCCATAATAGATTTTATAGGTATAAATAATAGTACTCTATAGGCCAATAATAATTATTATTAAGGATAAGAAAGGGACACGGAGAATAATGATCAAGATCTTTATTAAGTTAACTAAGGGGAGAGTGGCACTCCGCGGGGCCTCCTTCCTTCTCCAACCCTCGAGATTACTCATTTCCATATCGGTTAGTGGCTTTGGTAGTGTGACCATGTCGGATACGTTATGCATGTCGTACGGGACACTTGGTATTTATTTTTTATATTTTTTAATTTTTTTATCTTTCTGAATTTTTTGGATCTTTTATTTAATTTAATCAATTTCATTTTTTTTTTTTGCCTTTGTCGTATTAACTTTTAACTATCACTTGTAAGGTACACTTTAGAATCAAATTCATTAATTTAACTTGAATATCACAGAGTAAACCTTGCGTTAGAACGTTTTGACAAATTAATTATGTTTTAGACATGTAATTATAGTTTAGTATGCCATAATTGAGTCATTTAATCCTAGCTGAAAGTGTAAACATATGGTTGTGACGAGTGTATCTACAGAATAACAAAAAAAGTCAATTGAAATTTGAACGCACGTAGCCCACGGAATTTTGAGTCACCTTACTTTTTGAATACACTTTATACATACGTAAACTACTTCTCGAGGTATAAATATACAACAATAAGGAAGCTGCACAGAAAAGATTAAGCTTAACAGGCATAGAAGAATTGTGCTCCAGCTTATTAGCACGACCGTTTTTTTTACACTCTCTGGTTTAACAAAAAAGTATTTTGAAGCGCTTATTGGCTAAAATCCAATATGGGTGGCTACTTGTTTCAGCAGATTGTCTGATGAGTTGTGCTGCATTGAAGCACACATATACCATGATATACTCCTTTAACCACGCTTTATTACCGTATATTACTTTAGGTCAAAGTAGGCAATAAAATAGTTTTAAAAATACTGCAATTTTTTTTACTGTTTAACTCATAGAAATACGTGAAATAATGTTTTTAGATATTAATTACATCACTAAATATTTATAGAAAACTCTTATTTTTTATCTTACGTTAATCAAACACTTAATAGTTATTTAAGTTTATACTGTTATATTAAAAAATACCTTAGCTTCAATGTTTTCCGTATTTTTGTACTTCTGCTCAGACAACTGTTTTTGAGCATTGTTTCTTGCGAGTTCTACCAATGAAATTTTTTTTACATCTTCATGCATTGATTCTATTCGTCCGATTCGAACCATTTTAAATCTATGCTCTAAAATTTTTTTATACTATTATGGTGACCACAACTTATTAGCTGACATATTTTCTGCAATACAAACCTTTGATAGCTGCTCGAATATCAAGGAGTCTCAAAACAATTTCATCAATTGCTGCATTAGATGGTGCACAAACTAAAATTCTCATATTCTGTCCGTTTACATATCTGCCATTTCCATATAACATTTCCATGACTAAGTTTGCAATCACTTTTGATTTTCCAGTACCTAAAGTTATTTTAACAGTTCAGTATAAATACATTAAATTATCATGTACATGATTCTACTAATAGAGAGAATAATGTGAGCATGGAACGTAATACTTTCTTACCTGGCGGTCCAACAAGAAGACCAATTTTCGGTTCAAAATTAACAGATGCGTTCGTAAATTTGATGATAGCTTCGAGCTGTTTCTCATTAAGTTTATCCTGAAGACAAATTTTTAAATTATTTACATTATATTACAATAATTTACACGAGAAAAGTTTAGTTGTTGCAACGTACTTTGGTGATAAGCTTGTACTGCATTACTTCATCGTTTGTTACAGACTTCATTTGAAATCCATCAATATTAACATCTAATACCGAATCTCGTAGTGGTGAATGAGGAACGTATTGAATAGCTTGAATTAAGCGTAAATGCGATCTTATATAAAGGATACTTCTCATTTTACCAAGTTGATCAAATTCTACTGTGTGTTCATCTATTAGCCTTGTCTGTACTGAGTACGTCATAATAACATCAGGTTGAGAAACAGATTTACCTATAAAAATGAAAATTATAATTTGAATGCACAAAGGACATACTACATAATGTAAAAGTATCTGCGTATTTTAACCGTTTGAAAGTATTTAAGCTCTAAATGAAATTTTATACAGAATTATAGCAATAAGCATTTAAACCATGTAACGGAAATCCAGTTATTAAAAATACTTAAAATAACTATTTTACATATCCAAATTTTTTTTTTTTATTATGGTAAAATTTCTGATTGTCTAAAGCAGCTCAACATTGCGACTATACATTTGGTATAATAAATTAGCGATAAATACTTCAAATTTTAAAGCTTCTGTATTATTAATTTGGCTCTTTTTATATTCAAACGTGTGATGTAATACTAAAAACTACAATAATATAAGACGTCCAATTACAGTTGGTTGATAATTAAAATAACGTCCAATGGTGGTACTGCCAAATTTTGTATTTATTGAAAAACAAAACGACGTTTCGGCCATTTGGATAATGTCCCGGCCCTCATCAGGTACAAAAATCTATGAGTAATAAAAGATTCTTTACAATACAAATTTTAATAAATACAATAAACGCAAATTAAGTAAAGTGTATAATATACCTCTGACTCTTACGAAGGGGATGTAAAATCGTAATGTAGTCAGTGTTTCAAGTTTTGTTGCTTTNCAGCCCTTATCAGGTACAAAAATCTATGAGTAATAAAAAAAAATTATTTACATTAGAAATTATGGTAAATACAATAAACCCAAATCAAGTAAAGTGTATTATATTCCTCTGACTCTAACGAAGGGGATGGAAAATCAAGTTTCAAGTTTCGTTGCTTTTATACCCTGCACATACACAAATAACACAGTATACGCACATATAACAATCAAATAAGAGTCACAAGCAGTTTCTTGAGAGACACACGTAAACAGATCATGTTTTCCTAATACCATAAATGAAAGGGGCCTTTAAATTATGTATATCAAGTTAGCCTCCTTTATTAATTGACATAACGAGAGACTTGTAACAATTTTTCAATTTTTCTGTATCTTATTGTCTATTAAAATTATTATTGAAATAATGTATATTTAACATTTCGGAAAACAGGCGCATTTTATAATTTTGTTCTGTGTCTAAAATTTTTATTTAATCGAAATTAAAGTTGTGTGTAAATTCAATGCTATGTTGTGATAGTACAGATGTATCCTTTTTTGTCTCTATGTCTCTTTTATGTTCTGCCATTCTTAATTTTAAAGCTCTCGATGTTTGACCGACATAACAGCAGTTGCAATTCGCACATGGTATGTGGTAAACGACATTATTTTTATCGAGTGACTCGGTTACATCTTTTCCAAGTGAAAAGATGGAATTCAATTTATTGTTTAAACTGTATAGAAGACCAATGTGAAGCTTCTTACAAAAATATTAGATAGGACTGTGCAAGTGAAGAATATACGGTAATTATAAGATTACTTTATAATTATTATTGTTTCTATTGCAAATGTCAATCATGTTCATGTTTTTAAGGTATTTATTGTTTTGTTTAAAAATTTATCAATAAATCTTTAAGGATAGTTGTTAGCTAGTAAAAATTTATTGATTAATTTTAAATCAATTTTATAACGATAATTTACAAAAGGATACATCTGTACTATCACAACATAGCATTGAATTTACACACAACTTCAATTTCGTTAAAATAAAAATTTTAGACACAGAACAACATTATAAAAAGCGCCTGTTTTCCGAAATGTTATATATACATTATTTCAATAATAATATTAATAGACAACAAGATACAGAAAATTTAAAAAATTGTTACAAGTCTCTCGTTAAGTAATTAAGAAAGGAGGCTAACTCTATGTACATGATTTAAGGGCCCCTTTCATTTATAGTATTAGGAAAACATGATCTGTTTACGTATGTATCACAAGGAACTGCTTGCAATTCTTATTTGATTGTATTGTGTGCGTATATTGTCATTTGCATATGTGCAGGGTACAAAAGCAACAAAACTTGAAACACTGACTACATTACGATTTTACATCCCCTTCGTAAGAGTCAGAGGTATATTATACACTTTACTTAATTTGCGTTTATTTTATTTATCAAAATTTGTATTGTAAAGAATTTTTTATTACTCATAGATTTTTGTACCTGATGAGGGCCGGGACATTTTCCAAACGGCCGAAACGTCGTTTTGTTTTTCAATAAATACAAAATTTGACAGTACCACCATTGGACGTTATTTTAACTAAAAACTACAGATGACGTAAAGTATGTTATTCCTGCAAGTTTATGGTAACATAAAAAAAATTGTTAATTAAAAATATTCTGAAGTCTTCACAAAAATTCATGCTTAATCTTTTGCATCTTTATTTATAGTCCGGGAGCCGACCGCAAAATCACTTAGCTCATTGAGGCCCGCTTTAAGTTTTGCATTATAACAGGATTTACACTTTTCTATACAATGGGCCCGGGCAACCTCATGGATCGCGTGCACATAATAAACAACATGGCGATTTTCAATGCAAAAAAACGGCCCCGCACTTAGTTCATCGAGGCCTGATTAATTTTTGCGAAAAATTATAGATTTAGTTATGCCTTTTGAGGGAAAAATGGGTTACCTAGCAAGAGGCTTGCAATAAGCAGGGTTTCCTGCTTCGTAAATATAAAAAAATCTAGCGTTTTATCGGCTTTTTCCAAGCGCATACTAAACAGCTTTCTTCTTTTTTGTCATCCTTGGGACACTAAAAATAAAATAAAATAAAGCATGCAGAGGAGAGTGGATTATTCATGTTTAAAATTATATGTAGGCAGATAAAATTAACACTAACTTCAAGGAAATGAAGAACGCTGAATAATTCAGGCAAACATATACGTACAGGTATTTACATTCTTTGATCGCATAACAATTTAAAACAAACTTTTAATGTACAGTTTGATTTAAATAGTTTTTTTTTATATTACAGTGACATACGTTCAGGAACCACAAGGGTCCACTATTTACTGCATTCTATACTTTGGAAGGGAACAAGGAAAGGGTTGGGTGGCCTCTCATTACTAGGATGGGGGTAGGGAGAAAATAGGCAATTTTTCTCGAGGTCGTCTATCTCGTTCACGAGGAACATTGCGTGGTGATAAAGCATATTTGGAAATCATAGGTACTTGCCCGAAAAATTCGCAGTGGCCGGGAATCAAACCGCTGTCTGCCGCGTGCCAATCTACGACTTAGCCGACTGAGCCACTGCGCGCTTACAAATTTAGTTCGTAAATTTCGATGATGGTTGCAGTTTGCAGGTCAACATCATCTTCAAAAACCATGTCGTCAGTATCATCGTCGTCAACGTCGTTATCAGTGCTGTCTTGCAGAACATCTGCTACGCATGCAGGAATGGACGAACCATATCATAGTGGCTCGATTTTATCGTCGGTCAAAAGCCAATCTTAATTCCTCATAATTTAAGTTGACGCAAGATAGTTCTGTCGCATTTCGTCACATGTGTGCTACGCAAAATTTTATGTGTTTAAAACATGAATTATTTACTCTCTTCTGCATGTTTCATTTTATATTATTTTTAGTGTCCTAAGGATGACGAATAAAAAAAAAAAATTGCTCAATATTCGCTCGACAAAAGCCTGCAAAACACTAAATTTTTTCATTTTTTTGAAGCATGAAACCCTGTTCATTGCAAGCCTCTTGTTGAGCAACCAATTTATCCTTTAAAAGGCATAACTAATCCTACAATTACGTGCACGCGGCTCATGGGATCGCCCGGGCCCATTGTCTTGACAAGTGCGGATCCTGTTTGCAAAGTTTGAAGCGGGCTTCTATGAACTAAGCGATTAATTGGTCGGCTCTCGCACTATTATCGAAGAAAAATTAAAGGAAAGATACAAAAAATCATCAATTAGCTAACCTAATTAAAATAGAAAAAAAAAAGAGAGAGAAAACCTGCTAAAACTGGAGAATACAGAATATTTCTTTCTATCTTGAGCTTCAATACAACCATTATTGTGTAAGATTGGTAATTATTATGCAAACTGACGGTACTCATAAAAATTTTCGAAAAAACTTGTTATGTCAGACGAACTTCGTGTCCTTTAATTTATTTATTATTCGATTTGATTTACATTTATAAATATTTTTCTATTCCATTATTCAATCAAGTCACGCGGGAGCGCGATGAGGTAAGTTAGAAACAGCAGATGAAGCCTCGGCGACCACGCTACTATTCTCTTCAGATTTGCACATGGAACAAACAGATTTTTGGCTGAGAAATCCAGACTGGGCCACAAAAATTTTTAGAACGAAGTTTTTTATGTCACGTGCTTGGGGGGCTGGAATTTTTTTTATATAGATCTCAAGCTCGACAACAAATGCAACTACATGAGGACCAAAAAAAATGTTAGCAAATGCAGCAATGTGTCTAAAAAATGTTAGCAATGGGTCTAAAAAAAAAAACCGTAAAAATGGCCAAAATAGGTACTTTGCTTTTACTGGAAAAGCCGTAATTAGGATAAAAAAAGGGTCTACATAAAAAAGATGCACAATTACAAGACGACCAAAATAAGCCCTGTTTAGCTTAAATTGGCCTAGCCATTTTTCCGCACATTAACAAATTGTGCCAATTTTACTTTTTGCAAACCGTCAAATAAACTAAAAAAAGGTACTTCCGCAAAACGGCTCTAAAAGAGTTGTTCGACCAGATAGAGCCATTTATCAAAATGCCTTCTCTTAATTAGTTGTTAATCTAACACTGGCTAAATTTTCGTATCCATAAGTTTTTTTTAAGTATCCTACAATTGTATCAAAAAATAGTATTTTTGCGCAAAGTACAGCGGCGGCCCTGACATAAGCGTGCCGCTGATTTCGGCCACGCCCTCTTCCTCGCAGTGCCGTCGACGCGTTTTCGAGCGAGTGCTCAAAACGGACTGGGTCGGAAAAAATATCGATATCTTCTGATCTGAGCATTGTAAATTGACGATTTTTTTTAAATATGAGGTAGATCGTAATAATATTGAGATTGCACGTATCAACAACATTCTAGGAATAAACATAGCTGCTGCAAACGAAGATTACACGTCCCTGGTAGAAATTTACTACAATAGCTGGCCAGAATTTCAAGATATTATGGTCCATTGAGGAGTTTGTCGACTATAATCATGGCCTATTTTACTACATTATATTCCGATATGCTGGCGATTAACTCGATAACGAGCTCGACAAGGCTTGGTGCCGTCTGCTCACTTAGTCTCTCTATCTGTCTCACTCCCTCCCCCAACCCACCGCTCTACAGCTTTCACAGTGCAGTAACAACTAACAAGTAGAGTACACATTTTTAATGATTTCATTAACTGAATGCTTAATAACTTTTGGGCATCACTATTGCTTCATTTACTGTTTAAATATTACAGACAAGTTTTTATTACGTTCATTTAGCACGCAGTGTGAGGTTAGGTCACACTATATATGTATACTGGTGGGGCTGACGCCCCTCTGCGCGCTCCGCGCGCCAACCCCCCAACTTTTAAATCGGTTAAATACTTTCCTTTTATAAATAAATCATATCGTGGAGCTTAGGAATAGCGGAAAGTGTCTAAAGATGGCTAACGCTAATTAACTTGGTAAAAACAAAATAAAAATAAAGAAATTTTTTTTTATCTTACAACCATTCTGACGAACGGTACGCATAATGGCTCTGCATTGCTGTGTTACTATGCAGGTATATGCTATTGTCATTGGTATCAGAAGGTAAATCATGTGAATCTTTTAGCTTACCAACACCAACCATTAGCAACTATATACAAAATTGCAATATTGAGGAAATATCTTTGAGTAAAAAAATGTTTGATATAATGTACATAAATTTAAATAAAGATAAAAAAGAAATTTTTTAAACTATTTTTGAACAAGAAGAAAAAGTATATTTTATATATGGTCCTGGATGATCTGGAAAAACTTACTTATATAAGATATTCATTTATTATTTTCTTTCTAGAGGTAAAAATATTTTGTCAATGGCTTGGACAGAAATTGCATCTGTATTACTACCAAAAGGTATGACCAGTCATAGAACTTTCCGTTTACCTTTAGATTAAGATAATATTGAGAGTGTATTTTTAGACTTTGAAGCTGAAAAAAAAAAAACTAAGGGAAGTTGATTTAATTATATGGGACGAGGCTTTTATGATTCCGAAAAAAGCTCTAGAAATCGTTGATAGTACGTTGAGAGACTTGTGTAATACAAAACTTTGCTTTGGTAATAAATTATTAGTATTAGAAGGAGATTTTCGACAAATCCTTCCAGTTATAAAAATGGGTAATAGAAGAAACTATTAAATCATCATTTTTATGAAAGTATTTCAAAATTTTAAGATTACAAAAAAATATTCGTTCTAGTGATAAAGAATTTTCGAAATTATTGTTAACAATTGGAGAAGGGGACTAATTATAGAAAATAAATAATGGATAATTCAAAGAAAATTAAAATTTTCTACCTTAACCATAAGATCCTTCTAAGTATCTAGTTAATTAACCAAATTTTTTAAAAGAATAACTATTTTTTTGGTAAAAGAAGTATTGCCACTTGACTTTACAGTTTCTCATAGTTAATTAATCAAGCCCACATTTGGTGATATAATTTGGAGCTCAAGGAGAAAAATGAGATGACAGACGATTAAAATGTAACCGTATTTTTTATTTTTTTTAACCGTGTGTCATGAGTCAAAGACGCAATCAAGAACTTTACTGATTTACGTATTGTTCAATAAAACAGCAATTTGCAATAAATCGTATAATACAGCTGTAATAGTATGTACATAATCTGATTGATAAGATAGGAAACTCTAATTATTTTCTGAAGTGCCCTTAATAACAAGCTGTAAGCAATTTGGGTGGTTAATAATCATACACTAATAATAAAATATTTAATAAGTAGTAAAATAAGAAATCATTCAATACAAACAAATATTTAAGTAACTTGTACATCGTTTTTACGGTTTACGTACGTATCTTCGTAATAAATAGTTAATCATAACAGAGAATTACTTAGTACTTAAATAACTGTCATTTGAAATGTTTCGATTATATCAATAGATAAAAAAGATAATGATAAAACTTAGTTGAACAAATGACACATTTGGGATATTTGATGCGTATAACTAAGTATTTTATAGAAAAATGATGTTGGAAAAAGTAATTTAATTTATGTAATTAGCTTGAAGAAAAATTTGCAGAGAATTATACTATAAGATAGTTTATAAAAGAAAGAGAAAGAAAAAACTATCATGGATACAAATCCTTAAACTATATTTTTTAACAAAACTAATTTTGTTTGGTATATTTCTGAACTATCTGTAAAAATTAACCTCTGAACACATTTATATATTTAAAACATCTTCATACGAGCAACTATGAATAGAAATTTAGTGGAAACATTGTAGATAACTGTAGCTATGTTGTATATACTTGATTTCTATATTGTACTTTCTAATATGAGCAATATATAATGTAATTGTATAAAAATGTATAATAATTGTAATAAAAAGTTTCGATATACTCATAATCGTAGCTTTTAGAAAAACTAAAAGGTTAGGTAAGTTTGATGTATTGAGTTCATATTTTGTAAGGAATTCCTGAAGCCTTTATACACTGGCAATGAATAGATTTCTTCCTAATGAATATGTAACCTTGAAAATTTCTGAAATTAAAGTATTAAATCGATAAAGTTTTTTTTTTTTTTTTTTTTTGGTGCAACACACGTTTTGTATCACTCTATTGGTATAATAATGTTTAGTACTCGTACTACTAACAAAATCGAACTAAGTAATATTGACTTTTGATTGATACTTTGTGTAAACCTCACATTAAGTACATTAAAGCCTTGTTACGTCAAAAATGTATGTTGCACAAAAAAAAAAAAAAGTTGACCGTTTTCATATTTTAATTTCAGAACTCGGTGTAATGTCACCATCGTTGTATAGCTTAAGAAATCACATCGATTCACTCGAAGAAGGATTTATTCCCCTTCAGACCCCCCTCTCTGTTCAAAGCCGCCCTCCTTAACAGGCAGGTCTTGACAAATTGTACCAACAATTTTTTTTTTTAGATTCTACAATAAATAGTTCAATATCTTAGCTTTGTTACATAACTTATTAACTCTTAGAATGATAATTGAATTTAGGAATACTAACAAATCAAACAGTATCCAACTGTAGATGAGTGTGACAACGCTGACTAATTTTTTACTTTATAATTACATAATCTATTACTTCGATAGCTTAGTGGCTAATACGCTAGCCACCTAGCCAGAGAAACTCGAAGGGTTATGAGTTCGAATCCCGTCAAAAATCATCGAGATTTTTTTCTTCGTCTTTTTTGATGGAATGAGTACCCAGGATGCTGAATAACCACGTATACGATTTTTAAAACAAGAAGTCGATTTTTCTGGTGATGTCAGGACCTCAGTGGTTCCATTTTCGAAGGAAAACAATAAACACCTGGCCAGATTATTGGGTAAAGTCACTCTCGTTTATAAAAAGGTCGATACAGCGAGTTAGATGGTTCATTAGAAAAGATCCTTCCATTAAAATTGATAATAGCTGGGGTGTGCTTGAGACAATCAATGCGCCCAGTAAATAGTACCCAGTAGGATCAATGAGACTGAGTCGTCTAAAGAGAACTTTGCAAGGGGCCCGCACAAAAGACTCGCACACCATGTGGTTAAGGCAAAAAGTTGAAAGCAAAAAGGTCTCTGATATAGCGAAAGCCAAAAAGAATCCTAAAAATGAAATATCATACTTTGAATTAACGTAACTGATATTAAAAACAATTTTTTTCAATTAAACATTTGATTTATTTAATACCAAAAATATCAGTCATTTCGTTATCTTACAGATATCAAAATAGTAAAGACACTAAGTAACGTGTTCCTTTAACATACCTGTATGATTTAGAATTTCTATATTTTTATCCTTATAAATGACTATAAGTTGACTGATAATCATAAGCACACAATGCATTGTATAAGTTTAAAACCAAAGATGAGATAAATGAATGACTAAGCTCGAACCTCTTACCAGCCCTCCAAAGGGCATGTAATTAAATTAAATAAACAAATAAATAAAATAAAATAGTTATCTTACATTAAAAAATTTTAATTATTTGAAATATTGGATTTTTAAACTATATTTTTTAAAAATTATTTTCAAATTCACCTGCTCTTCGCGAATCTTAGTTTATCACAAAACGAATAAAAAGGCTTCAGTCACGTGGCAATCAATCTTTTAAGATAGGATAAAAAACTAGCAGTAAAACAACATTCATTCGTTAGAAAAATAAAACCGATGATTCTAGGCTTAAAGGCGTGAATGTTAGGAAAACTAAGTAGGAACTACAGTCCTATGTTTAACATAAACTAATATCAAATTGTGAGCGAACGATTGTAAAATTGAATTTATGTGATATCGCGTTCTAAAATAGCTGGTACACGAGGATCAAATTATGAGTAAGTATTTTTTTAGATACATATGCCTTCAGGAGAAAGGTGTTCTGCTCTTGCTGCCAAATGTAAAAAAAATCGATCATAGACAGTCATTCATCTAATTAAAATGTTAAAACATAAGCGAACGCTGATTGTTAGATGTGTAGCGGAGCATTTACAAAAGGTTGTGAGGCGAGAGAGGTGGTAAAAGGGATAAAGAGATGAGGATGACGCTGTTTTAGTTACTTGCTCTTTGGATAGCAGAATAAATAAGTGTCAGCGACTAGCCTTATTTTTATTTTCAAATAAAGTTTAATATTAGAGTTAGCCATTTTATTTATTTTTACTAGGGACTCCGCGTCTGCACACGTTGCACGTCAACCTTCTCTCAGTTAATAACAAATATCTAATTTTTCGATCATATTTAACAGTAAAATATGTAAAATATGTACTAACTATTCAATTTTATTTTCAAATTTACGCACCCAAGATAGGTCTCGATCAATCACAGAACGAATAAATCGATGACAATCAAAATTTACTGGTAGGATTTCTCCACAGTCTTGCCTTGATTCTGTCATCTACAAAACTTAAATTTTATCTTAAGCTACAATTCTTGGATAATAATTTTATAAATAGTTAATGTGAGGTAAAAGGTGATATGTACTGGGGCAAATTAATCCACGTTTGCCGTTGAGTTTTTTCTCTGAAATGAGATATTCTTTTTTTTGTTAACCTAACAGTATACTTATTAATGTGTCATAATTTAATAATTTAACAATATTTATTTTAGTAAATTTAAGCTTAACATCAATTTACGTAGTTCCTATTACGTAGTTTAAATTAGTTGCTGAGCCAACTGCAGCGAGGTATTCATCAATCATTCGTTTGGAAACCTGAGAGTTTTCTTGAATTTTGTTTTTTGTCTATAAATACGTGCAGGCTTAAAACCTGCAAGTGCGCGCTTGCTATCGACTTTGATCATCACGGGTCATAACGGGAGTTGCCAACGTACTTTTCAGGCCACACCTGGACTACAATAAACTTTAACAGCGTAATCATCTCTAGTATCACCACCGACTAAAGACACACAGCCACCTACCTAATTGCCAAACGCTAATTAAATTCAGGGCATCCAAGATAAGTACAAAAACGGTATTAGAATCAGTGTTCCCTCGTCATCACCCTGCACCAAATCTAGATAGCAACTTATAGTTGCATGTATGTGAGTGCATATCTCCAGTCATGTGCAGTCTATGATGTGAGCACTAATTAATACGCTGTGAGTTTAGTTATTAAGCCTTGTCTTAGACGCTATGCGTGTTTCTTTTTGTTTTTAACTGTTATACAATTTTCCCCTGAAATTTTCTATCTGTAGGAACTATCGATGGCTTGTAGACTATTTTTAAGAAATATCCTAAAATTAAAACTAATATTATCAATGTTAAAGTTAGAATACAAAAAGGTGATGCAAGAGTATATCAATCGAGATACTTTTAATGCAATTTACAAAAAATGGTTGGTCGTTGAGGGAAAATATTCAAAACGAAAGTTTTATTTATTGTAAAATAAAACATGGCCATTAAATTTTATTTTACTTCATTAGTTAAAACATGCATTTATGTACCTTATATTTTTTTACATATGCTAAGAAGTATTAAAAGCGACAAGCTGGTAATCCTAACTTTTATTTTCTTTAATAAGCTGAAATAATAATTCATTAAATAAGAGTTCACTAAATAAGTGGGCAGATAGCAAGAAAGTCGGTCGGTAACATACTCTTCCTTCATTAATATACGTAATACATGGGTAGATAAATCGTATAATACGGAATTTTCCACAATTATAATAAAAGTTGTTAGAATCGCTTCGTATTGCGATCAGAATACTATGGAAAAATAGTCTTGGAGCATAATCATGCCGGCTTTTTTTATTATTAAACGAATAGTAAAAGTTGACCACATTTTTTCTTTGAATTTCGACATTGCACTACAAAAATAGCTAAAGATAATTTGTGAGATATCTAATTTTTTACCGATCGGTGGGGATAAGATTATCTGAAACTTATTTTTCGCGAAGTTATAAGGTATAAGACCCAATAGTAGGACACAATCGTGATAAGGACTAGTAGTGGGACACAAATAAATAACAGCTATTATAAACTATAAAATAATATAGATCAGTATCAAAATAGTGTCTGCAGATTGGCCATTATCTTAGCAAAAAAGTATAACAAATCCACTTTGCATGGTATTCACTAGAAAAATTTAAATAAGTATAATGTATCACGTACTTTGAACACCGCGAGCTATTAGCATAAATCATATATTTTTCCTACCTTGAGCGTTTTTGAGAGGCTGGTGTGCTCTCGGTAGGAAAAATGGTATTCGCCACATAAGCTCCATCCCTCCGGAGAAACCTTATAAACCCTCGGGCCTGCTTCTCAGGACCCTCGGGCCGCAAAATAGCCCCAGAGGCGAAGGCGCTTATCCGACGAAAACTACCATTCATGAAAATGTGCAAGTAAGTTTTCGGCTCAAAAATGATGTCAGTTGAATGTAAGGTATATAAAATAAATATGCCCACAAAATATAACTATATAGATGAGCAAAATAACGCATCTTGTGAGTAAATTCAAATTTTTTTTTTTATTTCATTACTTGTCCCAGTATACCAGATCATTTTAAGCGTAGTCTCTTAAAGTAAGACAGAGGGCGTTCTTCGTCCTACTTTAGCTCCCCAGTGGATGCAGTAGTAGGACACGGGCTTAGTCATTTTACTTATTTATATTAACTGTAGCTAATTAACAAAAAAAAAAGATTTCTGGGAAAATTTCAATATAGTTAGGTCAAGGAAATATTGTTTATGTGAAATTGGTGGGACGGTGATTTTAAAAAATCTGAAGTGTGCTTACAGTAACTCAATGAAAAATATAACCTGTATTAAATTACGTTTGTCAACAATGAAGTAATTCTTTGTTTGTTTAACGAATATTTTTGTAAATTATAGAGCATAACGAAAATTGGCTTTTTCCAAAATGAAGAGCAAAAAGACATCGCAGAGTGGTTCAAGGGGCAAATAGCTTAAAAAACTTATTTCAAGCTCTTTACATGTTGAGAAAAAAAGAAAAAAAAAGTGCAAAGAAAAACAATATAGTCCAGAGAAATTGAAAGAAGCTTTGGATGCTCTTGGAAATGGATTCACTATAAGAGAAGCTGCTCATCGTCACGGTATCTCCAAAACCACTTTGCACGCCAAACTAAAAAATCATTCACCTGTAGAATGCAAAAGGAATCATAAACGGTATGGAGTATTCAAGAAGAAAATGGAATTGTGCACTGGACTATTTATAGTGCTGAAAAAGGATTTCCAGTTACAAAAACTCACCTAATGGACTGTGTTCAAAAATGTTTGGCAGACACCAAGAAAACCACGATTTTTAAAAATAACAGACCAGGTAATCATTGGTATTCGTCGTTTATGAAAAAACATCCTGATTTGAGTCAGCGAATAGCCCAAAATTTAACTTCGACTAGAGCATCGGTGAGCGAAAAAGATCTTCAGCAGTGGTTCGACTACATCAAAAAACACTTAAAAAAAAAGACTTACTGGCTATTGAACCAAGTCGCATTTTTAATTTAGACGAGTCTGCGTTTGTATTAGTTCCCAAAGATAATTGTGTGTTGACAAATAAAAGAGCAAAGTCTGTTCACCAAATAGTCTCAAGTAGTGAAAAAACTAGTTTAACAGTTTTTTTTATAGCTTCTGCCACCTTTAATATTATTTGATTGTAAAACTACTCCTCGAAAACAAACTTTGCTGAATATATCCAAAGGATGGGCAGTTGGACACACTGATTCTGGATGGATGCAGGCTGAAACTTTTTATAATTTTATTCAAAACGTTTTCCTTTCATGGTTGCACGATAATGAAATACAGTTCCCTGTACTGCTGTATGTTGATGGGCACGTGTAACATCTTTCCTTACCTTTCATGAAACTGTGTCAAGAAAATAAAATTGAGCTCATCGCACTGTACCCTAATGCCACACACACCATACAGCCTCTAGATGTGGCATTATTTCACCCGTTGAAAGATGTGTACAGGGATACTGTCAGGAAATGGAAACTAGAAAATAACATAGTCGATTTTAAAAAACACATGTTCGCACCCGTATTACAATTGGCATTGAATAGTACGGATTTTTCATCGACTATTCAAAATGGATTCAAGGCGTGTGGACTTTATCCCTTTGAAAAAGAAACAGTAAATTATAATTTTTTAAATAAAAATAAAAAACAAAGAAATAGTAATAACGGATCTACAGCTGAGCCAAATAAAAAGTCTGAAGCACTTGATTTCTTTGAAAAAAATATTTTATCTGACTCTATTTTGGACTCCTTTAAAAATTGTAAGCCACAGGGAAAGTGGACTGGTGATCCAACTTTAAAACCTCAATTTAAAATGTGGATGATACTTTTGAAGTCAAATGGTAAGCAATTAATTTTTTTCACAAAACATTAGTCATAACAATAGTAATAATAA
>NW_019379887.1:73920-100993 GCF_000648655.2 Copidosoma floridanum | reverse complement strand
TATATTATTTTTATTGTATTGTACCGTAATATATTGTTTATAATCGTCAACTCAGTAGATATTAAAATATGTACTGAAGCCACACCCTACTAACGTAGGCATACTCTATCCAACGATAATTGCACCATTTTCGTACACAATATTGTTTCATGGAACGTAAATTTATATTTTTAGTTATATTATTTACCATATAATTTTATAGAAGTATAACTTCTTACTTGGGTACCCAAGCACCTACTGTCCACTGGTTTTCATATAACAAACAAATTTTAGTTATTATTTACACGTAAATCCCTTATAAAGTTTGGATGCTTTGCGACACGTGATAACAGTTTAGATGGTGAAATTTACTGATCCCGCATCATATACCATATACACATTATAAATATCATATATATACACATAATTTTTAAATTGATTTCATTTTATTTTAGGAATTTTTTAAAATCAAAAAGTAATCAGAAATGATAAACTACGTATTACGCGTAAATCACTTTTTTCTGAGAAGTCGGCACTGAGTGCGAAAATAAAGATCGTACACGGTTGCTTAACCTTATGAACACGAAACAGCTCTTACCACAAACCTTGTATTCTAAACAAATTTGAGATTTTAAGGTGATCTTTCTTGACACATATGTTCTATAAAAGTGAACGCAATAAAATTTAATGCATTTACTTACACGGTACTTTTTAGTCTTTGTGCTTATGATAAATAAAAATTGTTATCATTTGTAATTTAGGTAAAAATCATCCCTGCATTAACTACTGGCAGATTTCTTGAGTCATCTTTAGTAAAATGGCAAAAGTAACATTGGTTTCGTATTTATTAGCTATCGTGTAATGTATACAGCTATGAAAATAAGGTTAAGTATCTGTACGATCTTATTTTTTGCACTTAATGCTGACTTATCAATAAAAGTGATCTACACATAAACACCTGTAGATAACTTGTTTCGACAGGGGCCTACATCTACTTACAAGTGGGTAAATTTGGCACCAAAAAATTGAACAAATTTCAGTTAACATAAGTTATATTTTTTTCTATCCTCCAACGGGGAATTTTTTGAGATTTTCTAGAGTTAAGGCAGTTTCACCGTACTTATCTGGCTACCTCCTTTGTCAGAGATATAGATGACTTGTTTTTATTACTTAAAATTACTTCTAATGCGGCTAATAATAAAGCTCTAAGTAAAAAAAATTCATTTTATACATCAATGAGAGATTAAAAAAATATATATAAATGGTATGTTATCAGTATTAAAATAAGAAAATTGAATTCTAGATCATTTTTAGATAGATCCTGCACTTTTGATCTTGTTAATTCAATATTTCTTAATATCAACTTTATACAAATACCTTCTCAAAATATTAAGATACTTTTGAATGATAAGATAGGCAATTTAAATGAATAAAAAAAAATTAATAAATAAAACAGCAATAATAATAATGCTAATAATAATAATAGTAATAATAATAATGAAGATTGTAAAAAATATCTCATTTTTGCAGCGTTGGTTTACAGCGACCACTACAAAAATATTGTGTATTCGAATAGTATGTGTAAAGGGAGAAATTTCTGTATATATAGTAAATATATAAATTGCAGATATATATTCATGTATATTGAATACTTTAGTCAGGATTTACATATATTTATAAAATTTGAAAAATAGCGGTAACAAATAATGTAAATCAATATTAGGACAAATTATAGTAATGGATATTTTTAAATTTTTAGTCATTTTTACTCAATCTGAGATCGACGATTTCAAGGTCTTGAGGATTTAGATACAAAGTCCCGACAATAGTTGGGAACTCTAATTTTATTTCTGATCCACTCTGTGTTACAATAAATTAAAATACATTTTAGCAATCTCCACTACGTAGTGAATAAGAATCAGAAAAAAATATATTTAAATACTTGAAATACTGTAGATGAATATGATTTTTTGATTTTTCTGTTTCCGTACAAAACGAAGAAAAAATAATAATTTTATGTACTGTGTAATGTCGGTAGACTAAAATTACAAACAAATTCTTTTTCCCTGCTCATTCTCTAGGAATGTTGTTTTGAAAGCACTTGAGCAAGGACCAACGTGCATCTAAAAAGAGGTGAATCACCTGCAAGTTCTTCATACCTGCAGTACAATGATGATTCATGTACATGCACGCTGACCTATGCTGACTGGAAATGAAAGACAAAATATTTTTCGACAACCGCAGATTCAAAAGTTTAACTGGGAACAGTTAAACTAAAATACTAGAGGCAAATATAATTTTAGATTAGGATCAAATAACATAAAGTTAAATATAAGGATAGCTTAGAATTAATACATACAACTAAGCGAAAATATTAGTAAAAACCAGAAACTACTGGCTAATGCATTATTACCTTTAAAATATTCGGATTTAAAACCTTATTTAGATGTATACTGCCTTGCAAATAATTAAGGTTATGTTTGCAGGTGCTCATACCTAAAGTATAGATGTACTTGAGTACGCAGTAAATGATTTAAATATTTTTAGCCCAATTTAACTAGCGAATAGTCAGACGTGTTTGAAAATTCTTTCTTGTACCCTCGGTTTAACGTGTTATGTGTTACATACATATAGTTTTTGCGACTTTTCATATTTTTATATAATATATTTTCGTGTTATTGTAGTTATTAAACCAAAAAAAAAATAATCTCGGATTTTCGTTGGATTCCATTGTTTGAAACTTACGATACATATTTCTCCTCATTTTACATTCCTAATTGATTAAGATGACATTCTGCTGAGTTTTTCTTAGGCAGTAAAAATCTGTCATATATTTGTCACAATGCCTAGCTTGAATAAAGTAAGTTTTCGATTGTCATTGCAATAATCAAGTTACAAACGCCACTCTTAGCAATAAATTAGAAAAATTCACCGTGATAGTACGAATCAAAATTATCGTGCAGTTTGATAAACGTGCAATAATTGGTCATTTTTGGTCATATTATTGAGCTAACTGTGAATTTTATCGTGCAATGCAGTAAATATTATGTATTGTGCATGGAAAATGTTCTCCGTCTGAGCAGCTAAAACACTACTGTAGTTTTCGAAGTTTACATTTTTGTTTTATAAAATTGTTTGTTTTTAGTTTAAGTAGGAAAGACTGAGTACGGTTGTAACAATTTTTACTTAACAGCCTATAACTATGTTAGTATACCAGATATCTAGAAGTCAAATGCTATAATAGTAAATTGTACATTTGTCTACGACAAAATACTTACATTTCATCTGTAACTACAGTCATTTAGTCATAGCAGGAAATAAGCATAAAAATGCCTTGCTGCGTTGAAAGTTTATAAAAACGTCGTAACCCTCCACGGCCCTCTTCGTGAATTTAGTGGCCCCACACCCCCTACTTTTCCCCATAAAAACTCAAAATGTTTCTAGAAAACCTTACAATTGCTCCGTTGGCGCCCCCCACGGTCCCCCACCTCCACAAAATAAGTGGAAATTCTCCAAATTACTCCATGATTCTTACACAACAACAAATGCGTAATACCTTCCACACACCGCTTCGAATTTAAGGTGTCTCTTTAACAGTTCCCTTACAGCTTCCCCACAAAAATTTAGGATTTTTTTGTGAAAATATGTTATAAAAGGGTACATATTATAAGGTAACTTTGCTTACCCTACATGCCCCTCCCCCCCACATCTCTCTCACAAAAACGTAGAATGTATTTTAGAGATACTTTATAATAGGGTTAATATAGATTACTTGCCCCCACAGCTCTCCCACACCCCCCTCCATATTAACTTGGAATTTTTTGTGAGGTTACTTCGTAACAGGGTCAAGACGGGCTGATCCTCCACCCCCTTGCACAAAAAAATTATAATTCTTCTTAGATACCTATTATTTTTATATTTGTCTACACCGTGCCTCCACTGGTCAATAACTCTAATTAGTGCTTCTTCTATCTCATCAGTTTCTGTCTAGATAACAATAAATTCGTTTTGAAGTACAAACTTTTTTTAACAAAGGTAGTTTATGAGATGGAAAGTCTCGATAGTATATTGAATTACATTATTTTTAAATCTTTCCATATTATATACTAATTTTGATGGGTATGTCTAACCCCCGCCCCCCCCCCTTGCATGTACCCTTTTCTAAAAACGTCTTATTCTACTGTTTTTTTTATGCCCACCGTAAAATAAGAAAAAAAATACAATTTTTCGTTGGGTTGATTCTTTTGCATATTGGATAACATCCTACTCCATTTCACCATAACTATACCTTTATTTTTGTTGTCACCTAACGTCTTTCGAAATTGTTTAGTCTCATATAAATATTATTGCTTGGTACATCATCGTTCATATCAACCTTTATAGATTTAGGAAAAAAATTGGACAACTTCTTTATCTATTTTTTCCACACCGCCCAAGAGGCAAATAAATAAACGGGCCGACTTTTTTGCTGGGATTATTTATATATCAGTATATAAATTTTTCTAGTTAATACATATAAGTATGCGACATGTTATACGCATATATTTAATGATCCAAAATTCATATAATGATATAACAATAACAACTGTGCAAGTCATCCCTACTCAGTCGTTTAAAGTTGTGAAGAAACCAGGTGTGGGTCTCGGGAAGCTTTGTTTAAAGCATCACTTTCTGTTAAAGCTCCTTGTCAAAAATTAAATTTAAAAAAAAAAAATTTCAAGTTTAAAATTTATTCGGCATCTGTGGTACTTAATATGACAGTCAGCAGCTTTATGAATTTTTGATAAAAATATTTCAATCGAAGAGAAACAAAAAACGATTGTTGCTCTTAAGTCAGACCAAAGTTAATTTGTATATAACAAACTCATTCTTGCTACCGACTTTTTATGTCAAGATTCGTTACACTCGTTCAAACGGTTTGACATCAATTCCGCTCTTATACTAAAAACTCCGTTAAAGTAGAGTCAAGACAGGAGTTATAACAAAAGCTTGAAAATTATTGAAAATCTAAAAGTTGTTAATAATATAACAGAGATAGGAGTCGAATTAATGTCTGATTTTAATGCAATATTGACGAAAGATGAGGAGCAACGGCAAAATCTAACGCTAATCAAGGAATATTATCGTATGTTTCTGAGCTTTAACAAAGCTTCTGTAATGACTGTCAAGTATGGATAAAATTCTTTTATCTTTAACGTTAANAAGCTCGGTATAATAGAAACTGAAAAAATTATAGTACACCTAATTTCAATTGATCTTTAAAAATCCGATGTTAAAATAGTAAAAATTTTAATATTATTACTTATTCGAGAACGCGCGTGCATATAATACATATACTTTAATATACTACTTATGTTACACGTGATTCGCGCATTCTAAGTACTTCCATGTTTGCTATGATATATGTAGTACAAGTACGAATTTTTGGTCACCATTTTTGGAATTTTTGGAACCGATTAAATTGCTATAAAAAGCAGATACTAATATTAAATTATAAAAAAATGAACGAATAAAAATCAACCCTAATTTTTACTGGTACAAGTATCGTTTTGTGCTAGGATATACAAACAATAGGGCGAAGAACCCATTAAAGATTTTTTTAATCATCCCAACCAACTAGAGATTGCAATCCAGAAAGACTTTCAATATGGCCGGATCTGGTCTTATTGAGGCCAATCCTTTAATGTGTATAATGACGCCAATTAGTCTGTATAGTAAATACATGCCTATTTTAATATGGGTCACACATAATGTGTGCCTGTGAGTGTGTTTTTATTATGACCTGAATAAAAAGAATTGAAAAATTAAATGTTTGCAATGAAGAAATAACATTCTTATTTTTATTAAAAAATTAACTTTTTATTTACACATGTATAGCTTATCAAATTATTATTATAAATATCCATCTTCATAACTTACACAGTGAATCATAATAAGTACTTATTCATCCAAAATTAAAAGGTCACATAATATTATAGTTATTCTTGAGTTTAAAAAAACAATCTTACAAAACAAATCGTATCAATGTATCATCTCCCAACCTGCTTTTTAACGGACTGCGCATATAATCAGCAACCGAGAAGGCTCTTTCAGATTTGATACTGGTTGGTTCAACCGCCATCAAGTAATTGTGTACAAGAGTTAGACATTTGCCTTAGATTCCCTTAACTTCATACAAGCTTATTTCTTTCTTTAATGTTTTCTCGTAATCTATTTCTCTATTGAAGTTAACTTCTTTACTATAGCTGTCTTTTTGCAAAATTTGCTTTTCTAATTCTTTTTTTTAATGTTAAATTAGTTTTTATCGACAGTGAGTCTGAATTTAAGGTACTTTTTTCTGACATATGTTGTATATCTTTGTTATTATCTTTAACTATTTAGTTCAATATTTTTTTCATTTACTGCCGCGTGATATTCTTTTTAGGCATAGGAAATGTACTATCAGCTTGTCGACTATTTTTTTCATATTTAGTTGGGTTATTTAAATAGACTAGTATAACTCTAATTATTATATTGCGACGTTCTTTTATTTTTACATGTAATGCTTCAGATGTTTCAGTGTTTAAGATGGTATTTTGTTTTTCCAGCTTTTCCAAAATGAACTTCAAAATTGTTTCAGCCATAAGAAGGGTTGCATCTCTCCTGCAGAATTCCTCAACGAATAATGTGAACCGCTGCAAACAGTTAATTAAATCACTTATTGTCGACCACTTTCGATCTGTAAATTATGTATCAGATTCAATATTAATCAAAGATTTATCCATGCGGACTTTTTAGATTATAAAATCTTTTAATCATATGAGAAGGCTGTTTCAGCATGTGCGAAAGTCTAACATAAGATTAATAAAACTCAATTCTTTTTATTTTTCCTCTTTGACGTACTTTTAAAGGTATGTATCAAATTTAGTAGGATATTTTGAAAATAATTTCACCACTTTTCGTACTTTTTGAAGAAAATATATATTAATAAATAGTATTTTTCTGTGCGTTCGAGTTCCCTTTCCTGTTTCTTTTTGTACAGAACATCGACGACAGCCAATCTTGTACCGTAAGCAAAACGCAGTTGCTGATAGCAAGACACAAGTTTCACAATCTTAACCATCACGCCTTGACCTTTAGTTGCTATATGCTAGTTACATTTAGGTCTAAGTATCTATGATTTCTTGGAGAAATACTCTCATCGAATGCCAAGGCAAGTTTTTTATCTTGTTTTTCAGATGATCCAATTAAGTTATCTCATCAGCTTTTACGGTATTTGCATGATTAGAAACTAATAATTGTATAGTGTTAAGTGATTTGGACACCAGATATCCACACTTTGGAAATAAATATCTCATACCTAAAGATGTTCAAAATGAGCTGAAAGTGTAACGATCTTTGCAAACCATTCTAGAAACAATGCTTCACTGTTTAATGCAGAAGTGTCGCTCACACTGCTCGTCTGATATATGACGCGATACTACATATACAACAATCCTCCCCTATAAAAAAAATGTGAAACGCCCTTAATATTTTAACCTGTCAGGAGGTTTTCGCAAGCATTCGGAAATCCTTAGTAAAACTATTACAAATGTTTGCGATGTTTTATGTTTAACACTAGAATTGTTCTTAATAATAGATTGATCTTTTGGTCCTTCGCATACAGTAATTTTACTTGCAGAAACAACGGGCTGTGTTTCTTTAATTACTAGTCTTTTATCTAGGCTATTTACATTGCTATCATGCATTAGCTTAACAGTTGTATTTTAAGGAGAACTATTGTTATTTACGGCCGAAACTTCTAAGCTTGGCGATTGGCTTAATGATGAAGGTTTAAATGGTCTAAATGTCTATTACAAACTAAATTGTCTTCCGTATTCCAACAATTATTTTTAAAATCTATAGCCATTATCGAATCTTCCTTACTAAACTCAATCATTCTATTTTCTCGAAAATAATGCTTCTATTCGTTCTGCTTTTTGCAAACAGAATTAAAAACATTTAGTTTTAATAAATCTAATCTGATTAGAAATTTCGTGCCTATTGGCAGTTCGGGTGGTGAGACTCCTGTTCACGTGAGGCGTTAAACGATATTTAAACAAATATTTTTCAAGAGCTACAAGGATGTCTATTTTTCCTAACATTGACAACTTAAATTTTTATTTAAACGTTTTCACTGCATTTTCGGCTGTTCCATTGAATGTAGGATGGTGCGGGGGGATAAAACGATTATTCTTTTTTAAAAAAATTACGAAATTCCGCGGATATAAAAGCAGGACCATTGTCTGTTACTACCTGTACCGGTAAGCTTAAAGTCGCAGAATAGTCCTTAAATTCATTAATAGTTGAAGTAGCATTTATATTTTTCATAATTTTTACATCAAACTATTTATAGTGCGCATCAGTAATAATTAAAAACATTTTGCCCTCAACAGGACGTAAAAAGTCTGCGTGAATACGTATATTCGGAGTCTGGGACCAGTCCCATACATGAAGCACTGTGCTAGGTGGGTCATAACTGTGACGCAAACAAATTTTATACTTTTTTTACTATACTTTCGATTTTAGAATCAATATTTGGTCACTATGCATACAATCTGGTAAGCGCTTTAATTTTTTTAATGCCTGTGTCGCCTTAATGCAGTTCCTTGAGGACAAGTTTTCTCAACGATTCTGGAATAATAAGCCGATAACCCTATAGCAAACAACCATTTTCCAAAACTAATTCTGACGCTTTGCGTCTATAAACGATTAAATCATCTGTGATTTTAGAGGGCCGGCCCTTTTTTACGTAAATCCACAATTTTTTTAAAATCACTACCAAACGTTGTAATCTACTTGCTGACATTTGCGGTAAGCTTTTTTTACTACCAAAAATATAGATCAGTGGCTTACGATTTGTTACCAATAAAAATTAAAACCCAAAAATATATTGATAGAACTGATGAACAGCTAAAATAATTACCAATGCTTTATGGTCAATCTGAGCGTAATTTTTGGAGGAAATAGAAAAAAACTGAAATTACAAAAAAGTGATGGTATTAACATTTTTTAATAGCAAAAAACCTGTTGTAAGGTGATTAGGCAATGATTAATTCATTTTTCACAAAAAAAAAAATCCAATTTTCCGATAAAAACTCTGAAAACTGCACTTACGGTTTTTATTTCGCACACTTTACAAGCAAAAAGACCGTTAAATGCACATAAAGGTCTTTTTGCTTGTAAATATATCCAGACATAAACTGTTGTCCCACAGAAAAAGACCGTTAAGAACTGTCAGTGGCAGAAAAAAAAATTGATAAAGACCACTAAATTTTTCAGGAATCAATAAAAAGACGGACTTTACTTAGCCATGCTTTCTTATTTCAACGTCTTTTATTGATTCCTGATTTATTATGGCAAGGGAGCAAGAGAATGGGAGTACTACAATCAATAAAGATAATTTTTATTTGTAAAACGATTAATGAATAGAAAACGATCAAAAAATTATTATTAATTATTAAAACATGAATCATTATTTTCCTCAAAAAAATCGTTTGTTTAAATGGGTGGAAATTTCTTATTATTTAAATGTGAACCTGTGGAATAAAATGTTATATAGCATGTCACGTTTTATTATAAAATTTTATTTTAAATGGAAGAAAGCTTTGTTTGACACATACTTTTAAAAGTGTTAAATACAATAAAATTAATTCATATCGTGTCACATAAGAATGAACCACGTACTCACTTAGTATATGATAAGTTTAAAATAATATAATGACTTTGAAAAATTGAAAAGATGTTTCAAAAATAAACTGTAGCATATATTGAAAAAAAGATCATTTGTCGTTTTCATTGCAGTTTTCTTCATTATCATAATGGGCTTGAAAGTCCTTGACATTATTAGATGTCGGCAAATTTTGCCAAAATTTACGTCGACTCCGGGGCATTGAAGGCAATAATTTTTTTACTATATCTGTTTTCTTTATTTCGGGAATTCCACGACGAGTTGTTTGTTGTACAACAGGTACGAATCCCTTTTTTAATTGTCACTGCTGTTATAAAATCTAGATCTTTTAAATTATCGTCATATAAATAATTGAATTTCATGTTGAAACTGCCACGTTGAAATCTAACTCTTAATATTTGCATGGTTGGGACGATCAGAATTTTTTTTCAGTTTATGAATTGAACACTTGTCAGGCTAATCGCTAAAATCATTCGGTCCCATAGTCTTTGCCAAGACCTTTCCAGAATTTGCTTCTTGTACAGCAAACTTAAAGTCTTCAAAATCATAATCACTTCCTTTTTTGGACATTAATTTTTCTACTTGGTGGTGAAAGTTATCGGCAGACATAAATGTATGGCCTGATTCAAAATAAAAAAAATCAATTGTATTGGTTTCAATTTCGTCAGAGTTTAAGAGATAACTTAGAAAAGAATAAATCGTCCAATTTTTGTTTTGTGCCGAACAGATGTCAAGCTATAAACATATACACTTTTTATCTCCATTAATCAAAAAGAAATGATGGAAAGCGCTAACAATGTTCTCGTATTTACGTCCAGCTACAGCTTCGTGCCAGATAACAGCCAGTGGTTTTTGTTGTGACGTTCCTAGAGGCACGAAGCTCTGGTTAAAAGCAATCAACCTCTTCGTAAACATAACAATCTTGTACCCAGGAATCCTCGGCAGCATGATAACTTTCTGTAAATATGCAGAAAAAAAATCAATGTCCGATGATGAACAGCATAAAGAAATATGCTCTTGATATTAAGCGCGTGCCATTTTATATCGAAAATTATGAACTTCCCATTTTAAACAGATTTCATATTCTGAATTTAATTTTTCTCTTGTATGATCTGAACTGTGTAATTGAAATTGCTCGAATACTTCGCATTCCTCGTTCCCTAATTTGGCGAAGTAAATGTTCATTGAGGGAACAACTGCCCGATACTATTCATATGAAATTTTGTTGTCCCGATAAGGTTCCTCATTGAAATTAGCGTGCATTTCCTTTATTGTAATTTCGCAAATATCTCCGATTTGGAGCATGCGCTCGTCGGTAATGTGATACACAAGGTTTATATTTTTCGATATGATTTTTAATTTGCTCTGTGACAGCTTCACTTTCCGGTACAATTTTTTTCCCTCGATTTTCTGGTAGTGATTTTAATGTTATTGAATCTACAGTCCTTGACGCATATTGCAAAGCAGTATCATTTCTTGGTTTATAGCCTAAAGTTGCCATAAAAAATGTTCTGCAGACTTTTTTTTTCACACCATCGTTACCTGGTAAATAATATTCATAACATTTTCTTTGCTTTGCAGTATCGATTTTTTTACGTTTTATTGGTGTATTTTTAACGTAGCTAGCAAGCCATGTCCATTTATTAATTTGTGGGTAATAAGGAGAATGCTCCATTAATTTTTAATCTCACGTCTTGACAAATATTTGCAACACATTTCAATTTGCATTGTTCGGTACAAGGAGGAAGCAAAGTGGTTTTCTCATTATATTCAACGCCATATTCATGCAAAATTTCCATTTCACAACCAGAGAAATCTAGTAAATTTTTAACTCCTGATTTATAATCTAAAGCTTCCGACAAATTTTCGGCACAAACAGCTGCATCACTAAAATTATTTTCACACAGTAACTTATTTTTAATAAGCTACGATCTCATTTTATCTCTTGGAGGTGATGAATTTGCACTAGAGCCATCCATACAAGGAGAATGTTCTAACAAGCTCAAAGCTGATGGTGCAATCGACTACCTACCTTCCATTCGATTAAATAAAGAATCATCACTTGAGTAATTGGGAAACCCAGTACCAGGTGGATTGATACTGGGCCCAGGCACCGACGATGAGCGAGATATCGACGTTGGCTGCTCTGGCCAGCTGTAGCTGTCATGTCTCTCGGATGGGCAATGCTCGCTTGAAGAACAGTGAAACACAGCATTGGGTGGATCGGTATAGATCCCGGGCACCGATGATGAGCGAGATCCCGACGTTGGCTGCTCTAGACAGCTGTAGCTGTCATGTCTCTCGGATGGGCAATGCTCGCTTGAAGTACCATGTTCAACTTTGTAGTTTTGAAGTTAGGAATTGTAAGTACATGACAGTATCAAAAAACTTGCACTTAGCGCACATGATACTTACGCAGTGTTTATAAGAGCAGGCAACTTCATGATCGGATGAGCATTGAGCACCAGCAAAATACATACACACTTATTCGAAGTCTGTTTATCGACTTGATTCTAAGTTAGAATTCTGCTTAAGTACCCTAATGGCAGCGATTGCAGAAAACAGCCAATGTGCCACTGGTAACATTTTTAATTTTTCAGTTTTTCTTCGGTAAATTAGTTGCTAAGTACTGAGTTGATTCGTTAAACTTTTTGAAAATTGTTAAGTTCAATGAGTTAAAAATTTATGTAGTTTACATGCGAAAAAGCTTTTTAAAAAATGAGGTTTAGCTATATTTACATACTAAATTTTGAGTCAACCTGTGTTTTTTACATTAGTTTAATAAACAAATATATTATTTAAAATGTAATTATTATATTTTGCTATGACATATTTTTATCGCTAGATATAGTGATACTGTGCTGCAATAGTGCAGATAACGGTTTTTTTCCGTGGGACGGCAGGCTCGGCCTCATTCGCTTTCCTATATAAAAAAAGGTGTAAGTGCAATACGGTCTTTTTAATTTGATGTTTAAGGTATTTCTCATCGACTTTACATATAAAAGAAGGGTTAAGTACTGTTGACGGTCTTTTCCCGCTGTAAATCAGCGCGAATCCTCAAGCTTATGTCACTTAACGGTCCTTTTTGGTCGCTAACGAAAATTATCACTAGTTTTTGCAATTTTAATTGAATCATTAGTATAACCAGTATAGTAAAACCAATAATGGATATTTAATTTCTAAAAACGTCATCACACGTCATTACACGTAAAATTGTCTAACGAATCGATAGATATCAAAAACTCATTTTCGAAAAAAATGTCAGTTAACGGTCTTTTTCCGTGGGACGGCAGAATTGATCTCGCAAATTACTGTTGAGTTAATTTGCAAAATTACAATATGTAGCAATATGCTTTAACTTGAAGCAAAACTCACTCTCACCGTCACTTTTTATGCACTTTGTAACACTGCTTCTTCACCTGAAAATAAAAAGGGGTACCAACGCAGCATTGACAAACCCCGTTTTCGTACGTCACCTCCATCCCTCGTACACCTTGGATTTCTTAGCCTAAAAAGGAGGATTAGCGCAGGAGTTCTCCCGTTCTACGGGAAGAACTATTAATTTAACACCAGCCAATATCTTCAACTATTCCTTTTATTAATCACTTAAAACTAATACACAGTACCCCTATACATTATACACGATACAACGCGACGCTTCACATCGTTACTTGGACTGCGCTGCAGTGACTCCACCTCGCACCACGCGAGCCACGAGCGCACGTCCACTAAATCCTGCTCATCCTAGACCAGGAGGAGCTTCTGCTTGTCCTAATTTCATGCTAACATACACACACTTACACTCCACAATCTAACACACTATGATATTCTACTGATCCTCTCTTTCTCTCACTCTGTCTCTATCGGTGAGTTGCACGATGGTTGCCTTGTTGCCTTCTTTTTTTGTCTGTGTGTTTGATCCTTGTACTTCTGCTCTGTGCCTTCAGCCAGGCTTGTTTCAGGTTCATTGCATGCTTCTCTACTGCAACTCCAGTGGAGAATGTTATCTCCAAGGGAGATTGCACCTGCTTGGCTCCTAGAGGACCTATACTAAGTCTAACCTCGAAATTTTAAGAGAGCGTCGAGTAAGGCGTTAGTGCAGACGACAGTGGTGCGACAAGTGACGGTAAATTTCGGTGTGTTACAACCTATAGACTCTGAATTATGGGCTCTGATGTTGAGGAAGAAAGCTTTGAGAGCACTAATGATATTTTGCTGGCCGTTGGGAATGTGAAATCGCTTCATACCAGGATGGCTGCTTGCCGTGACACGCTGCTAGCCCAGCTTTCCACTGAGAAAGAAACAAACAGGAAAAAAGAGCTACGTGATGATGTCAATTAATTTTCGGATGTATTTAGTATTCTTGAAAGTGCAAATTTGAGTAAATTAGCCATAGACAGTGTTGTTAACTTGTGCTCTAAAGCACTTTAGAACGCTTGCTCCAGTGTTCAAGATGCGTTCCATGTTCTCACTTCTTCCACAGGCTCAATGGTCAGTGCTACAGAGCCAATTTATGATGATAAAGTGGCAAAGCCTGGTGCAGCTAGACGTGTTTTGTTATGTAAGAATAAGTTCATCCCAATTAGTCAAGCCAAAAGAGTAGTACTTGGCCCTTAGAAAATGCACTAGAAAAATTTTCATCCTCACAGGAAACAAAAAAAGCTATTTTGAGCTCTTTAAAACCTGTTGATATGCAACTTAAGGTTAGTAAATTTACATTTTTGCAGGATAGTCATGTTGCTATTAAAGGTGCTGCCCCTGGTTCGTTTAAAAATTGCAAGGAGCTGAAAAAAATTGGTATAGAAGTGAAAGAAGATATCAAGCTTGATTCTCGGATTATCATTCATGATATCCCGATAGAGTATTCCGAGGATAAACTTCGTGAGTCAAAATCGAGCAAAACCTTCCAGCTTGCTCTGCTGATGAAATCAAGATTTTGCACATGTACCCAGTGCATGAAAAGAAGTTTCGCTCCTGTATTGTGCAACTTAAGCCTAGGCTTAGGGCACAGCTGTTTGAAGAGTGTTGTATCTTTATTGGTTGGCACTCATGCAGATTTGCTGACCAAGTTACCTTGCTTCAGTGCTACAAATGCTTGAGATTTGGACATGTTGCGGCTGACTGCAAGGGTGAGATCTGCTGTGCATACTGTGCAGGAAACTATCAGTCTAAAGCTTGTCAAGCTAATAGTTCCCTGGGCCGTGTTTGTTTGTCGTGATGCAAAACTCTCTAGCATTGCCCATAATGCAACTGACAGGTCAAAGTGTGTGGTTATAAGGAAAAAAACTGAGCCTAAGGTATCTTTAATCAATTACAGTTATAAATAGTCTTCTGATTGGGCATGCGAATGCGCAATTGTTTATGAGACACCTCTACGATGTGCATGAATTACTTTCCGATCAAAAACCATAAATCTTTGGAATTAATGAGACGTTTCTTAAGCCAGATAAGCCCTCCAATTTGGTTGACCTATAGGACTACACACTGTTTCGTCGTGACAGGTGACCTGCTCATAAAAGTGGAGGTGGTGTTGCACTTTATGTGCATAACTCCCTTCAGGCCAAACTTTTGTCCCATTCCGGATAAGACCAAGCATATGTGAAGAGACCCAAGTATTTGCTTGTTGAGATACAGATTGGCTCATCTAAATGTTTGTGTGTTATGGTCTACAACCTCCCAAGGCAGGATTCTGGTCTGAGGTTGAGTCAGCTGTATTGAACTGCAACGCTCCTTATGAGGGTCCTTATATCCTTATGTGCTGTACGATAAGCATGCTCCTTTTGAAACAGTAGTAAGAAGGCTGACACCGAATCTTCAATCAATAATTAGGGATCACAATAAGGCTTGGCGAGAGTATAAATGCTCTCCTTCGAGTTTCACTCATGCAGCTTTTAAGCTGATTCGTAACAGAGCTCAAGTTGAACTAAGGAATGCGCGTTATGCATATTACCATCTTAGTATATGCAAATGCAAGAATATCTCACAGAAATGGAAGATTGTTAATGCCATCGGTCTTACGAATAAAGCTGACACTCAACCGATATATGCTCCGTTTGATTTAGATGTTGCGAATAGGTACTTCGTTGGAAATGATTCTGGTATGCCCTTGCATGACCTGCGACATGGAACACAACCTAAAATTGCTCCAGATGAGAGATTTTACTTTCGCCATGTTACAGTAGAAAATGTTCATAATGCTGTATTATCTGCACGCTCAAGTACAATGGGTTTAGATGGAATATCTTTAAATTATTTTAAAAATCATATTGATTTACTATTGACTACTCTCATGGATATTTTTGATACCTCTTTACAGTCTTGTGTGTTTCCCGAAGCTTAGAAGGTAGCTCTAGTAAGATCTATACCTAAGAAATCTAATGCAAAGGAACCAAAGGATCACCGGCCCATAAGTATTTGACCAGCAGTTGGAAAGATCTTGGAGATCTTGGCATACAAACAGCTTATTGAGTATATCAACATGCGCAACTTGCTATGTAACTTTCAGTCTGGGTTTTATGAGGGACATAACACCCAATCTATCCTGGTTAAGATTGTTGATGACATACGAGCTCATGCAGACAATCAAGAAGTTACACTCTTGGTCTCAATAGACATGTCTAAAGCTTTTGACTCTGTAAATATCAACCTGCTCTGTGAGAAGCTCATCTCCTTTGGACTGTCAGATTCAGCTTGCTCTTGGATACGATCTTACCTAACGGGGAGATCTCAGATTTTAATTGATCGTGGAGGCTGTGCTTCTGTATCCTTAAGCAGAGTGAGTGGAATACCTCAAGGTTCTACCTTGGGGCCTGTACTTTTCTCACTATTTATTAATGGTCTGCCGGATGTCTGCGAGTGCTCTTACCGTATCTATGCTGACAACTTTTGTTTTTACGTTCATGGCCCCTTATCTGAGGCACACCTTATCGTTGACAAAGCTAACAGCATCCTAAACAATGTTGGTAAGTGGATGGATTCCAATGGGCTACATGCAAAGACTGAAAAGTTTAAGGCAGCTTGGTTTTCAATCCAAACTCTTTTAACAAGTTATACTAGATATTAAGCTAAAAAATAGTGTTATTGTTCCATCTGAGTCACTTAAATTGTTGGGCGTAATCCTTGATGCAAATTTAATATTTAGACTGCATAATACTGACATTGCTGGCAAATGTTTTAGGGCACTTGCACGCTTATGGAAAAATGCTTACTTTCTTCCAGTGAGTATTAAGCTCATGCTTGTAAAAGCACTAGTTTTCTCCATCCTGGATTATTGCCCGGCTCTTTATCTAGGACTATCTAGTGAGCTAACAGTGAAGTTCAGCAGGTGTAGGAATGCTGCCCTTCGTTTTGTGGTAGGCATTAAAAAGTCTGACCATATCACACCTGCCTATCGTAGGTTTAAACTGATGACATTCGAAGTTCGATAAAAATTTCTGGCTGTGCGCTTTTTGGCCTCCATACTTAGGACAGGACAACCATCCTATTTATTGGATTGCTTTGGATTCAGGATCACTGAACAATTTGTGATAAGAGTGTATTATCTTGACCTGATTGTGCCCTCAGCGCGGATTGATTTTTTTGCAGCTGCTTTTCAAGTAGGTGCAGCTAAGTTATGGAACAAAATCCCGACGTGTGTTCGAGCTTATTTCTCTCGACCATGCTTTGGTGATAGACTCCACAGGCTTCTTCTTGAGAAACCTAGTCTATTTAACTCTTGAGCCTGTGATTTAGTCGATTTAGTGAATATTTTTATCTCAGTGTTGAATTTATTTTAAAATATTTATTTTTACTAATTAATCTAGTTATACTGATGATTGTTTATAAGCTACATTTTTCTTCTTACTTTATATATATATTTTTTTTTACTATAATACCTACATTTAAAATTACTTTTTTGAATAATTTATGTATTTGCATTATGTAGTAGAGTGTAATAACTCTACCCTTTAGTTTTGGTACACACTACGCTTTTGGCTAATTTTGATCTCGAGTCCTTAGCTAATAATAAACAAAGAATCTAATCTAATCTGTCTACTCTGCCTTGCTCGCTCTTGCTCTCTACACTCACACTCACTCTCTCTCATCCTCGATTTAACTCTCGTTGTCCTGATCTATCAATCTCCTTCTCTCTCTTTTACTCTGCTATCTATTCTTATACACACGAACAATGGCGGTACTCTCGAGCATGCACCTCGCAGTCTCTCATACACCTCATCTCATCCACCCACACACTACCTCTCTCTCTCTCTCTCTCTCTTTGTAACTATCTACGCTATTCTCTCACTCTCTCTTTCCCTGTCACTCTTTATCTCTCTCCCTATCACTATATCTTTCTCCCTAACACTCTCTCTCTCTTTTTATAGCCTCATCTCCTGGTCAAATGTCAGCGAATTCAACCCAGTGCTACATTGTTTGGGGTTCTCGTTCTATGACTTTGCTCTCTCTTACCCTCTTTTTGTCTGAGCTCCTTCTGTCGTCCTCGACCTAGAGACCTCATCGTTGTGGGAGAACATAGCAGCTGCTAGACTTGCACACATACTTCTTTCTCTTCTCTCGACACTCTACGCACTTTCTCTAAGCTTTCTCTTTCTTTCTCTCTCTAACTTTCTTTTCTCCCACCGCGCAACAACCCGAAAAAATCACCGGAACTCTCACTGTTGGCACTTAAGCGTCCAGCTCAAGACTAACTCGTAAGCTTTTGCTTAGGCTATGGTCGCCTCTCCACCTCTACAGCTCCCGAAAATAAATGATTTGGAGAAGCTTTTAATTTATGCTTTTTGTATATACGTTACGTCAGCAAAAGCGTGTCGAGTGCGGAGACCATTTTTGTATCGTTACAACTTTTTAAATTTTAAAAGTTCTGTTATTTTACTAGGCACGGCTGCAGATGCATTTTTATAATCTCTACTAATGTTTTATAGTCCTTTGTTGACAGTTTGACCAGGGTACACAAGTTCCACAACAAAGAATAGCCATTTTTTCCAATAGCATTGATTTCGATCCATAGATCTCAATTATCTTCTTTTACAACAAACGGCTCAATGTCAACAATGATTCCTCTCGAGATCATTGTTTCTTCAAGCAAGGCCGTGGTTTCAGACAACTCTTTTTTGATTCCTGCGCACTTTACTTTTAATGATTCAAATTCACTGTTACTGATACAATTACTGCAGATATCATCCGACATGATTAATATAGGGTACGAGTAAACAAGCCACAATTCCCATTGCTTTCTCATTAGTAATACGTTTTTATCTTCATCGCCAATGTAGTATATTTAATGGATATGAGTAGAAGTGTCACTCACACTGCTCGCCTGATATATGTCGCTATAATACTACATATACAACAAGTAGGTTTATTTTTCTTACTTGGAACTTCTTTTTAAGATGTAGATTAAAAACTTACTAAAAAGTGAGGGCGCACAGTGGGACCAAATCCAAAAAAGCTGGCCAAAATGAAAAAAAAAAGTTACTGGATAGGATTTTTTTTGGGGGGGGGGGAGAGGGGTTGGCTCTAGGACACCTCTATTAGTGAGGAATCAGTAGGGAAAGGTTAGATTTGTTTCTACAGTCTGCAAAATTTGCGGTTGCTGTTGAACTTTGTTCGTTTGTTGTTAAACCCTAATATTTCGTCAAATAGGTGTAAGTAGTCAAAACGGTATAAAAAGTTTACTAACCAAGAAATTGCAGTCGGTCCAAATGGAACCATCTGTAGAAGGTATGTGGAGTGTATTACAATTAATTTTACAAGTACAATTAAAATTATAATAATTTTTCAGACAACAGCCATTCTAATTTTCTTAATGGTTTAACAAAAACATAATTTTTTTAAGCTGTCAAGCACAATTTACAAGCAGACATATCTGAAGTGTATTCGATTGTTGAAAACTTGATGTCCAGTTAGCTGCAATCATTGTATATTTTATCAGACGCCCATAAAAGTACTGTTAGAAAAATTTCATCTTAGATTAAAGAAAGGTGGAATAAATGTAAAAAAACGGAGTCAAGATTCTTGGAAAGTAATAGAGAATGGTTGAATGGAACTAATTAACTACAAGCAACAACAGAGCAAAATATAAAATCAAGCACAGGCAGACCTTCTTCCAGTTTTGCATCTTCCTCTGATAGAAGTAAGCGTCGAAAAACAGAAATAATAAGGGCAGAAGTTAGTACGAAGGAGCTTGCTTATGCGGCCAAATTATTATAATATGTTAACGAGTTTCTAGCCAGTTTATGTAGTAACGTTGTAGGATAAATATATCTGTAATATAAGCGGAAAAAATTTAGTTAGCCCTTCTCACAGTCAATTCAAAAAGTGAAATGACTTTCTTTACGAAATACTTTTGAAAACTAATTTACATCACGTTTGATGATGCCAAATGAAATTACGTGCTGAGGGAAAGATAGATGCTGCAAAGGTTGTACAAGAGGTCACGATAGGAAGTTCAACAAAAGCAAAAATCTGCCGTAAATCCATGGGAATATCTGAGGGTAAAAATGTATTTACAGGCGATGAAGCACTTTCTTTGATCATTGAATTGAAATTATCTAAAAACCAATATCTTCAGCTGCGTAATGCTGGCTTAAAAACAAATGTCATACTCTTTCCATCGTATAAAATAATAACAGCTGCAAAAAAAAATGCTGTCCAAACTGTTCTATGAAAATGTCAAACGTTAAGTGGCGTTAATCGAACGTTAAGTGGCAGTCCAGCCATTGCTACATCATACAGCTGAACGAATTTTACAATCTCAGATTGATGTTCTAAAAATATTAAATAAGGATGAAGGCAAGAATTCACATTTAATTTCTAAATGGGGTTGTGAGTAAAACCCTTGAGTAAGAAATTTCAGATCAATTACTTGATTTTTCGATTTTTAGCCAGGTTTTTGTGATTTGGTCCCACTGTGGGGTGTTTTAATTCGTATTTTTCAGAAGTCATGTTAATGCAGTACTTTTCCCAAATGCACTTTGAAGCCTTTGTAAGAATCTTTACTTATTTTCAGCATACTAGAGCACAATGAGCTTGTTACGCTGTTTCCGTCATCACATTTAGAAAAATAGTCCCATAATGTTTTACCATTATCCTTACGATTCTTACCCTGACATGACTTTGAAAGCGACATAATTAATTTTCAGTGTACCCTGGTAGAAAATTACTACATAATCTGGCTAGAAACTTGTCAATGTACATGTGTAAATGGGCTTATAACATGTTGACGGATTTCTAGCCAGCAGTTTATGTAGTAACGTTGTAGGATAAATATATCTGTAATATAAGCGAAAAAATTTAGTTAGCCTTTCTCACAGTCAATTCAAAAAGTGAAATGACTTTCTACACGAAATACTTTTAAAAACTAATTTATATCACGTATGATGATGCCTAATTTACCATAACCAATCTTTACCCATGATGAGAGCACCATTCCCTGGTAAAATGAATAATTCAAGATTAAAGACATGACCCTTATAAGTAACCGAAACATACATAATTCTCAAAGGTACCATACTTTGACCCGTATAACATCTAAAGTTACGAGTCATCGATACTAATTTTACATTATTAAAATACCTAGACAAACATTTTTCTGATGTGTCTCAAATACATAAACCCGTATGGATTTCAAAACTAATCATTTTGTTTTTAACCAATAAATCTACAATTAATGATTTCACTTGCTTCAAGTTTTCCGAAATTGAAAATATTTTCTCTCAAACATCACTACTGAATACTTTGCATCTGATTAACCATCAACAAAATAGTTCTTGCCTCTGTTATAATCTTTACGCAACTTTGCGTTGTAATCTTGGATACTATGCAAAGTTCATTATACACATGCGCTAAATGTCTTTTCTTATTACATAATTTATATACATTAAATACATTGTCTCTGTACCTACAATTTTTTGCTATGTTGTTCGCATACCCACGACAAAAATACGATTTACCTCCGAAATTCTTCAAAAAATAGTCCCATAATGTTTTGCCATTATCCTTACGGTTCTTATCCTGATCTTGTTATGATTTTGAAAACGACGTAGTTAATTTTCGATATAAATATATCTGTCATATAAGCAAAATCATTTAGTTAGCTTTTTTCACAGTCAATTAGCAAAGTGAAATGACTTTCTTTACGAAATACCTTTAAGAATAATTTACATCTTAGTGATTACACAAATCAACTAACTTTAACTTATTTGTTAAATATAACGTTCGCTTATAGTTTATGGTAAGACTAAATAGGTACTTTAGCGATCACAGTCAACTATCGACTTAGTGTGAGGAAATAATGTGACTTAAAAACTGCTAGTGCTCAACTTATGGCTCAAAACGCATACCTATATAAATTTGTTTATGTACAAAATGAGTAACTCTGCGAACAACTTTGCCGCAGTATACGTAGATGTGTATAAATACTTAGCCATGTTTATAGCACGCATGAGTTTTCGGCAATTTTCAATTTTATCGGATCTGTTAACTGGATCTAGGAAATAGAAAAACAGTACCGGATCCGCCAGATTGCCAGATCCTTCGGACCAGATTGTAACCCCTAAAATCAACACTTAAAAAGAAAACTTTGGTGCTATGCTGTAAGTTACCCAGAAAAAAATCTCGTAAAATTTAACATTTTCTAAAAACTTAGTTACAAAATGATTCACAAAACTATGTGGAGTGGAAAGTGATGGAATCAAAAAAAATATAAAACCTAATGTAATTCCTTGGTTTTTCCTGCCAGTACAGCAAGATTTTACAACTGCTGCTGCTGCTCTACAAAATTTTATTTTAACTTTTTGATTTATCTACGTTAGAGTTTTTTTTATTCAACATTTCTAGAAATTTAGTTGATCAGTCTAATAAATCAGCTTTGAGCCACTCGTCACATCCTCTTTCATGCACATTTTCTTAAAGTCAAGAGAATTATCAGTACTCAGAAACAGAACCTGAAATAATCACTAGATTATCATCAATAACTTTCATAGCACTCATTGGAATAAATGAAATTTAACATCATTTCTAAATCTATTTTTGGTAAATTTTCGGATGTTTTTTAAGAAATCCTGGATTCATGGTGATTTAAATACTGATACGCAAAGTGTCAACAACTCTCTCAGTAAACAAAAACAGTCTGCTATCTGCTTCGAATAAAGTGTATTCAAATACAGTACAATGACGTCTCAAAGCAAAAACTGACATCATTAATCACCGGTCGAGCAAACCTTCAAAATTCAGAAGTTTTCACGTTACTTTCAAGTATTATCGATTTGAATGAGAGCTTTAATGAGCCCTGTACCATGATGAGGGGAATGACAACATAACCTCTAAAACACAAGGCTCCTATTATGAAACGAAGAAGATGCATTTAATTAACATGTGTGTACTATAATAGGAACCTTTTGTTTCATAAATAGGAGCCCAATTTTCCAGTATGTTTCATGATAATATCCGATTTACTGCGTAGATATTTGTTTATAAAATAATTATTTAACACCTAAATTTATTTAAAAAATTATAAAATTGCTCGGAAATATTAAGCGCTTATATTGATGCCTAAACTTTAGATATTGAGGCTGATCACGATTTTATAATGATTTTTTTTTTCAATTCTGCCTAAAATTGTGCCATAATAGGCCACTTAACCTACCTTATCACGCTAGCGATAAAAAGTATTAGTTGACTGAATCTTGCAGTATGCAAGTTGTCTACTAGAAATTAAATAGTCAGGATACGTTACAAAATTTTCGTGATTGTGAAACGATGAGGCTACTGATACCTCTCTAATTTTGAGACTTATATGTAGTTTCAATTTTGCTTTTCATTGTACGTCTTTTAAAATATTAGAAATCTACTCTCGTTGTGGCCAATAAATTGGAAAGTTACTTTGATATGTATAAAGAGAACTGATAACACAATGAAATTTGTGAAAAAAATAACATGAAATATTTTTAAAAAAATTTATACTTACACAAAGTTTCGTGAGATCTTATGAATTTCTGTGCACTCTGTTGCTGAACTTCCGTTACATAAGCGAATGCCCTTCGTAGTCTACGTGTATTACCATCTTTAATAACATACTCTAAAATAACCATATCACCATACACTGGGTGATTTTGGCGCTGTAATTGAGTCCTAGAAACAGCTGCGTAAATGGCAAGTGAAGAAAACCTTAAACCGTTAGGTGTCTGCATTTGTTGAACAGAGTGCCTTACAAGTTGACATGGCAAAACTACTGCTGAATGGTATCTGAAATATTAATTTGATTGTCTAAAAATTATTGATTAAAGTTTCTCAAAATGAACATTACTTAAAAAGTTCTCATAAGCTCTATTTATTTTTAACATAATATAAGTTCCTGAAATCTTTAAATACATTTTAATCAAATTTTAAGAAATGTTATTTTAGTACGATGCAATGGTTCATTTTTTTGCTATTTAAAATCTACGGTATGAAAAATCTATGGTGACTCTTACAAGCATTATAACGATAAAAGAGTTTAATACTATTTAATGCAAGATGCAAAAAAAGTGCGCAACTATTTAGATACATATTATAATTAAAATTTATAAGGTAATGACAAGTAACTAATAATAAAAAAGTGCCTTTAAAATAATCTAATGAATCTCCATCTAGAAATTTAGGTAACCTTTATGAGGCAGGTAAAATTGCTGCTTTAGTTTTCCAAAGAATTATAGTATATATATTTTTCTGTAAACGGTAATTCAAGCTACAGGCTTTATCACAGAAAAATTAGTTCAAATCAAGTGCCAATTTCAGAGTTACATTCAATTTACAAAAGTATGGGTTAAATTAGATTTTTTTGTAATTTCAAATTTAATTCGAAATTTTATTATTGGGGTTTACGGTCAGCACAAAATGGGTTGGGTAATTAAGGACGTTCATTACAGTTAGAGGGGAAATCTAAAGAGTGCAGTGAGGGGAGAGCGAGCACACGGCAGCGCCAGAAACTGCTTTGCATGCATTTGAATAACTATAAATAATCGTCTGACACTGATTTGTTTATTTGATTGCAAAAATAACTTCTCGATCATTCTAAAAATTGAATATAATACCAGTATTATGGTATTACGTCATGCCAAAAAATTGGACGAATTCTAACAATTTTTATGTGAGCTTTCCATAAGATTACGTGTTAAATTGGAGTTTTTTCAACATTTAATATCTAAAAAACGGTGCCATAAAATGGTATAAAATTTTACATGAGACTTTTTAACATCATTACGAGTATCCTGTTGAAATTTCAGCAAGATCGTACAGAAAACGCTATGTATGATGAACGTCCTTAATATGGAGCACACACTGATAAAAGTGGTGTTAAAAAAAGTATTATAACTATACTAAATTTACTATATTTTTTAGAAAAGCTAAGACGTACTCACCTGATGCTGCAAATTATTACATTTCAAATAATTGTCATTACATTTTAAATATTTATTATGTGCTAACTCTACAAAAATTATTACACACTATAATAAAAATTACTATGTCTGAAAAAGTAAAAATCATAATAGTATAATTTTTAGTATACAACATAGTAAATTTTTATCGTAACCACTTGAAACTGTCCCACATTCTAAAGTCAAAATTACTATGTGACATAGTAAAATTTCCGATTCCACTGCATTGCTATTCATTATAGTAAAAATTACTATGTTCAAAAGTAATTTCATTCGATGTTTATAGGTTGTAACAGGGTGTCTATACTCGCTTACGGTTCTGAAAACTACTAATTAATGCGAAGAGTATTGTGACCGGGACCGTGCTTCCTGGGTACACACGGAGACACAATCACATTACAACGCAGACAACGAGTCCGCTTTCCCTTGCTCTCGTCTGTTTGCATGAGGGGCCAGCTCTGCTCTGGCTTAACTTAAGATGCTCGCGCGTCGATGTTTACGCGCGAGCCTGCGGAGGCGGCAGGATAAGGCCGATACTCGGCTTACATCTCCTTAATGGACGTCACGATCTCTAAATAAAGTCTGTAAATAAGAGTAGCCGGAAGAGTTTCGTGCAGGGAAAGGCTCACACAAAGCAAGACACAAACATTTAGTGATCATAAAAATGGAAACTATATTAATTGCACTGGTACAAAAGTATCTGTGTGTATGTGTGTGTTTTTCGCTCGATCGCATTAATAGCAAGGCACGTACGGCCGGGGAAGGCTTTCCAACGGCACGCAATAATTCGACCAGATACAGAAAGAGATTAAACGGCTATCACGATTTTCATGCACGCACTGCGCTTACCTGGCTTTTCGTAGCCTCGTGTTTATGTTTTTTAGCCGAGCAGATGGTCTCTCAACAAGAATCTTCGGCCTGGTATCTTGCTGGCAAGTCACTTGCTCGCAGGCGTAAGGTGGCAGGCGCTGACAAGGCGATGGCGAGGCTGTCCCGTGATGTCTTGGTGTGCTTTGCAGGCAAGAGACGCACGTGTGTACCCTATCTATACCTAAACTCAGAGATGAGTAGAGAGATTGCTAACGCCAATGCTACGATGCGAGACGACTTTTTGGTACTGATCAGAGCGCCCCACCGCGGCCAGCCGTCGAACCGGGCGCACATCTCAGTACTCGTATCGGACAGCGTGCGCCTACGAGAAGAGGAGTGGATTTGCGTGGAAATGGTCATATAGGCGCACATTTTGGAGAGACGTGGAAGGGGTATACCGAATGTGTGTCTACGAGAAGAGGAGTGAAAATGTTGACTATAGCTATATATCTGAACGCACAGCCAAAGCAAGCAACGACACGAATTTTTCTCTTTTGACTGCAACCGAGTATATCGTATATATATTAAACTGATTTTTGCTCTCGCTCTTTTTTCTTTTTCCTCTACTTTTAATACTTATTTTGAAATTCAGTATTATTTTGAAAAAATGTTCAGCTATTTTTTTAAGGATGGCAGTTCAGTTATAATCCCTAATTTATTATTTTTTCTCATAATTGTTATGAACTGTAGGACGAGCTCCGAAGGTTATTAATGAATATAAGTGGCTTTTAGATTTCTAAGGACCGAAGTTTCGGTAGCTAAGTTGCGCGATGCTTATGCCACCGCTCGAATTGTTTTGCTATCACGGGATCGATTCTAACTTTCTGTAGATTTTTTTTTTTTAATGCAGTTCATCGTTCAGGTTAAATTTATTTTGTTTACGTTTTATTTAAATTTCGAAGGACCGAAGTTTCGGTAGCTAAGTTGCTTGATGCTTATGCCACCGCTCGAATTGTTTTGCTATCACGGGATCGATTCTAACTTTCTGTAGATTTTTTTTTTATGCAGTTCATCGTTCAGGCTAAATTTCTTTCATTTACGTTTTATTTAAATTCATAAATGATGTTGTCAAATTTTTTTTTTTTTTTTTTTTTTTTTT
>NW_019379887.1:35244-73844 GCF_000648655.2 Copidosoma floridanum | reverse complement strand
AGTTGGCAACATTTTTTATTAATTTAAATAAAACGTAAACAAAATAAATTTAACCTGAACGATGAACTGCATTAAAAAAAAAAATCTACAGAAAGTTGGAATCGATCCCTTGATAGCAAAACAATTCGAGCGGCGGCATAAGCATCGCGCAACTTAGCTACCGAAACTTCGGTCCTTAGAAATCTAAAAGCCACTTATATTCATTAATAACCTTCGGAGCTTGTCCTACAGTTCATAAAAATTATGAGAAAAAATAATAAATTAGGGATTATAACTGAACTGCCATCCTTAAAAAAATAGCTGAATATTTTTTCAAAATAATACTGAATTTCAAAATAAGTATTAAAAGTAGAGGAAAAAGAAAAAAGAGCGAGAGCAAAAATCAGTTTAATATATATACGATATACTCGGTTGCAGTCAAAAGAGAAAAATTCGTGTCGTTGCTTGCTTTGGCTGTGCGTTCAGATATATAGATATAGTCAACATTTCCACTCCTCTTCTCGTAGACACACATTCGGTATACCCCTTCCACGTCTCTCGAAAATGTGCGCCTATATGACCATTTCCACGCGAATCCACTCCTCTTCTCGTAGGCGCACGCTGACCGATACGAGTACTGAGATGTGCGCCCGGTTCGATGGCTGGCCTCAGCGGGGCGCTCCGATCAGTGCCAAAAAGTCGTCTCGCATCGTAGCATTGGCGTTAGCAATCTCTCTACTCATCTCTGCTAATCTCTTCTGGCCTAATGGCCCAGAGCGTTCCGCACTAATATGCATCGCAAGACGCTTGTCTCTCCTTTCTCTCTCGTACACATTATGACACTACCTTCTCTCCCCGGCCTTCTTTCTCGCATAGTCTAGGTGAGCTTAAACGGCGGTTCAGGTATTAATCGCCAGTTACAAGGTATACATGCCGATTAGATTTTAAAATTGCGTTTAAACTAATGTAAATATTACGAGAAATATATTTTTCGATTTATAAGGGTTAAGAATTTATACATACAAATAATTTTCAATCGACTCATTATCTGTGGTCAACACTGTGGTCCACAGAGAACCTTTTGGTTTTTAACTTTATTGTGTGTATCATTAACAGTACACATTCATACGTGTACTTTATCCATGCTAAGGTAGACATACCATACCGTGGATAGTGGTTACGGAGTCTAATTTGAAGGCTGAAAGATAAAAGTTCAATTCCCACTCAGAGCAGATAATCTTAAAATGAAAATATTTTTAAAACGCATCCATTTCTATAATCTTAAAGAAAAAAAGATCTGTATCTTAATCTTTTGTTAGTTACATATTCCCTGCGGATAAATAATATGAATACATAATTTTCTCTTGAATATAAAAACTATTTCTTATCAAAGTAAAAATTACAACGTTAAATAGCAAATTTTAATATAATCTGCTTTTATTATGTAGCATAGTAATTTTTATAATATGGCGAGTGTATCTCAGTTTTTCCTAAAAAATATAGTAATTTTTATTATAGTTATAATACATTTTCTAACACCACTTTTCTCACTGGGAGCTCATTAAATACCATACGATAACTTATGGGAGACAGTTTTTTTTCAACTGCTGCAATCTGACAACACTAATGAAAATACAGTCACAGTTATCAAGGTGTGTCTAAATAAACTATTACACTCATAAATCGAGGAGGAAATAAACAATATTGTTGAACTGTCACTTTAACAGAATTTTCTTTTAATGGCCTAATTTTCTGTTACAAACACATATTTAGTGAGGAGCCTGGACGTTTTAAACATTACAAACATTGACTAATTCTTAAAAAACTATTTTTTATAAAAAAAGTATGCCATACCAATCCATTTCAGAGAAAAAGTCAATATAGAGATTTAACGGATGTTACAACTGGAGAATATTGAAAGATCTTTTAGGGTACAGTCCTACAAAGCGTCATAGAGTTGCGAAACAGAACAAGCCAATTAGAGTTTTAGCGTGCCTTTCTATTATGCTGATAATTCTTCATGGTCCGTCACTTTTATAATTTGTAGTGTTTGCTTTCATCGGGAAAAAATTAGAAAATTAAGCATAAGTGTCTTGCATCCAACATACTTAAATAATGTTCATAACATAATAATCAGATGCCTAGGGTTTAGTTTTTATATTAACAAATTGTGATCTTATGCGTTCTTTAAGGAGATTTGGGAGTATCATTCAGAGAGGCATGAAACGGGATGTGCCACGGGCCCGCGCAGATGTACCCCCATTACTAAGTGCTTCCTCTTGCACAAACATTCAACTGTACGATTGAAATTGATGACATTTTTTTAAAATCGATCGACTTTTTCTGTCCTTTTTTTTTTTATTACTAAAATATCAATGAAAACGTTTCTTTTGATTTTAACACATTCAAAATGTACCCTCATTTTGTTTACACGATAACCTTACCTTATTCTTTATGAGAGACCACGATAAATTGTCAATATTTAATAATTTTTTTTCTCGAAAATTTCCCTGGTAAAAAACATAAAAAATTGATGTGCACTCCTGATGTGCACAAATATAACGTACACTATCTTCGGCCCGATACTACATTTTGAACTTTTCTAAATAACTAGTAAAATAGGCTATTCTGTATGATATACACACAGAAAAAAGCTACAGGACTGTAAAAGCAAAGGTAAATTTGGAATAGAACATTTTAACTGTTGTAATGTCGATTTTAAGTTACGTTATGGTCAAGAAGAAATGCGAAGTACATGCGTACATTATATAGGTATACATACATATTCTTAATGTATTGTATAAGTTCTTCGATAAGCTCACAATAATTTAACAAAGATTAATAAGTAAATTTTATTCATAATAAATATATGAAATTGTTGATGTAATCAGTTTTATTTGATTTAGCCAGTTTGTTGAACTCTTAACTCAAGTGCTGATAGAAAAATGTTTTTTAAATCCTCTGAAAATCATGGATTTCTTTGAAAGAATATGTATCACTTGCTCAATCGATTATAAAAAAACCAAAAAGACTGAACCTACCATAACGTCCAGGTGGGGGGTAATGCAGATGTTTTGCATAAGTTCAAGTGAGCTTATTTTGTTATTACATGATACTTTCTACTATTTGATGTATAAGATTTTTTTTTAGTATTCCTTTAAGTCGGCTAAAAGCAGCAGCTCAAAAAATTGTTAATTTATTTAGCAGTGAGATATACTAGTACGTACTGTATTCCATTTCACACAAAAAGCAAGCTCAAAGTTGGTCTTATTGTAAGTAATACTTTATTTTAGCACCTAGAATGCACAAAAAAAACTAAGAAAAAATATGCTTTCAACAACAACAACAACAAAAAAAAAAAAAAAAATCAACAAAATGGATATAAAGCACACGTGAAAAATTATTGTCATCGAAGTAAGTCAAAATTCAACAGATATTTTTTTTCTTTTACAGTTAATATGTAGAACTTTAAAACCTAATAATTTTTATTCTTCAATACAGACGATGCTAATAATGATCTCTATTGGTTAAGCTTGAGCATTGAGCCCTTTGCAGAAGTAGAAAATAAAATTTATGCAAACTTTTTATAAAATATTATGACAATAATATTTGGAACGTTCCGGAAACGAATTTTAAAAATTGAAATGATCACTTTAAAAGAAGTCAAACTTGTTAAAAAATAACCAAGAATAGATTTTTTCAAAAACTGTTATCATCGGAAAAAGTTACTATGCCACCCCAGCTGTTTTGGGCCGAGTTTTTCCGGAGAATTTTTCTTCGGAGTAATTCCAGATTTTTTTCCTTGCCTCACAGGTCTTCGGGCCTGAATGAATGCAAAACAGTGTTAGGGCTGTAGGTAGGAATTAGCAGATCCAATGCCAGGCGCCAGGCAGGGAGGGATAGCAACCTTATCGGCGAGAAGTGGTCCCTGTAAGATGGGGCTTCTCCAGGGATACCAATTAACCTTGATCCAATGATTCAGTAGAAAGCGCCGGCTTAACCAGCGAGAAGTGGACGTCCTGAAATACGAAGTCTTCTTCAGGGAGAGGCTACACAGTGGCGAGTAGACCCGATGCACCATTGGTGCAGAGAGTGTCAACTTAACTGGCAAGGTGATTCGCCGGAGATATTTACACTGTGCCGATGGTACAATTAGGTATGATATCACTTAAGAGTTTGAAAAATGGGTGCGGCAATATACCACCACGCATAGGTGGTGAGTGGGTGGCCCCGGCAACTAGGTCAAACTAGGCAGTCTCGGTAACCTGTAGAAAGAAAAAAAAAAAAAAAAAAAAAAAAACTGACAATAACACATATATGTCAAAAAAGGTTAATTAATCATAATTATACCCCAATCTGAAATCTTCATGCGAGATTTCGTACTAGTTCCGTCCACCAACTTTTGTAAAAAAAATCCAGAAAGTAGGCCCCATTAAAAATGATATACATTATGTATTATTACATAAACAATATATCAAAATCAAAATATTCAAAAACAAACGAGGGGTTGTGTATTTTTACAGCAATTTTCCACGATACGCATTAGGCGAAAACACCCAAGTTCAGTTTTCTGGCTTTTATAATTTAAGGTAGTAATTCACCTAAAGTTGTAGATGCACAGAAAACATGAGACGCCGGGAAAAATCTTAAGAACGCGTTATATGTACGTACTTACACATGTATATATTGTGTATTCGTGGATGCTTAGCTGTCGGCATTTTACAAAAATTTAGATCTTTAAATCAGGATTATTCGCAGGAACTGTACGGCTGCGAACTTTCATTTTAAGTTATTTGGTGCCATATATAATTATGAGCACGCTTTAAGTTTAATGTAGAAATTTATTGTTTTTTTGTTGAGTAATTAGTAAATATGGTGATCTAGGAATTAGTTTTGGTACGATACGCGTGTTGAAACTCTGAACTTTAAATCCTTATTTTTTCGTTTTGGCACCGCTCGCTGGGCATTTCGAAATTTTAACAGTTGATTAAAAATATACCAAGCAATACATGGTTCAAGATATTTTGTTATATTATCATTGCATGAACTACTACCCTACAATCTGGAACGAAGGCCCTACTGAAAATGACAAGAATTTTTATGACAAAATATACATCAGTAGCTTGTTTAATACTAATAGATTGTAGTAAAATAATTGTGCCAATAATCAGATAGAAACGTTTGCTCTGTACATAATCTTTTATCATAACTAAAAGTGTCTGAATATGGGTGCAGTTAAAAATAATCGGATAGGATAACGTAAGCCAACGTTGAAGTGTGCTTAATGAGTAGTGCTTGCGTGTTTCAGTATTATTTTCATCATCTTTCACAACATACATGTAACGGTAGTATGAACGGATGGGAGGCGGGTTGAGCAAATAATACTCGTGTATAATATAATATGCACACAGAGATAGCGCCTGCGAGAGCTATGCACGCCTCGAGTAGCACCCCGACTACTTGACCCCACCTCCGCTTCTCACTGGCAGGCAGCTTTCTTGGTTGCACTCACAGCATACAGAGGTCACGCTCGCGAAATATCTTTTTCTTTTTATTAAAAAGCAATCAGTTCTTGTACAAAGGTTTATCACTTTTTTAATCAGAGTAGCGCTTGGGCGGATTTATCTGGTGCGACGATTTGCACACGGTTACATTAATGGTATCTTCATTTTGAGCGTGATTTTGGACATTCTGATCAGACGGTTCTTGCGGAGGAACTACAATCGGATTGCTACTTTCCGCGTTATTATTATCGCTAAAAATGTTTACAGAGGTAGGTGGACCAACGCCACTAGTAGGATTCATGGGTACATTGTCGTCGTCGGAGAAGTCATTCAATTCGTGTTTGTACGGTGTGGACGTTAAGTGCCATCGGTTGCGGCGGATTTAGCCACCTTTTTCGGTGTTTACAATTAATGAATAAGGACTTTTGTCAAACGCAGTAATTTCACCATAAAGGCGCATGTCGATTACCCAAACTCTGTCACCTACATGCAACTCTGATAGCTTTACGATGCAATGGCACCTATTGTATGTGTCTGCTTGCCTATCCTTTCTTTCTTTTCCGCGAGGTGCTACTGCGTCGTGTACGATAAAAGTTCCGAGATTTTTTGGAAGCACGGGGACGCGCTATCTTATTTGACGCGAGAACATTAGTTGAGCCGGAGAGAAGCCGTTTCCCAAAGGTGTTGTTCAGTATGACTGCAGGCCTATATAAATATCGTCGCATTTTTTAATCAAGTTTTAAGCAATTTTCACGGGTGCTTCCGCGGCTCCGTTACTTTGGAGGAACTAAGGTGAATTAGTCCCATGATTAAAATTGTATTCGTTCGCAAATTTCCGAAAACCAGATAAAAATTGCGTGCCGTTATCTGTACAGACGACTTCAGGATAACCGTAACACGTAACGACTGTTTACAGCTTTCGATAATTTCCGTTTCGTATATCGATTTTAATTGGCAAATCTCGAAAAAACGCGGGTAATAATCGGTTGCGATTAGGTACCACTTCTCTGCTTTAAAAAGTTCTAAATCGATTTTCTGCCAAGGGTGAGCTGAAAAAATTTCCTTGACAAACGGCTGATATATATTTTTCCGTTTTTCTACGCAACTAGGGCATCAATACAGACGATGCTAATAATGATCTCTATTGGTTAAGCTTGAGCATTGAGCCCTTTGCAGAAGTAGAAAATAAAATTTATGCAAACTTTTTATAAAATATTATGACAATAATATTTGGAACGTTCCGGAAACGAATTTTAAAAATTGAAATGATCACTTTAAAAGAAGTCAAACTTGTTAAAAAATAACCAAGAATAGATTTTTTCAAAAACTGTTATCATCGGAAAAAGTTACTATGCCACCCCAGCTGTTTTGGGCCGAGTTTTTCCGGAGAATTTTTCTTCGGAGTAATTCCAGATTTTTTTCCTTGCCTCACAGGTCTTCGGGCCTGAATGAATGCAAAACAGTGTTAGGGCTGTAGGTAGGAATTAGCAGATCCAATGCCAGGCGCCAGGCAGGGAGGGATAGCAACCTTATCGGCGAGAAGTGGTCCCTGTAAGATGGGGCTTCTCCAGGGATACCAATTAACCTTGATCCAATGATTCAGTAGAAAGCGCCGGCTTAACCAGCGAGAAGTGGACGTCCTGAAATACGAAGTCTTCTTCAGGGAGAGGCTACACAGTGGCGAGTAGACCCGATGCACCATTGGTGCAGAGAGTGTCAACTTAACTGGCAAGGTGATTCGCCGGAGATATTTACACTGTGCCGATGGTACAATTAGGTATGATATCACTTAAGAGTTTGAAAAATGGGTGCGGCAATATACCACCACGCATAGGTGGTGAGTGGGTGGCCCCGGCAACTAGGTCAAACTAGGCAGTCTCGGTAACCTGTAGAAAGAAAAAAAAAAAAAAAAAAAAAAAAACTGACAATAACACATATATGTCAAAAAAGGTTAATTAATCATAATTATACCCCAATCTGAAATCTTCATGCGAGATTTCGTACTAGTTCCGTCCACCAACTTTTGTAAAAAAAATCCAGAAAGTAGGCCCCATTAAAAATGATATACATTATGTATTATTACATAAACAATATATCAAAATCAAAATATTCAAAAACAAACGAGGGGTTGTGTATTTTTACAGCAATTTTCCACGATACGCATTAGGCGAAAACACCCAAGTTCAGTTTTCTGGCTTTTATAATTTAAGGTAGTAATTCACCTAAAGTTGTAGATGCACAGAAAACATGAGACGCCGGGAAAAATCTTAAGAACGCGTTATATGTACGTACTTACACATGTATATATTGTGTATTCGTGGATGCTTAGCTGTCGGCATTTTACAAAAATTTAGATCTTTAAATCAGGATTATTCGCAGGAACTGTACGGCTGCGAACTTTCATTTTAAGTTATTTGGTGCCATATATAATTATGAGCACGCTTTAAGTTTAATGTAGAAATTTATTGTTTTTTTGTTGAGTAATTAGTAAATATGGTGATCTAGGAATTAGTTTTGGTACGATACGCGTGTTGAAACTCTGAACTTTAAATCCTTATTTTTTCGTTTTGGCACCGCTCGCTGGGCATTTCGAAATTTTAACAGTTGATTAAAAATATACCAAGCAATACATGGTTCAAGATATTTTGTTATATTATCATTGCATGAACTACTACCCTACAATCTGGAACGAAGGCCCTACTGAAAATGACAAGAATTTTTATGACAAAATATACATCAGTAGCTTGTTTAATACTAATAGATTGTAGTAAAATAATTGTGCCAATAATCAGATAGAAACGTTTGCTCTGTACATAATCTTTTATCATAACTAAAAGTGTCTGAATATGGGTGCAGTTAAAAATAATCGGATAGGATAACGTAAGCCAACGTTGAAGTGTGCTTAATGAGTAGTGCTTGCGTGTTTCAGTATTATTTTCATCATCTTTCACAACATACATGTAACGGTAGTATGAACGGATGGGAGGCGGGTTGAGCAAATAATACTCGTGTATAATATAATATGCACACAGAGATAGCGCCTGCGAGAGCTATGCACGCCTCGAGTAGCACCCCGACTACTTGACCCCACCTCCGCTTCTCACTGGCAGGCAGCTTTCTTGGTTGCACTCACAGCATACAGAGGTCACGCTCGCGAAATATCTTTTTCTTTTTATTAAAAAGCAATCAGTTCTTGTACAAAGGTTTATCACTTTTTTAATCAGAGTAGCGCTTGGGCGGATTTATCTGGTGCGACGATTTGCACACGGTTACATTAATGGTATCTTCATTTTGAGCGTGATTTTGGACATTCTGATCAGACGGTTCTTGCGGAGGAACTACAATCGGATTGCTACTTTCCGCGTTATTATTATCGCTAAAAATGTTTACAGAGGTAGGTGGACCAACGCCACTAGTAGGATTCATGGGTACATTGTCGTCGTCGGAGAAGTCATTCAATTCGTGTTTGTACGGTGTGGACGTTAAGTGCCATCGGTTGCGGCGGATTTAGCCACCTTTTTCGGTGTTTACAATTAATGAATAAGGACTTTTGTCAAACGCAGTAATTTCACCATAAAGGCGCATGTCGATTACCCAAACTCTGTCACCTACATGCAACTCTGATAGCTTTACGATGCAATGGCACCTATTGTATGTGTCTGCTTGCCTATCCTTTCTTTCTTTTCCGCGAGGTGCTACTGCGTCGTGTACGATAAAAGTTCCGAGATTTTTTGGAAGCACGGGGACGCGCTATCTTATTTGACGCGAGAACATTAGTTGAGCCGGAGAGAAGCCGTTTCCCAAAGGTGTTGTTCAGTATGACTGCAGGCCTATATAAATATCGTCGCATTTTTTAATCAAGTTTTAAGCAATTTTCACGGGTGCTTCCGCGGCTCCGTTACTTTGGAGGAACTAAGGTGAATTAGTCCCATGATTAAAATTGTATTCGTTCGCAAATTTCCGAAAACCAGATAAAAATTGCGTGCCGTTATCTGTACAGACGACTTCAGGATAACCGTAACACGTAACGACTGTTTACAGCTTTCGATAATTTCCGTTTCGTATATCGATTTTAATTGGCAAATCTCGAAAAAACGCGGGTAATAATCGGTTGCGATTAGGTACCACTTCTCTGCTTTAAAAAGTTCTAAATCGATTTTCTGCCAAGGGTGAGCTGAAAAACTTTCCTTGACAAACGGCTGATATATATTTTTCCGTTTTTCTACGCAACTAGGGCAGTTTTCAACCAAATTTTGCAATTGGGTACTTAATCCTAACCACCACAATGATTGCTTTGCTCGGTCTCTGCATTTGCTAATGCCTAAGTGGCCGTCATATAATTTGCTTAAAATTTTCAGTTGTAAACAAGGCGGAATAATGAGTCTAGGACCGAATAATACATAACCGTCCCAAACAGAAATTTCGTGTTTGTGTTGAAGATATGGCAATATTTTGTCTGGTAATCGCGAGTTTAACGGCCACTCAGACAAACAAAACTCTTTTAAGTTAGCGCACACAAAATCGGATTTTTATTCTTCGCGTATTCGTTCTAACATGTTTTTAGATGACAGCAAATTGCTGATTATAAGATCTATGTGAGTTTCGATTTCGCCCGGAAAACGTCGTTATTCTCTTCAATCTGAGGTACCGGATTGTGTGATAATAAATCAGCTAGAATCAACTGCTTGCCCGGAACATAAGTTACTCGGAAATTATACCGCATGAGACGCATGCGCATTCTTTGCAATCTAGGAGTGAGCTCATCTAGAGGCTTCGATTGCAAGACTTGTAGTAGCGGCTTATGGTCCGTTTTACGCTTAACATCAGTACCCTATATATAATCTTTAAATATTTTGCAAGCGAAAACTAGGGCAAGAGTATCTTTTTCGATTTGGCTGTACTTTTTCTCGCACGCGCTCAGTGAACGCGACGCGTAGGACACGAGCTCGCGATTGTTTGCTATGTTCTTATGCATGAGACCCGCGCCCAACCCGTAGCTTGAGGCATCCAATTGAACGATAACATTTTTTTGTAAAGTCAAAATGAGCCAGAATAGGCGCTGCCGATATGTATTTTTTTGAAGTATCAAAAGCGCGTTTTTGCGGTTTGAGCCATACGAAATGTGAATAATTCTTAACCAAGGAATTCAATGGCTCTAATAATTGAGTTTTATTTGGGATAAACTTATTAATATAATTAATTATCTCAATACCTTGCTCGGAGATTTTATGACCTAAAAACTCGACTTCTCGTACCGCAAACGCGCATTTTCTTATATTAAAAGTGACGCCCTCTTTTTCGAGGCATTGTAAAATCACTTTAAGAGTATTTAAATGTTCATTCATGTCTTTCGAAAAAATTAAAACATCGCCGATATGTACAGCAACATTAAGAATATCGGCGAAAACCTCAGTAAATTTTTTTGAAATATAATCCGATGCACAATTTACCCCAAACGGTAATCGCGTGTGCATAAAACAACCAAACGGAGTAATGAACGTCGTTAGAGGTTGGCTCTCTTTATCCAGCTCGATTTGATGATAACTTGAAGCAGCGTCTAATTTTGTAAAAAAATTTTGACCCCTTGAGTCTAGGCATCGGATAAAAAGCTCGTCTTATGTTGTTATTTAACTAGGTGAAATCACCACAGAGCCTTATTTCGCCGGAGTCTTTTTTCTTACACACTACGATTGGGCTTCACCAATCCGTCGGTTGATCTACAGGTACAATTACTTTACGTGTAACTAAATGGTCTAACTCTCTTTTCAACGCGACTGACAACGGAATGGAAACTGTGCGAGGGACGGACAGAGAAAATGAAACGGCATTTAAGTACAATTTTTGACGTGGATTTAAATAATCCTCAACCTCGAAAAAGTTTGTCATACTTTTTTAACAATGTATCTAACGCAGTCACCTCGGGTTGCACATCGCCAACCTTTTTTATCAAACCAAATTTACTTACTTCCGGCTTTCCGAGCCAATTACGTTTGTCATCGCGAAAGACGTAAACCTTAACCTTGAACGTTTTGAACTTATACATAAACTCGACGTTTAACATTCCGGCGGTCGATATTGTTTTTTCGTCTGTACTAAGAAGAGTTTTATCTGCGGGTACAATTTCTTGGAGTAAAATTTTGAGTACACTACTTATAGTCATTCATGTTGCTTGCGCGCTTGTGTCAATAACAAATCTAACATTGCTCGGAAAATCTTTGATTTTTAAATCGCTTGTAAAGTCAGCGTCGCTTACCGGTGACACTAACGCGTAAGTATAGGCTGCTCCAAGAAAAGCGACGTTGTTATCCTCTTCCCCTTCTTGCTCTTCTTCTTTTACGTTTCGTACCACGCCACTTCTGCAAGTGTGCGCCCAATGTCCTATTTTCTTGCAATTTCGGCACGTAGCCTTTATGGCGGGGCAATTCTTCAGATTTGGATGTAGTGGATGCCCACACCGGTAGCACGGAGGCTTCTCGGTAGACACGCCCAAGCAGGCCCCACTCAAGCCATTCTTGGAATCCCTGACTGGCGGCGTGCGAGTCTTATTTTGGCGTGACATTTCGTCGACTACTGCGCGATCCGATGCGATTTGCCGGATGATCTTATTTTCTCTTGACTAAATCTCAGCTGGTCTAACTGTAACAACTGCTTTTTCCAGCGTCAAATCAGCTGTAAGCTGAAGCCTCTCTGACGTCCTCGTATCACGCAGGCCAATCACGATTCAGTCACGAATCAGATCGTCTCTTAAAGTCCTGTAGTCACATGTTTCGGCCAGACCATGTAACGCGGTAACGAAAGTGTCGACACTTTCACCTGGTTGTTGCACACGCAAATTGAACTTGTAGTACTCAAAAATCTGATTTTTTTTTGGCACGAAATATTTAAGCAATTTACTTTTTACTGTCTCTAGCGTAGTGCCGTCTGTTATCGTCGGTAACACTTGTTACATAATTTCTTCTGCCTTTTCGCCCATGACGTAACACAAAAGATCGATCTTCTTGTATTCCGGCTTTGTTGTAAGACCATCCACGGAAACGTACCTATCGAATCTTTTTACCCACAAGGGCCATGATTCCGGTTTGTCAAAGTTAATTCACCAGAGGGCTACACCAATGGCGGTGGTTACACAGCGGCCTGTGATGATGCTTGGCTTGACTGCAACCGTCGTTTGCCATTGCACCCTTAGTGACTAAGCAAAATAAAAAAAATAAAAAAAAAATAAAAATAAAAAAAAACGAACAAAATCACTCGGAGAATATATGTGTTTGTTTAGAAAACGTCGCGCGGCACGTAGCGTTCTTGCGCGAATGGGTTTGGATCAGCCTTGATTACTTAAATTTACCAATTCACCATGCGGATTACACGGATATACCTTTTTACTTCTGACACCATGTAACAGTGAGATGAATAGATGGGAGGCGGGTTAGGCAAATAATACTCGTGTATAATATAATATGCACACAGAGATAGCGCCTGCGAGAGCTCTGCACGCGTCGAGTAGTAACCGTGTCAGCCTGACCAACCGACCCCACCTCCGCTTCTCACTGGCAGGCAGTTTTCTTGGTAGCACGTACAGCGTACAGAGGTCGCGCTCACGCAATAATGCCTAATTCAGTATTGTAAAGTAATTAAAAAAAAAAAAATTGTTAAAGTATGGTATGTTAAACGTATAAGTAAGTAAGTAACATTTATTAGACCATGTGGTATAACCACGTTTGGTTCAAAAGTTTAGTATTACAGAGTATAATATATAAAATACAAGATACAAAAATATGCAAATTAATTAACAAAAATAAATTGACATTTACAAAAATATTTACAAAAATAAATTGACATTTGAAAATTTGGAGGAAAATAGTTAATGTATAATAAGAATGAATGAGAAATAAAAATGAAATCAAAAAGTGAAGGTACAAATTAAATACAAACTAAAAGTGAAGAACAAAAATAAAAACAAACTAAGTAAGTGATGATCAGGTCGCATGTATAAGTTTAAATTTGTATGGGTATATGGGTCCAGAGTAGGGTTTATACATTTTAGTGGAAGAATAACTAATCAAGAAGAAGAAAGGGCGTAAAAACATTTAAAGCCTAGGTGATAGCCTGCATTCAAAACTCCAGTTGTTCTTATCGAGGATAAGGAGAATGTTGAATAAGGCATGCTTGAAACTATGTATAAGTGATGGTTCAAAAATATTCTGATGGATTTGAATCATGAGTTTTGACGATTGAACAAGAAAAGATTGTCTAAACGCTTCTGACCGAAAAATGGGGCAAAGCAGATACTGCGCTGGGAGGCGAGAAGAGCGCCTGAGGTCAGCATGAGAGCTAGCAATAAGATAACTATTAGCTAGGTACGGGGGGTATCTGTGAGCCAGAACAGAAAACGAGACCATACCCAAAAAGTAATCACGGCGTCTTGGTACTGATAACCAGCCAAGTGCAATACGAAAAGGTGTAACTCTTGATCTCCACCCTATTGTGCCTTATACAAAGCGGACACATGAGTTTAGGGCAGTATGCAAGCGCTGGTTAGCCGCGGAGTCAATCATACGGTATGCTGCTGCCATATAGTCAAATAAAGGAAATATTAAGCTCTCAACAAGCTGTTTCTTTAAAGAAAAAGTCAAAGCATGTTTGCAGTGTTTTAGGCCATATAGTGAGCGGTAGACTCTGCTGGCAACGTATGTAGCATGTTTGCCCCAATTGAGGCTTTTAGTGAGCCAAAGGCCTAGATTTTTAACTTCGGTTGCATATTGAAGGCAGACACCGTCAATGGACACATATGGACCGTTTGACAAGTCTACACGACTCACAAGATTAGCACTACCAAGAATAATGGGTATAATTTTAGGCAAACTGAGTGTAAGACCATTTTCACTTGCCCAATGCGCTATAGCCGAGGAATCAAAGCTCACTTTGTCGACACCAGAGCGAAATTCATCCAGGTGACAAGAGTAGTAAATTTGTAAGTCATCGGCATACATAGTGTATTTACAGTGGTGAAGAACCTGCATTAGGTCGTTAATATAGATTAAGAAAAGTAAAGGGCCCAATACGCTGCCCTGCGGCACACCAGCAGAAGAATTTAACCAGTCAGAGAGGATATTATTATCACCCCTCACGGCTTGGGAACGATCAAGTAAATAGGTATAAAACCACTCCAGCGCATTATTATCACAGTTCAGTTTGCGAAGCTTTTCAATCAGGCGAGCGTGCGGAATCGTATCAAAGGCTTTTTTAAAATCAAATAGTACTAATATAGTTATTTGACGTTTGTCCATCACGGTACGGGTATCATCTAGAATGCGAAGAAGTGCAGTTTGATTACTGTGCTTTGGACGAAAACCTGTTTGATGTGGATTCAAAAGTTTATTGCGTTCTAGATAATTGTATAGCTGGAGATGAACAAGACGCTCAGTCACTTTAGAGAGTTCGGGTGTCTTAGCGATTGGGCGCGTATCAGATGGTGAGAGTGGTGATCTGATTTTTGCAAGTGGAGTGATAAGAGCGCGTTTCCATTACATAGGGAAACGGGCTTCAAGAAACGACTTATTAATAATAAAAGTCACGGGTTCAACAATACAGCTAATTGAAAGTTTTAGCATAGCAGGGGTAAGCCCATCAATTCCACCAGATTTCGAATTACAGCGCTGAATAGCTCTGCGCACCTCATGAGAAGTAACGGGCATTAGGCTGAAAATAGGTTTACTGGTATCAAGCGGACAAGCTAGAGCTTTAAGCAAGTCTTCTGGGCGAAGTGGAGGGCCAGCATTGGTAATGCCACAGTAAAAATGGTTCAGTTCATTTGGTGAGAAACATGACAGAGGTGATGGTAGTCTGTTCCCTGTTAATCCGAGTTTACGTATCTCACCCCACTTTTTTTTAACGTCCGGTGCAGAATTAAGTTTAGTGGCAATATACCGATTTTTTGCTGAGTCAAGAAGATTTCGAACATTACTGCGTGAGCGGCGAAACTCATTCAGCAGTACCACAGAGTTCAATTTCGTGGCCCGCTTGTACAATCTGTCTCTGTGCTTCATAAGTTGCCGAATCTGGGATGTAACCCAAGGCTTTTTGGCAGATTTGATAGTAATAAGACGAAGTGGAACCAGGGCGTCGAAAATCAATAGAAGAGCATCAGAGAAATTACAGGTGAGGCACTTTAACGTGCACTCGATAAGAGAAAAATGAAGATGTTTTAGTTTGTTGCTGTTGTTTTTATAAATTTGTATTTAGTGTCATTCTATCAAAAATTTTATAGTATTATTTTATTATGAATGTTAAAGACTAATATTGTAGGATTTGCATATGGTCAATCTATGATATTAATTAAGGAAAAGATAAATACTTTTTTGATAAATTTGCAGTTGTTTCGCGTTTTGCCGTTTATCCTTCATAATTAATTGTGTATAAGTATTTCGATAATTAACTATAGTGTTGTGTTAATTTATAACTAATATTTTACTGTCTTAAGTATACTACTAGGCGTAAAAATTAATTTAGTCAGTAATTAAAAAAAAGTACCTCATCTGGAGACCATTAACAATCGATAGATAACTCTAAATAACAAAAATAAAACTAGCTTTTCGGTGACTTTTTTTTATATTATTACAAACTATTTTGAAATTAGAAAAAATCTTAAGCACCTGAGTAGAAAGAACATCCGGGATCCTGACGATAAGATCTGGAATGGATCCAGATTTCTGATCCGTCCTGGATCCGTTTTATGCACAGGTTTGGATTAATCCCAGATCAGACTATGAAAAAGAGTCTGTCTGCTGCACTTGTGCTCTTAAAGTCAATATTGCAGGGTTTTGCATTTTTTTTAAATTTTATCATTCATAACATGCCAAAATAGACTCGGTACGAAAAAATTGCAATAAATAAATTAGGGATGAGATAAAATAGAAAAAATTAAAAGTTATTAGTAAAAAAGTTACATGTTATACAATGTGCAGTAAATCATGCAGAGCAAAAAAAAATTTCTTTCAAAGAATTAAATGTTAAACGTAATTTTATGGAGGTTCTAGCAAAAATGAAAAATGTTAGATAATGCTAAAAAATTAACTTCTTTTCAAGTACATTATATGTGCGTACGAATTCCTTTAATATTTTTTTCCAAGCGCATTTTCGAGAAAAAAAACCATTTAATTCCACATGTAACGTTGCGTTTTCTCGCCCTGCAACACGTAGAGTGTCCCGGCCAGGGTGGTCCCGAAGCAACGCTTAAAGACACTAAAATTATCACCGATGTCTGCACTGGAAACGACACAAATGGCACTGCACCTGAAAGAAAACGCTATCTGGCAATGGCCTAAAAATAACGACACGAAATGCAGATTTCTCGGATTATTAAGTTCACTTTATTCGTTATTACACTTACGCGGGCATCTAGGCCCAGAAGTTCTCGTCGCGATCTGGCGCTACGCCATGGCATGAATTCCGAAAATCACGCTTCTCTATCACCCGCTCTCGCTCTAACGATCTTTTTGAGGCACGATCGCAGAGACCAGCTCCCGCGGCTCGCCCTGGCTACACACGGCCGATACACACACACACACGCTCCTCCGCACTACTTCTCGTGACGACACTACACGCTACTTTACCTCGGGGTTTACCATCGTACTCTCTTCTTCAGCAACTAATTTAGTTGGTGACCTTGACCTCGCAGTTGACAACTGATGACGGCGGTGATGGTTCCTCGGTCGTCGGGCGCAAGGTCGGGTACGGCTGGTTAATCGTGGTCACTGGCTTTCCTCATGGTTTTCTCCTTCTCTCTCGATTCTCTCTCTCTCTTAACTACCGAAATCGCGAAAAACTCGGGAGCTGTGGTTCGCTCAAATGCTACTACAGAAGTGTCGCGTTAGGCCCACCAATTAGTGCAGCCTTGCACATTACCGCCCTATATCTTCGTACATAGGTATCGACAGTCATACTAGCCACTCCTACTCCTACACATATACTCCTGCTCATACACATACTCTCGGACGCGGCGCTGTTTACAACAATAGACGACGATACTTTTGGTACTTATATGCGGCGCGGCGATTAAAAATATATATACACATGTGGCGAGGTACTAAAAATCCTTATTTACTAAGTACATGTGTGTGTGTGTTTTCGTACGCCGTAACTCTTGATGCATGTGTTCCCGCAACTCTCTTGTCTTCTTTTCTCCCCTTGTCGCTACTCTTGTATCCGATTACTCTCACGTAGTACATGAAACACACAGACCCGGACCTTTATTAACTCTTTGTAAATAAAAATAGATTCCACCTTGATGACGCGTTTCGGCGCTTAATACTATAGGGTCAGAGAAAAATGACTCCGCCATACACAATTTAAAATATACTTTTATAGAGTTTAGTAATTAAATTGTATTCGAACTACTATTTAAAAAATCAAAAATTTATTTAATAATAAACAGTTTTTGAAAAGAGAAAAAACGAGTAAAAATGAAAATCAGATGGAAAGTCTACAAAAAATACATTTAATAAAATTTATTTAGTAGCCTCATAAGAGCTTACGTTAAATTGTTTAACTGAATGATTTTTTTCTCTTGAAAATACGTCTAGAAAAAAATATTTAAAAAATTTTTGTAATAAAAAAAAACATTCTTTTTTTCTAGTGCTATACCTACATTTTTTAATTTCTTGCCAGGACCTACTTAAGAAACATTTGGTGAGTTATTATTTTTAAGATAAGTACTAAATGTTTGTATTAAACAAATATAAAAAAAAAAAAAAAACAGATTTTTTAGACAAATCACTCATGTCTTATACTAATATATGAAGCAAAGTCACTAAAACCGGTGTAATCGCTAACCACGAAAACTACTGAACCAATTTTGCTGAAATTTTGCATAACAATTCTTGACGCTTCCTAGATGGTTTTAGTATAGTTTTTATCTTGAAAAAATTTATAACAAAAGCAATAAATAAGCTAAAAGTATTGCAAAAATACGCTAGCTTTGGGTTTTAGTTCATTCAAATCCGCTAGGTGGCGTCAAAGTAAAATGGAAACAACCTGCAGTTGAATTAAATAAGTGTGGTTATGGGCTCAAGCAACATACCAAATACACAGCCGTTCACCGACAGTGCATAAAGCCTAGAGCTGGGAGTCGTGCAGCTGGATATCCTAGCTACTGACGACACTGTTCTCTAATGGACAAGCGACTTACGTTGAACTTCATCTTCAACCACCATGATTAACAAGTGCCATCAATACAAAGGCGTTCTGAATGCTTACATCTCAAACCAAGAAAAACCCTGAGTTCGAGCAGCTACAACAGCCTCCTCAGTGGTTCGTGGCAACGGCATGTGCAAAAAGAAGGTATTCTCCAGGCCCACTTTCCTGACTATCAATGAGCGGTTGGTTTTCCAGGGAACGATTTGAAGGCGAGATATACTTTAGTCAGCAGCGTACCTCCCTCCACAGCACGGTCTCCGTACCCAGTGACTCCAAAGGTTAGAGTAAAGCTACCCACACAGCCAGCTCTCCATCATCTAGAATAATAAGGAATGGCTAGAAGTAGCGCTACTGGTCCTTTTCAGGGCCATCATAAATATTTACGTTTCCTATTTAACAATCAATCTAATCTGTTCTTTTTAGGGCCACCAAACGTTCAACTACCTTGCCAAGAAGCCACGTGCCTTTTGCAATATATACAGCCAAGTCGGGGTAAATTAATACAGGCCTTACTGGGACATGTTTTTTTTTTTACGTCTACACCAGTTGTAATACTACAAAAGCTGGAAAATAACATGTTTTTCAGGGAATAATGGTACTGCAACTGATTTTTTTTCCACCTCAATCATTACATGAAGCTTAAAACCTTACTTCAAAAGTGTGAAACACACATTTAACCTGTACAAAAGTCCTGTTTGCACAACTACATATAGATAGCAGTGAGAGGTATTTGTACAGGTTCAATGTGCGTTTCATACTTTCAAAGTAAGGTTTTAAGCTTCATGTAATGATTGAGGTGAAAAAAAAATTAGTTGCACGACCATTATTTCCCGGAAAACATGTTATTTGCCAGCTTTTGTAGTATTACAGCTGTTGTAGATGTAAAAAAATAGCAAAACAGATTCGTCCTCGTGAGGCCTGTGTTAATTTACCCCATCTTAGCTATATATATTGCGAAAGACGTGACGTTTTGGGATCCCAATAAGCATTCAACCAGGAACCATCGATGCTCTCCGAGGTCTGCACTGGGCGAACCTAACAGCTATGGAGGAAAAATAAACTTTAGCAAACGGGACAGTCTCTAACAGGCAAGTATCACGAACCAATCTACCCACCTTAGATCACCAAAACGACTGAGCTCGGCAAAAAAAGAAGGTGCTTTAGACACCAACATCTCCGGCGTAACACCGGGAGACGTCGGGAAGAGCTCTTCCACTAGCTCTAACGCTTTAGATGTTGTAGTTTTCTTCTCGATCAGTCTGGTGCTATAACAACAGGTCAGACAAGATCATCCTAAGGTATAGAGGCAATTACGTTGGCTGGAAACTTTAGTCAAGAAAGAGTTTAGCTTGACGGTCCTTTTTAGGGCTATTGGACGTTGAACTACCTTGGCAACAAATACATTACAACCTAACAAAGTTGCAGAAAAACAGCCTTTAGGGCTCACAAAAGTTCGAACTATGCCTGTAGTCACAAGAGAATGAATTGGAAGGACAACTTCAAATTCTTCAAATTTTTAGAATTTTCGGCGTCAAAAAAACTGACGGAAACTGACGCAGAACATTCATCGAGATTGAAGCAGCAGCGTCAAATTTGACAAATAAAGAATCTATTACGTGAGAGATCGGATTTCTATTTCAACTTTGATAGTAATCACTTAAATCATCCAGATTTTTAAATAGGGAGAATAATGTGTATTTGTATTCATTGTGACAAAAAATGGAGAGATTAAGCTCCAGAACTTAGTCGCTCTGGTAACAAAGTTGTAAGGTTGGATAAAACAAATTATTATTATATATTTTTTGTCAGTTTTTAATATTTAGAGTTTTAACAAATAGCCCTTTTTATTTATCATAACGGGAGAAAGTGCAAATCAACAGCCCTGTAGGTCCGGCAGTTATTTTATGGCGTAAGGAACGCACGGTACTTCTCAGCATAATTATGCTTTTTTTACTTTTTACAGCTTATTATTTGACAAAATAAACTGCATGGATTCCGAATATTTTGTTTTGAAAAGTGTCAGGAATAAATGTGAAATTTTTAACTGAAAATGTTTTATATTACATGTTAACAACTTCAGTGTTCTATTCAATGCATCTTGGACGAAGCCCAGGGAGGAAGCGCTAGTAGTATTATACTTACTGATAACATATTCGACAACATATTTAGAATGTTCAAAAATTTTTTAAATAAACAAACTATAACAGCACACAATGCTTAAAAAAGTGATACTAAGCCAATATTTGTGGACACAGAATATCTTATTACTTTCTATTACTGTGGTAGTTCCCGTCCGGGTCCGGATAATATTCGGCTTTGATGAATCATCTGGATTACATCCGGAACTGATCTAAACCGATGCATAATCTAAATCCGGAACGAATCAAAAATTCTAATCCGGCTGGAGTTGGCAATAAATGCCATCATTAGTTCTTTTCACCAAATTTTTCACGTGTCAGAATATACTTAAAAGACTGCAATTTTTCTAACTGAATGCTAGAATTTTTATTTTTATGGTATTTGCTAGCATTTACAAGATATGACAAAAATTAACTTCGAAATACGATTTCCACATTGACTCACTAATTCAACAAATTTTTAATTTTTTTTCTCCAATCAGTGTACTGACAAATGATAGAACATCAAATAAATCCCCTTAATCATCAACTGGTTTAGTTATATGTAAGACGATTGGTTCAAATTATAGTGGATCGAGCACCCAGAGTTTTGGTTTATAAACTTAAGTACATAATATATAGCACCATACACCATAATACATGATAACATTACGTACGATAGCATATAGAAGTACTTCTGTGCGCTCCTCCTAATTTGGGCCCTAAAAGATAGACAAGCAGGGAAGATAAGAACAGTCAGTCGAAAGAATTGAGAAGAGTCTGTCTTGAGAATTGAGAGGAGTCAATCGATAATACACTTTTTTCTCACCAATGTAAGTAATAAAGGATTATCGAATATAAGACGTTCTTACTATCTTACGTGCACTCTAAGCCACCGTTTTCCCACGTAAAAGTTTGGTGCTAAGAGTGGGGTTGGCTTTTGTCGTCAAAATAAAAATTTTTTTTTTTTATGCATCCAACACGTTATGGTTCGCAAAGACGAGGGTTAAAAATTTGAATTCAAGAGAAAGGGAACCGAGAGAACAGTGGAAAGTTGATAGTGATTTAGATGAACAAAATAATACTGGAAATTTATCTGAAAGCGAGAGAAAACCTGAAAGGAATCAGGCATTATTACGAAATAAACTAAGATCGGGGAATAAAAATCATGCGAAAAACTTTGACGACGACAATAATAGTAGATTCGAGAAAGACGCGCATATGACAAGACTAGAGCGTGGAGAGGCGAATCGCAAACAGCCATATGCTCCACTATGCGACTGGGAATTCCAACCCTCTACTACAACAGTAGAAATAATAGTTTTTATCCCGAAGATAATAAAAATGAAAGTTTCACGTGTCAGTATAACGAAAACAATTACACAGACCCACAAAAAAAAGATGTCAGTACTTTTAACCAGACATACTTTTTCTGACGTATTTTTGGACGCTGAATCCGACTCTACAATAAAAAAAATAGCCTTCCGTAAGATATTTTCGGGTTTATAAGAAAAAAACCTCATTTTCTTAGGTTTTTAAGGGTTTTTCGAAATTTAAAAATAAAAAGAGTGAAAATAAAATAATTTTGACTTCAGAATTGAATTCTACAGAAAAAAATACATCGAAAATCATGGTATCGGTTTTTTTTTTTTTCATCAAATTTCAATCCACTATCCGGCGTGAAAACGACTAAAAAACCGCGAAAAGTCACAATTTGCTTAAAATTTGGTTAAAATAACATTAAAATTCTGTTTTACGCTTTTGAATGAGTTTATATACATTGAAAATACTTTACTAGGAGTTTTTGTGGTCGCTTATCACGAATTTGATGTCACATTTTTAAAAAATCACTCTTAGCAGACATTAATGAATAAAATACGGAATACATTTAGTAATTTTCTTGAAAGTAGAAATAATAGTTTTTATCCCAAAGATAATAAGAATGAAAGTTTGACGTGTCAGAATAACGAAAACAATTACACAGGCCCACAAAAAAAAAAGTCAGTACTTTTAAACAGACATACTATTTCTGCCGTATCTTTGGACGCTGAATCCGTCTCTGCAATAAAAAAATAGCCTTCCGCAAGATATTTTAAGATTTATGAGAAAAAAACCTTTTTTCGAAATTTATAAATACAGAGAGTAAAAATAAAATTATTTTGACTTCAGAATTGAATTCTACAGGAAAAAATACATCGAAAATCATGTTATGGTTTTTTTTTCATCAAATTTCAATCCACTATTCGGCGTCGAAACGACTAAAAAACTGCTATAAGTTACAATTTGCTTCAAGTTTGGTTAAAATAACATTAAAATTCTGTTTTACGCTTTTGAATGAGTTTATATAAATTGAAAATACTTTACTAGGAGTTTTTGTGGTCGCTTATCACGAATTTGATGTCACATTTTTAAAAAATCCCTCTTAGAAGACGTTAATGAGTAAAATATGGAATACATTTAGTAATTTTCTTGAAAATTGCTGTTTTAAATGGCCGTTGTCAAGTTAGGTCCCAAACTGAGAAAAAGGGCCGAGTTGGGTCCTGGTCATTAAATGTTGGTACCGAATTGGGTCCCGGTCATTAAATGTCGGTACCGAGTTGGGTCCCGGTCATTAAATGTCGGTGCTGAGTTGGGTCCCAACACTCATGTCTAGTGATTTTTGCCTAGTTACTTTTTCATTCTTATAGCAACAGAGAAAATATAGGATATGCTTTCAAACAAACGCTATTTTTTCCGTCACACTTAATCCAAGCTTCGGACTGGCAGCATATATATATCTTGATAAATGGTGACTTATATATATATACTGGCGTGTTTAAAAATGTGTTTGTGTTTCTTAAACATGCATATACTGGCTTACGTAAATTTGTCTGTATGCGGAGACTCCTTGTTATGAATAAAAATGCCAAGTATAGTACAGTCACGGTGTACTAGATAGGTAAAAACTTCATAGAAACGTCCTGAATAAATTGTAGTCGAGTTAGAGATCCACTTTGAAACTGTTGCATCTTTTTATATAAAAAAATTTCTTTGTCATGAGTCACTGTTGATTTAGTTTTAGCACTTCGCATTTTAACATACGCTTCAGCTTGAACTGATAGTAGTGCTTCTATAAAGATGTATATATTTGGCCTTGGAGTGTAAAACATACTATTGAATCTTGAATGGAATGCCTCACAACCGTTAGTTGTTCGACGGAGCATCAGGTTTGATGTAGTTATCAAGCACATAGTCACAGAATTTTTCCACTTTACTATTTTCTGGCATAAGAGCTATCAAATCGTCGGTGAAACAGTCACTTACATCATTTGACTCAAGAAAAGACAAACCAAAGAAAGTTTTCAAAAACTTGCCTATTTCAGATTGTACGTCTTTATAATGTGCACTGAGACCATCATTTTATTAAAGTAATAGTTTAAAGCAACGTTGACGACTAACGACAGTCAGCTGATAATCGTAGTATAATTGTAGTGTTTACTATGTAAGGTAGTGTTGGTTTGTTGTTGCCATGATAGTGACTAACACTGTTCAATATATAAGAAAATAGTGTTTGTTTGATAGCATACTGTATACTTGCTGTTATCGGAAAAATAAACAAGTAACTAGGCAAAAATCACTAGACATGAGTGTTAGGACCCAACTCGGTACCGACATTTAATAACCGGGACCCAACTCGGTACCGACATTTAATAACCGGGACCCAACTCGGTACCGACATTTAATGACCGGGACCCAACTCGGTTACAGGATTAAGGGATCTTATCGGCCAGGACCCAACTCGGCTTTTCCGTTTTAAATATCGTTTTGAAGTTTTTTCACGACTTGGTATATAAAAACAAGATTAACTTGGAATGTTCAGCATAAATTGAGCTTGAAATTGTAACGAGGCAAAATAGCCTCTATATTCCAAAATGCTCTCGCTGATGTAACGTGTATACAAAGAGCATTAATTTGACGCTTCTCCGAACTCTTTGTTTTTTGGGAGCTGTATACGCGCTGAGAGGAGGGAACGAGGACGCCAACGGACAAACAGTTGAGATGCAGAGACACAGCAGCGCCAGCAGAAAAGGACAAGAAAAGTGCGAACTAGACTACCGAGATACAGCAGCTGCTAAGTATGAGAGTGACTGCGAGAGGAGATACGTGGTGGCAGCAGTGACGGCGGCCATTGCTTGAGCAAGAGATCGTGAGTCAGTCTGGAGTAGAGCCTCGAGCTGCAAGCTTAAGTGCGAGCAGCGAGAGCTTCGGTGGTTTGCGGAATTTTGTGGCGAGAGTTAAGAGAGAGAGTTTTCGAGAAGGTGCGTTGAGTGTTGAGAGAATAGAGAGGAGTGTGCGTGCGAGACAAGAAGCTGCTGTTTTCTCCCAGGACGACGAGGTCTCCAGGTCGAGGACCACGGCCACTGAGAGAAGAGTTGAGAGAGAGAGAGAGAGAAGTAAAAGGGTGAAGCCGCAGGAAGAACGACCCGCTCGAGGACGCCGGAGGACATCACGCCGGGTTGGACTCGCGGACGTTTGACCAGGAGGTGAGGCTAGAGAGAGAGAGAGAAAGAGAGAGAGAGAAATTGAGAGAGAGAGAGAAGTAGTGTGTAGCGTAGTCAGTGCGAGAGAGAGAAAGAGATTGTAGTGTAGACAGTGCGAGAGAGAGAGAGTTTGGGTTGACGAGACGAGGTGTACGAGAGACCGCGAGGTGCATGGGAGGGCCGCCATTTTTCATGCGTGTTGTCGTGTATTAGGGTAGATAGTAGAGTAGAGAGAGAGAGAGGGAGTGTATAGTCAAGCAGAGAGAGAGAGAGAGCGAGAAAGTGTATAGCAGTGTGAGAGATTGGGGACGGAGTGTGAGTGTGTGCGTAGTAGTGTGGGTCAAGGACGAGCAGGAGCCCCTCCTGGTCCCGGACCAGCAGGACGTGGTGGACGAGCGCTCGCGGCTCGCGGGGTTCGAAGCGAAGTCGCTGCAGCGCCGTCCAGAGGACGAGGTGAAGCGTTGTGTCGTGTATTGTGAAGGGAGATACTGTGTATTAGTGTTAAGTGTGTTAAATAGAGGAAATAGTGAAAGGTATTAATTTGTTGTGTGTAAATTATTAGTTCTCCCCGTAGAACGGGAGAACTCTCGCGCCAATTCCCCTTTTTCAGGAGCAGAAACCCAAGAGGTGAGAGGGACAACGGTGACGAACGCGATCGAGATTTGCCAAAGCTGCGTCGGCGCCTCTTTTCGTTTCAGGTCAAGAAGCAGTGTTACAAAATTAATTATCAGTGACTCGAACAAGCCTGTGGTAAGGTATTTTGGTTATTTTCAAGACATTGTCGTACTAAATTGATTTTCGCTTACGTACACGTTTTTCATCGAAGCTTCGATATAAAGGGTTTCTGCCACGTTTTTGTCCTCTTCTTAGAGTCATCCAGCAGTAATCTGTTAACACATTTATTCCTCACGTTCCTTGAAATCTGTGTTCAAATTCTTTTAAGTCTTGATGAAACCTTTCACCTTGCTCTTCACTTAAGTCACAGTTATTTTCAGGAAATTCATCAATATGTGAATTAAGAAAATGAAGTTTTAAGTTCATTAGGCAGCCTAATCTCTGGAAGTTACGAACCATTTTTTTCACAATATTTATGTAATCCACGTCTTTTGTGTTATCCAAAAATTTTTGTTGATACCTCTTTAAATCTTGACCATGCCGCTTTCTCGACATTATTCATAGTTGTGTCAAAGTTTTCATCTGTAAATAAAGTACGAATTTCAGGACCGTCAAAAATTCCTTCCTTTAATTTAGCATCTGATTTCTGATGAAATACTTTTTCTACGTATTTGAAACATTGGCCATCTTTGTCTAATGCCTTGACTAATTGTTTCATCAAACTAAGTTTTATATGGAGAGGAGGTATCAAAATTTTGGACGGATCCACGAGAGGTTCTTTAAGAATATTCTATTTTGCGGGTTCAAATGATTCTCTTGGTGGCCACATTTTTTTTCTGTAGTGATTTGTTCTATTTTTACTATCGGATATACACAAATAAACAAATAACATGGGTGCTTTGTGAATCCAGATTGTTGTCAAAATATCATAGATAGAATTTTTAAGTCCTCACATATTTTCCAGTTGTGGTCCTCGTATTCTATTTTCGTCAAGAGCAATTAAAGATTGCAATATTCCTCTTTGAGTACAGTTAAATGTGCCAACGGGATAGGAGCATACTTGTCGGTGATGTGAAGAAGAACAGCTTTAAGGCTGCGCTTATCGAGATCAAAAGCAGAAAAAAAATTACAGTCAATAAAACATTCATATAGGATATGCTTTGATAGTGACATTTCACAGCAAGACAAAACGTGGGTCCCTCATGTTGTCTAACATGAACCAGAGACTTCCAGAGATAAGGCTTCCTAATGAAATTAAGACTCCATTTTCTTGATTCACATATTGATAAATTTCCTGAAAATAACTGTAACTTTAGTGAAGAACAAGGTGAAAGGTTTTATTAAGACTTAAAAGAATTTGAACGCAGATTTCAAGGAAAGTGAGGAATAAATGTGTTAGCAGATTACTGCTGGATGACTCCAAGAAGGGGACAAAAACGTGGCAGAAACCCTTTATATCGAAGCTTCGATGAAAAACGTGTACGTAAGCAAAAATCAATTTAGTACGACTGTATCCTAAAAATAACCAAAATACCTTACCACAGGCTTGTTCGAGTCACTGATGATCAATTTCAAGCTCAATTTATACTTAACATTCCAAGTTAATCTTGCTTTTATATACCAAGTCGTGAAAAAACTTCAAAACGGTATTTAAAACAGCAATTTTCAAGAAAATTACTAAATGTATTCCATATTTTACTCATTAACGTCTTCTTCGAGTGATTTTTAAAAAATGTGACATCAAATTCGTGATAAGCGACCACAAAAACTCCTAGAATAGTATTTTCAATATATATATAAACTCATTCAAAAGCGTAAAACGGAATTTTAATGTTATTTTAACCAAATTTGAAGCAAATTGAGACTTTTCGCGGTTTTTTAATCGTTTCGACGCCGGATAGTGGATTGATATTTGATGAAAAAAAAAAACCATAACGTGATTTTCGATGTATTTTTTCCTGTAGAATTCAATTCTAAAGTCAAAATAATTTTATTTTCACTCTCTTTATTTTGAAATTTTGAAAAACCCTCAAAAAACCTAAAAAAATGAGGTTTTTTTCCCATAAACCTCAAAATATCTTGCGGAAGGCTATTTTTTTATTGCAGAGATGGATTCAGCGTCCAAAGATACGTCAGAAAAAGTATGTTTGGTCCAAAGTACTGACATCTTTTTTTTGTGGGCCTGTGTTATTTTACACGCCTGAATAACGATAACAGAAATGCCCCGCTAGATTGTTTGCTGAATCAACCAATAATTTTAATATTATAACGCATTTGAATAGAGCCGCGAGTAGTACACCACAGTATAATTGAGACCCCATGCAGTTTCCCTTATTCGAACTAATGATTAAGATGATAAAGTCAATAATATCCGCCCAATACGAGAAATGTTCTATAGGAATTTTAGGAAACAAATTGCGAGGTGTAGCAGCCGATCAGTTCCGCACGCGATAATCATTATTCAACTCCATTGACGAGTTTTTGTCAGCTCTCTCTCGGAGACTGGGTAACATGGGAGGGGTAGAGATACTTTTAGTGAAGCTTAAGACTCTTACGCAATGGGATAACGAACTAATCATTGAATTTTGCGGACGATTTCAGCGGTTGCCCAATGGGAGTATGACGGCACATGAGGCGAACCCATACTTGACGCAGGCCGAGAAAGAAGCGTCAAAAAATAAATCAGATGGCGAAGCAGTAAGCAGTTCTTGTGTATGGCTTAAAGGCTTCGTATAAATAGAACGTTGCAGGGTTCAAGCCGAAGACATAAGAAGAGGCTATTGAAGCAGCTATTACTGTAGACAATGAATGAAGTCTCTATCAGTCAATCATAGTGCAAAATAGGAGATTTAGGGCAGAAAACGCCGAGAAACAGTATGATGCCATTGTGGGCTTTGTCGGCAGCGATGCACCCGTCGGGAAGTCAGATACGGACGAGTGGAATGATGTGGATGATGTTAAATGGTGTTCATATTGCCAAGAGCACGGTGCACATTCTACTAGCGGGTGTGAAAAATTGTGACAGGATTTTAAGACAGGAATAATTGAAAATCATAACATTCACGAGGAACCAAAAATAAGAATAGAAAAAAAAGGAAGGTATGATAGGAAAGCAGCATACAATGATCATTACCGTCTCTACGAAAACGATAGGAATTTTTGTAGATAGCAAGACAATTATAGTAAAGTCCCTTATAATCAAGGTAATCGCAAGCAAGGGAAGAAAATATAATTACAACAAGTATAATTCTTATAATAATAACAATAATAATAATTATTATGATAGGAATGATGATAACAACAGGAAAGGTCATAATTATAATAGATATGACGACAGGAAGGATGGTTATCGTGACAGGCAAAATAATCAATATCCCCACCATGATAACGCAGGGATAATTATAGGGGAAATAATTATAACAAACAAAATGCGGGAGTGAACAACTCAACAACACAGCATGGAAACTCGTAGGATATTCGACGCAATCTCCAACTGTCAAGCATGAACCAACAATAAATGATAAATCACGGGTGCTCGAAATCAAGGTGGGTGAGAAGTATCATAAAATATTGGAGACTCATACTATGACGCGTGTAAACAAAGCTATTGCTAGCAACAAGGAGTCACTTGGAAACTGACCAAAGAGTAGGGTAAGTGATGAACTCGATGAGCTGGCACACACAAAATGCAGAAAAGAAAAATTCAAGATTTTCGATCAAAACACGAAAATAACAGCACAGTTACCCGCAAAGATCAAAGAAAAATCTAATGCTAAAGAGAAAGAAGATGCACCGTTACTTTACACGGACGCGGTTTATATACAGACACGGAAATCTCGATAATAAAGGAGGATTGATTAGATTTCAAGATAAAAATGAATGGCAGGGAAAAAGTGAAAATAAAAGGCATGACTCACGGAGCACGTCAAACACTGGGGTCGGTGAAAATACCCCTCGAAAATGTTATGTGTACCCTGCACGTAGTCTCAAGTGACTTTCTTATAGAAGTGGAAAGAATAATAGGATGGAACATTTTTAAATTGTATGACGGCCAGATTAACACCATCGAGAATACTTTGACATTAAATAAAATCGAAATCTTCCTGGAAAAGCCGGAAAGCTTCGAAATTATGGCAAGAACAAAGCAAGTAATATATGCATATGTTAAACAAGCTCACAGAAAAACAGAAATGGGCTAGGTGCCTATAAAAAAATTAAAAGATGAAATTTTTTTCGGCAACTTTGTTGCATTAAATAATGACAGTAAGGTGTATGCAAAGTGTTTGAATCCAACAGACAAAATAATCAATATATCGGTCCCAGTAGTGGAATTGTAAGAGTGCAAAGTTATTGAAACAACTGAGACAACGTTAAGGAAAGGTATATCAAGCTAGCACTACTAAGTTAAATTTCTTATTCCTAATCAGCAACATTATTTGTTGTTCATTTGTTGCCAAATTTAAAAGTTTGTCGCTCTAGCCAGTTTATAATTAATCGACATAAAGCTAGTCTGATATCAAGCTAGTACTACACTTGACGTATCTCCTCGTAGAAAGGACGTAGGGCAAAGTTACAGGCACCTTAATTTGTCGCTAAAAGATAGCCCTATTGCCGATTTTGTCACGAGCTCAGCGTTCAGCTGTCTAGCGATTAACGTCCTCGCAAACGTTAGGCTAGCGCTATACTCAGCGTATCTCCTCGTATGAAGGGCGTAGGGCAAAGTGACAGGCACCAAAAATACATGGTAAAATACGACTTATGTAAGTAACTCAGATTTTAAAAAGTTCAAAATTTTTTTAATGGCTACTTTTATTATCTTTAGTTTACGAAGAACTATTGAAAACTGTTTTCAGAATAGCTATGATTAATATAGTGCAAAAAAACCTCCATTTTAAAAAGACAAAGATTATTCATAAATTTTTCAAAAATATTTTTAGTCAATGCTACGCCAATTTTTTTTTGCACTCAATGTTACTTTTATCTGCTAATTTTACCACACAACGCCGAAAAGAAGAGATTTGCTTACCACTCAGCAAGAAAAAAAATCCAGCTTTCGATGCAGGATTGGTAAAAAACCGTATACAACCTACGTCACAAATAAAGTAACCTTTTATTTCAGAACAACGATACACCTGACAAGCATCTAATTACTTAGCATACTTATATCCCTCAGTTCATAACATCTTTAGTTTAGTTTGTAGATAAACAAGTTTGTATAAATCGTTAAATCAAAAATTCACAGCCTAAAGTAATGAACTCTTACAGATGTATATTGATGAGTATATTGTACATTTACGAAAACAGTTTATTCTACTTATTTTTATATAAAATACAAAGTTATGTAACAATTTTTTAGAACGAAGTTCATTATGTTGCGTACAAGGGGGGCTGGAATTTAAAAAACGATAGACTGTATGAAACAAAAGTCGCTTACCGGAAGTCTCTTCCTCCTAAGTTTCCCCCTTAGCCCGTCACCCTCACCATCAGTCCCCTACACCCTTGCTCTCGCCCTATGTCTTCCAACTCTGCTGCACTACCCTCCTCCACACCTCCGCCTACCATTCTCTTTCACACTTCCAAGTGATTAATTTTTTAACAAATTTTTATTTTATTTTTCCACAGTAATTTTTAACTTTGAATTTTTTTCTTCTACAGTTCTAAAAAAAAAAACAAAAACAAAAACAAAAAAAAAACAAAAAAAACAAAAAAACAAAAAAAAAACTTTAAAGCAAAGAAATTTGAGCCCTTTGCTTCCTGTTTACGAGTGAAGTACCTTACCCACTATGCTACGAGCGCTGCCAACTATGATATTTCCGTTTCTTGAACTTACCGTGTGATTTGTAACTTATTTTTTATTTTTATATGCAATCACTGATAATACATTCAATTAATGATAAATTATTAACTGAATTGATAAATTATTTATCTGGTTATTTATTAAAACGAAGTTCTTGATGTCGCGTGCTTGGGGGGCTGGAATTTTAAAAACGACAGATTTCCATACAACGGAAGTCGTTTACTAGAAGTCCCTTTTTCCTAAAAAAAAATTTTTTTTTTTTCAAATGATAAATGGAAAAAAAAAAACAAAAAATTTAATTAGCATAAATATGGTTATGTAGATTAAATCGAATGAGGTACGCTATTGTGCATTAAATATTAGTATTTTATGCATTTGATGCATAAAATACAGATCAATTTTTTTAAACCTGATGTTTTTTTGGCATTAAAATAATGCTAATAATTACTGTTATAAACAAATTATTTGATAAATAAATTAAAATCAACATATACAATAGAGTTACAGAACGTAGAAATGGTTTTTAAGGGCACTTATTTCAAATACGACAGAAAAATTACGTTGAAGTGTCACATAATTATATAAATATGGTTATTTATTAAACCAATAATTTAAAAAAAAAACTAAAAAATAAAATTAGAAAAATAAAGTAAAATCAGAAAAAAAATTAAAAAATGAAATAAAGAAAAAAAATTAAAAAGGAAATGAAATAAAAATACAGGAAATACAATTTGAAAAATTGAATAAAATGAAATGCAGTAAAAAAACAACAAGAAATGAAGATAAAAACACATGAAAAAATACAATGGAATGAAAAAAAAATGAAATAAAAAATGGCATACAAAAAAAAAGACTATGCCCAATCGTTACGAAATCTTGGAAAACGAAAAAAAAGCTTCTCCCCACAAAGACTTGTATTTTATGGTTAAAAGATTTTTTTGGACTTAAACAAAAAACTTGGGCGCTTCCCGTAAGCTGAAAAAAAATCCANTATATATATATGCTCGAGTGATTTTGAAAAAACGTTTGGCTGGAGATTCTTATAGATTGACGCACACGAGTGGTAAATTATTCAACAGCCCAACAGCAGTGGCATCGTGAGTTCCCGGCCCATCATACACGCATGCACCCGCTATGCGAATCGGCGTTGGTCCAAAAATAAATTACATCCTCCGTAATATTCATCTTTGCTCCACCCCTGGGACCCCCTCGGGATGACAGTCCATCTGTTCGCTCTGCTCGACTACGTCGTGTTGTAGAACAACGCGTACGCCGACACCAGGACAAAAATAAAATAAAATCAAACAAGAGATGGAAAAAAAAAAAAAATTAAAAGAAACAAACAAGGGGGTATAAATGGGTCATGGGGCCCACGATAAGAATAAATACAGTACTCACGAAGTTCAACTATCGTGAGTACTGAACTAAATTTTCTTTTTCTTTTTTTTTCGTTTTTCAAGTGTTTGTTTCAGTGAACTACATGAATGCAATACTTATTTTTATAGAGCTTCGTTCTTCCTATGGGTCTAGCGACCCCCTTGTTACCTGAGAAATTGTGTGTCTTTGTACTCATCTCACGTTTAAAGAACTTCGTTCTTACCGTGGGTCCCACGACTCATTTATACCCCCTGGTTTGTTTCTTTTAATTTTTTTTTTTTTTTTCTTGTTTTATTTATTTATTTTTCTTTTAACCACGTTTTTACTTAATAGATTGAACACAATTAAATTACATTTAATGTTAATGTTAATAACTTTCAATTTTATGGCGTAGAAAAAATAAAAGTCCGTATTTTAGTTACAAGTGTCTTTAAACCTGCTAATTTTTTAGTGAGACACGAGTCCACAATGTTAATTCAGTCCCTTGTTTGCTTCTGAAACTATTATCAACAGCTGGACGCTGTTGTCGACAAGAACATAAAATAAACCATTTTGGTAGAATGACCCATGTATTCAATTCACTACCGCAATTATATTCATTTTTTTCGCTTGAAGTAATAAGCTAGTCACTTATGTAATACCCTTAAAAAGTAAAAAAACAATGCAATTAACTTCTGGTTTCATTTTTATTATTTATCTCCGTCCGCTTCACCTTACAAAGCTCATGTAAGAGATATATGAAACTACTTAACTAATGTAAATGTTAAGTAATAATTTATGTTGTGTATTTTATTCAATTTACTTTGTTCAAGCAATCGTATAAATTTTACCTAGGAAGTTGAGTAAGTTATACTTTAGTCTATGTACGAAATTTACATACTACATTTTACGTAATTACATCAAGTAATCATTACATGACATTTGGTAGATTTTACTAAAAAATTTTCCCGTGGCACTTCAAGTCCAAATTTAGGAAAGAATATCACTAAAGTGTGAAGATTATAAGCTCTTTAATCAAATCTTAAGTATACACAAAACTGGCATTACAGTACCTTCGGCCAACATTTAGATGATTAAAAACCGTTCCCAGTATTAACTGAATGTATTAGTAAAAAAACAATGTTCTTAGAAAAATAATAGAAATTTGTTGTTTTCTCCGAATTTTATCCTTTTTTTCGCCTTTAATGGAGTCAAGGCTTTGCATCTATTTAGTTTAAAGTGAACAAATGCTTAAATGTGCTGTAAAATTACTATTTTTTTAATTGCTATGCAAAATTGCTGTGATACTTAAATGACAGTTACTTATTTGAATTTACTTTCTATATTTTCATGCATTACGTTACTTAGACTTATATTTTCTTATCAGCGATCAACTTATACTGGATTAAAACAATACTCTAGAGACTGTGCTACATTTATAAATTTATCATTTATACTTCAAAGGAGATTTATACTTTTACATTCTACTCAAATGTTGTTATCTGCAGAAACTAAATGTACTATTCTTATCTAATATATAATTACTTAAAGCTAAATATTCTCGAACATTCGCATTAAAATATATATATATATACACACACATACAGTGCTCTGCATAGCACAGTCAGTCCAAGCAAGCACCATTGCTGAGCTGAACGCTTCACTCAGTCAGCAAATGTATACATACCAATTGATTGATATTATATGTTAATTTAAATCTATTCATATTTCGTTTATCCTTTCCTAAAATCTGCTTTCAAGGTGGGCTGAGCTTAGCTCGCGACGAAAACGGCCCGTCCACGAACAGCGTCTTTTAATTACTTTACGCCCATGAGGAGGAGTGAACATTCTTGACATTTATTGCCTTAAATGTTACGCCTTGTCTATAACGCAAAGTGTGTATTTTGATCAGGTGCAAGTGGTTGGAGGGAATCGATGAGCCGACGCTATGGTAAGTAACAACTGTCAGTGTTATCACTTCTAGGATGGCCAAGTATAGCTAACAGTATCTAAAACATGACTAATTTAACTAATATTAGGGTATAATGATTGATCATTACATAAGGCATGAAACAGCACTTTGCGCTCTCGATACAAAAGTAGTTTTCGTACCTTGTAATACATGCATACCAGGACAATAAAAATGCCGGAAAAATCTACATACGCTTTGTCACGCATAAGTCGTACTTTAGGCCTATGATAATAAATTTATTTTTTAATATTCAATGCTCTTTTCATATTTTTGCAGAGAATCTAAATTTTTACGCTCCTGGCATTAACAGTCGTAAAATTACTGAATTGACTTAGGATTCTTAAACAATGGGCTTTAAGATTTGTTAAAATTAATTATCAACTTTTATAATTAAAAAAAACAATGAACTTTCTTTAATATAATACTTATAAAAAAAATCACATCCACCAACACTTCTTTATAGTGTGAGAATTTAAACATTATTGCTATATGTTACAGAAACTAGCTGGCAATAATTATTTGTCATGTTTATAATGACTTTCTACACATAAGCAGAACTTGTGCATTATTATAAGCGGATAAGGAAAATAGTCCTCGTTGGTTACACTACTTCAAGAATACGTACGCGGTATACAGATATTACATTATACATACAAAAAAATCTCTTTTTCTTTCTCTCACTTTAAAAAATTTTGGTAAAAAATAAAAAATGTTAGGTAACACTAAAAAAATTGTGTTTTTCTTAAAAATATAATATGTGCATACGAATTTTTTTTTTTCTTTTTTTTTCAGGCGTATTTTTAACAAAAAAATTTTTGTTGGAATACTAAGAAAAATACCAGCAGGACATCCACCTAATATCGAAACAGATAAACTTTTATCTGTAATTCTTGAACAGTCACCAGTTGTACGTACAATTATCCGTCAATGACATGGATAATAAGCTTACTACAAAAGATTCCTTATGGAAAGTCCTCGCTAAAACACTTTCTATTTAGGGAAAAAATTTCTAATGATCATGTAAAAAAAAATCTCTACCAGCTCACTGCACTCGATGGTTTGTAACAACAGGCATAAAGTTTTAGATCAAATCAAAGAAAAGTCAGGACTACAGAAATCTGCAGTTATGCACGATGAGTCTGCAGAACACAGTACTTTTTCATCTGAAGTGGACACAAGTAACGAAGCAATGTACAACAAAAAAAGTTTGATTTCGTCGTACCACAAAATGAATTCGATTCAGTGATAGAAGATAAAATATATTCTTTTAATACTCGAAATTTTATACAGCAAAAAAACGAAAAAGGCAGTTCAGTAGAATTGTTACAGATAAATGGGAATCGTACTTTCGCAATAAAATACACGAACATATTAAAATCAGTTGCGGGTTTTAGTATGAAAAACACTTCATTTCTGTGAAAGACAATGGCTATTTTACAGCTAAGCATGCATTTTTACGTTCAATTGTGTTTTATAATTTTTTCAACTTTACGTTCAATTACAAACTTTTGTGATGATGTGAAAAAAGATCTTTCGATGTATGCATTTTTCCTGGGGTCAGGGGATTTCTCGAACTTTTAAACGCGTAGAAAGAGTTTCTATTTTTTAAACTCCAGAATTCTTGTAACAAGTTATGTATATCTACAGACTTAACAAATAAGAACAAAATTAGAGCTTTCTATCAAAAGTAACATGATTCGATGCATATAAAAAAGTATTGTAAAACTTTTTTTTATATCAATTGTATTGAACTTAATTTCAATTATTTTTCAACAACTGCATACATATCACTCAGTTGTTACGTAGGGTTCTATGGCCTCGGGGTGCTCACGAAGTAACACAAAGAGTTAGGATCAAGTACTTTATTAATATCAAAACGAGAGAAGAGGCGCGTTGAGATTAACCATTCGAAGCTAAGGACCTACACGGAGGGAAAAATCATGGAGCAAATGTATAGCGGCGATGGAAGTGCCCCCCCTTTTTTGAACCTATGTGATTAGCCCATGACGTGTGTGATTTTAACGCATGTAAGCTACAGCCCACAAGCATAAGCGCTAAGCACGAGGCAAACGCATAAAGGCACTGGCTTTTCTTCCATCGTGCTTATGCGTTTGCCTCGTGCTTAGCGCTTATGCTTGTGAGCTATAGCTTACATGCGTTAAAAGCACACGTCATGGGCTAATCACATAGGTTCAAAAAAGGGGGGGCACTTCCATCGCCGCTATACATTTGCTCCATGATTTTTCCCTCCGTGTACCCTTTGCTCTTGATCGACTCTCTTGCTAGGTATACTCCGACTGACCCTTACTATCAGCGTCTATCTCCCTATCTTCCCTGCTCTTCTATCCTTTAGGGCCCAAACTAGGAGGGGCGCACGAACGCATGGCTATATGCTATCGTACGTAACACAGTACATTATTTTGAAAAAATTCATTAAAATTTTTATTCTCATAAATCCTTTTTTTGTTACTTTAGTATAACAAATCAACAGTTACACTTTTTAAAAATTTTATTAAAAGTCTGGTGAGACATTAAAATATTTTTCTTTTAAAAGAATTCTCAATACATTTTTTTCGAGAGGAGATAAAATTCGGCTTCCCTCGGCTTCGTCACGGGTGGCAATATGAACGCGGACAGGAATGTACTACTTCCCTGCCTCGTGACGCAATGTACTATTTTTGGATCCCAATCCAATCGTTGCCATATGAAAAATGAAAGATACAATTTATAAAGGTTCCATAAGGTAGTTGACCCAGTAGTCGCTAGTTATTAAAAAGCACGATAATGTAGGATTTTCAAAGCCATCTGAGACCAGGAAAAAATTTATTCATCAAGAAAAATTATTGAACAACTATTTCAAAGAGAGACGCTTATGCCTATGAAGTTTCATATATAAAAAAAAAAATTTAGTACAGGTGTCTCATAGTACGTGTCCAGTCTGGTCTTTCTTAGCGTCACGTCACCGCTAAGAAGTCAGCTATCATTTTAACACAAGTAAAACGATTTTTCCCTATGTTTTGAGGCTCAAATAGTATTGATTACTTGGATTTTGTTAAAGTGAGCAAGATAAAAAAGGTCTTATCACGTTACATTACATATAATTACTATAAATTGACTATCGGCTACTGAGTATGATTTTCGACTCATGAAGCAGCAGTGAATAATACTCACAAACGACTGGAATCACTACTATTTATTGTATAATTTAATATTTTGAATGTATAATGAACATTGCTCTCTCGAAATTGTATTTATAATTGTTAAATCTTATAAAAAAAGCTAGAATAATGAAAATTGTAATAAAATAATAACCTAACCCAAGGCTCCCAGATTTTCGGGAGTTCGCCGCATACGCAGTGCGACCTTTAACCTAAGCCCCGCCCACTTCTCACAACTTGAATATGACATCTTGTCAAGTAAGAGTACAATCGACGATAGCCGCACGGGCTAAGTCTTTTGCTCCAGTCAAACTTGCCAGCTTTCGAATCTCTCTGATATTTTTTTTTTTTTTTTTTTTTTTTTTTTTTTTTTTTTTTTTTTTTTTTTTTT
>NW_019379887.1:18123-31241 GCF_000648655.2 Copidosoma floridanum | reverse complement strand
TCAGCCTAGTAGCAAAGCTGTGCGATTTCTTATTTGACCAAATAAACTATATGGATTCCGAAAAAAGTTGTGAGATATGAGAAAAAAATTTTTTTTTAACATAAATTTTTTGGGGGTTTAAAATCTTAACAGCTTTAAAAAATAGCCCTTTTCGTGAATTACACAGAAGAAACTGTAAATCAACAACTTCTTATAGCCATCGATTATTCTATGGCATAAAGAACGCACGGTACTTTTCAGCATAATTATTTTTTTGAATTTTTACACCTCATTATTTGACCAAATAAACTATATGGATTCCGAAAAAATATGTTTTTAATAAGAAGATTTTTTTCTGAGATGTATCGGGAATATGTGTAAAATTTTCTAACTAAAAGTGTTTCACATTACATGTCAACACCCTACGGTGTTTTATTCAGTAAGTCTCGGGCGAAGCCGAGACGGGGGGCTGTTAGTATATAATATAAAAACGCCCTATTATAGATCAATTCGATAACTTAGAAGTTTTTCGGTTGGTATCCATAAATATTAAGAACAGAAATCACATCGGCATGCGGCGTAGCACAATTATTAAGGTTCCTGACTACCAATTCACGCAATTTGGGTTTGATTCTCGGAGTCTGTAAAATTTGAAAAATTTTTTTACATCTATACATGATACAATATATGTGCGTACGTATGTATTAATTATATGTACAATACATGTATGATATTTATTCATTATATGCTCTTCTGTATAGCTATATAAACGGTTAGTACACGTTACAAACAAGAGAGGGGCGGCAGTAAACGCGTGAAGAAAGAGATAGAACAGAAGATCGTGCCATCGCATTCGACAGACGCTTTATCGCGGCGGTCGAACCCCCAAGCGCACCAATAGATGTTTCACATCAAAAACAAAAATCAACTTTTCATGAATTCAGAATGTTTAACAACGTATTTTCTCTCACGCTAGCGGCTACTGGTTCCACTACCTCACATGACGTTGGATTTTGGACAAATCAACAAGTTCATGCCTACAAACACGTTCACAAGCACCATGATTTATGAATATGCTTAGATACAACATGATTAAATTTACAGAACATTAAGAGACCTGATAGTAACATCAGAAAATCTTTATTTTTAAATACTATATATTATATCAGGTGAAATTGTATATTCAATTTATGATTTTAGTAAATATTCTGTATATTTTTGTTGTCAGGCTTTTATGTATCCCTTAACACTTTAATTTTTATTCTTTTTCATATTCTGTGCTCCCTCTTTGAATTATAAAATTAAAGCTAGCCAATAGAACAAGTCAACGTAATACATGCCGTAGTCTGCAAAAAAAATTTTGTTGTTAATACTTTAATACAAAACAAGACTTCTATCTATTATAAAAAATAATATGATGTACATGTCATTTTTAATTGCATCAGAATCATTAATAACAGTATTTTATCCGCAAATAAATAAGAAATCAATTCCAAAAATAATTAATTTCCTCCATTTTTGCATTAAAGTATCTGTAACTTTTATTAACGTAATGATTGTTTAATGCAGCAAGTTTATTCGCTTTGTTTTTTGACGCAGAATAACAAACGATTAAAATACTTGTGGCACAAGAATTATTAACAATGATTGATAACAAATGGATGAAAAAAGGGCAAACTTCGCAACTATTTATTATTAATCATCATTAATAATGTTAGTACCACAAGTATTTTAATCGCGTGTTGTTCTACATCAAAAAATAAAGTGAATAAGCCCTGCTGCGTTGAACAATCATTTTCTTAATGAAAGTTAAGAAATACGGTAAATATGTTAGTAATAACTTCCGTTTACTATACTAGCATGCTGACTGAAACTTGTTAAATGACTTGAGTATTGAGAATTGGAGAGCGACAAACTTCGAGAGACATAGTAATGTTTAAACGTGACTTTCATCGTTTGGGAGTCCCTGCCCCTTAAGATGAACCTGAAATTGGCGGCCAGAGTTAGCGGCCAGCCAGGAACGAATAGGTGGTGTCAAGGGTCCCCGTACCTCAACAAAATGAGGAAAATAAAAACCAGTCGCCGCTCAGAGCGACTGTTAACGATATTTGATAAATATTTTAACTTTATTCAATGCCAGAATATGGCAAATAAGAAGGTTATAAGCAAATTAACCAAACATGAAAATATCACTTTACTATGTAAAATCGTTTATAACTTGGCCCTGCATGATTTCAGACACTTGAAATTAAAAAAAAAAAAAATAATTTATTGGTATATTAAAAGAAAATATAATCGCCAGCACAGATACAAAAATATTTAAAAAGTTATAAACAAATTAAACAGGCAAAATATCGATTTTTAGAGGAAAATCGGCTATAACTTGTCCCAGCATTATTCCAAACACTTAAAATTAAATACACGTACTCTTTTTATATCATACAATTAGCACATATTGTCTACAACACGTATGAGAAGTCATATAAAACGTCATAAACGAAGTAAGTCGGTATAATATGGATTTTCACTAAAAAATTGGCTATAACTTGGCCCAGTATGATCCAGACTTTTGAAATTAAAAATACATATTGAATTATTGTTATATTATAGAACTTATAAAGGTTAACGGGCGTGAAAAGTTATTTTGAATTATATAAACTATCTAAATGGGAAAAATTATCGATTTTCAGACAAAAACTTGACAATCACTTGGCCCATCTCCATTTCAGATTCGAAATTTTGCCTGTTTAATTTGTTTATAACTTTTTAAATATTTTTTCACCCGTGTTGGCTATAATATTTTCTAATTATATGTTATTACAAGAGTACGTGTGTTGAATTTCAAGAGTCTGGGATCATGCTGGGCCAAGTTATAAACGATTTTACATAGTAAAGTGATATTATCATGTTTGGTTAATTTGTTTATAACCTTCATATTTGCCATATTCTGGCATTGAATGAAGTTAAAATATTTATCAAATATCATTAATAGTCGCTCTGAGCGGCGGCTGGTTTTTATTTTCCTCATTTTGTTATGGTACGGGGCTCCTTGACACCACCTATTCGCCCCTGGCTGGCCGCTAACTCTGGCCGCCAATTTCAGGTTCATCCCCTTAAGAAGTAGTGACAGACACATCCTGCGCTCTTCAAAACGCAGTAGTGTCTGCATACACACAGTTTATCAACATTGACGATCATGCAGATCGAATGAAAGATGATATGATGAAAAAGAGAATCAGACAAGACGAGGCTCATTTTATAAAGTTGTACAGAAACCTGCTTCACGATTTACGTCGCACAATTCACACAATACATATGGCTTCCATCGAAAAGTTATTAAAAATCACGGACTTACATGAAGCTGAAGAAATAATAAAATCTATTTTTTGCTTTGTAACTGCAAGAAAGAGGGTTAAACAATGAATGGAACCAAGACCCTTTGTTATGAAAAAAGGTATAGCTCAAAAATTTAGTTGCGGGTACGCACAGCTACAAAGTACATGATATTTCTGATAATCCTATATTTAGAAGGTTTATACTTTACTCTTTATTTTACGAAGCATCGAATCGATAAAACGATATTTAACTCACTATTAACTGAAATTAGCTTGTAAGAAATTGAAAAAAAACTTGAAAATATCCACTTACAAGTCATGTTTCTAATACATCTGATTAAAAGGTTACGCTTCTGAACCTGGGTTTGAAAAACAAAAACGAATTTTGTAAAAATTAACTATAATAAAATTCTTTTAATATATCATTTGTACGTAAATTTTAAATGATGCACACAACTTTGTGTGGAGATATGAAAGACGTTTAAGACATAAATATTCGTATTTCTCTTTTAAAAAGGCTTTTGTTGCAACGATGTACTTTAAATACTATATATTATATCAGGTGAAATTGTATATTCAATTTATGATTTTAGTAAATATTCTGTATATTTTTGTTGTCAGGCTTTTATGTATNCTATAATAAAATTCTTTTAATATATCATTTGTACGTAAATTTTAAATGATGCACACAACTTTGTGTGGAGATATGAAAGACGTTTAAGACATAAATATTCGTATTTCTCTTTTAAAAAGGCTTTTGTTGCAACGATGTACTGAGAAAATTGTTTTTAATACTTGCTTATGAAATGAACAAAAAAAAATACTGGAAATTCCTTTAAATATAATTCACGAATCACTAACAGTACATAAGTTCCAGACTGTAGCTTACGTAATCTTGTTGTATTTTGATAAGAATTTTAGCCCTTCCAAAATAGCCTTAAGAAACAGGATGGAAAATAAAACACTTAACTAACAAAATATAACTCAAACATTAGCAAATAATTTGGGAGTGACTTTTTCCAATATACTTTATTTAATCAACCTCGTATAGTGGTTTAAAAGTACAAAAAAAAGGATTATTTTACGGTGTTAAATTAGAAAAAAAAGTTGTTTCAATGTCTTTAGTTTTTTTTCAATTTCTTTAAATTTATGTTCTTTATACATAAACCCTCACCATATAATCTTGATACATAAATCCTGCATGTATAATCTATATATGTAAATCTATAATTACTAGCTATAGGTAAAACAAATTAGATAAATATCATGTATGACTATTCGACTTAAAAGAAAATTTAATAAGTATTACTTAGATATTTTTTGAGTCTTTAAACTATTCTTTAAATTGTTATTTACATTTTTATATACCACAACAACATGTGTACATGCCACGGGATGTTCCACGTCAACAGTAACACTCGAATGGCCAAAATTTGGAGCTAAAAAAATTCTGTCAGGGCTCAAATTATTTTTATAACCGTAGACTTTGAAAATCAATTGGGCCTTTTTGAAAATTCAAGATGGCGGATGCAATATGGCAGCCAAAACCTGGAAAAAATCGATTTTCAACCAAAAAAAAAGTTTTAATAATAAGAATCTGCAAAAATCAAGGTCTTTTTTTGTCTCAAATTACATAAGACATATGCTTGTAATCATGTCATGATGTAGGTTAGCAAATTGTAACAGGGCCGATCCAATATGGCTGCCAAACCTTCAATGTGGTGGCCAAATTTTTGTAAATCGATCGATTTGTAACAAATTTAGTTAACAGAGATCGTTTTGGTTGCTGTTCACGAATTGGGGATAAAATTTACCAAACTCAAGATGGCGAGTTCAAAATGGCGGCCACAATTTTTGGAAATGAACGGATTCATACTAGATTTGTAGTGCTCCAAATTTTGGCCACCAAAAAAACCGTAGACTTTTAAAATTAATTAGATCTTTTTAAAAAAATTGAAGATGGCAAATGCAATATGGCGAAAATTTTTTAGAAGATTGATGAATTTTACATTTAAAAAAATACTATATGATGCTCTATGGCATTCTAAGTAAGAAATTTTTTTCTTGATTCCTAATTATAATTGTCGTTTTTGAAAAAAAATTCATGTATTTAAAAAAGTTTTATAGCTTGATAAATTTGCATAATTCGGTTTTATATTTAAAGAAATCGCCGCATACAAAGGTTTGTAGATTAATTAGGTAGTTGTAAGCGCTGGCTACAAATCCGAAATCAGATGTCGAAAAATTTTAAATGGTGGATCCAACATGGCGGCCAACTCATCAAAAACTAAACAATTTAAAAAAAAGAATAAAATCTTATGTGAAACAAAATTCAAGCACGGAATATCAATTGCTAATTATTGAATGAAATTACTGTCTTAGAAATAAAATTTGGTGAATTTGAAGAAGTTTTCTAGCTTGACAAATTTGCATGTTTTGGACCGATATAGAGAGATATCATTATTTACTGTTTTAGGATATTAGCGTAAAATCGATTGAGCATCCACCAAGTACCAATTAACATTTTCTGGGGTCTTAGGTAGCAAATATTGGTGCATCCTTATTACTGACTAGGACATAATTTATGATAAATCTATTATATTGTACTTTGATATTATAACTAAACACACACTTGGTGATTGTACACTTGTTGTCTACGATTGTTGGCTTCATAATACACTTGAATGGGACTCAAGGTTCGAGTTGAATTCCTCTTCTGGGGTTTATATGAGTCCTTCAATAGATTTTATCAGATTGGAGTTTAACAGACATATCACAGTAATATTGCAGGATGGAATAGAAAAAGTCAATGTTTTGTCAGCTTTTAGATATTCAATGTAAGATGACATTTAAATTAGAATCCGATAACGTGTACCGAAGCATGCATTTGGACCCACGGAGTTAGTACTGCACTTCTACACTAGAAGCACTTTCGTGTCAATAGGTTACTGTAGAACATCCATGGTAGGGCCCTATTAGCATGTCTATCAATTTTACTAAGTGTACTTGGTATAATACAGGTACAGTTAGAACCTTTTAATGGACCACTTTCGGTGAGAACGTAATAGGGGGCACAGTATACACAGTATTCCCCCTTCTATGCTGAAAATATGGTCGGAGACATCTTGCACAAAATTATACTAGAGATTTTTTGTCATGAGGTTGTCCTCATCTGCTGTCTGGGATTAAAATACATAGATAGACTACGTACTATTAAATCATGAAAGTCTGAACTTCACGAAAGCCCAGAGATTGCACTACCATTACTAACTTGTATGTTAAACATTTTGTGCGTGCTGGAAGAAAGTAAAGTATTTTAATGAATGATTGCACTAAGAACTTATTCGCATATGCGAAATTAAGCTTTAGCAGTAGCTTCGCGTATGCAAATTTAGTCACAGCTTGCCAGGATTTCTGTAAGATGTAGTTTGGTTCACGTGTGCAAAAGATGACAACTGCTTACTAGTATTCGTGTACACTAAATCCACAGTTATTTATCCTCGATTACTTCGCGCACGCAAGGATTTAATTCATATACGCGAGGTTGCTACTGGGGACTAATTTTTCGTACGCTTATAAGTTGATAACGCAGTCCTTGATAAGAATATTTTATTTGTTTTGAACACGTGAAAGCTGTTTAACGTACAAGTTAGTACTGGTGGTGCCATCTATGAGCTTTCCTCAAGTTTATACTTTCATAATTTAATAGCACGTAGTATATCTATGCACTCAATGCCAGAAAGTAGCTAGAGCTAACCTAATGGCAAAAAATGTCTAGTCTAGTTTTGTGCACATGTCTCCTACCATAGAAAGGCGTCTGGAATCCACCATATCGCTAGTTGCGCCCGAATTACACTCGGTATATGAGCCCCGACAACACATGCAGTTAACTGAGTGATCAAGCACTCAGATACCATGTTTCTGGTGGCGCAATGAAGCAAAAAATGTGTGAAAGCCCATCCTATTTGATTGCTGCTACTTGTAAAATATGACAGGGGTCTGATTCCGGTGTTGCGATTCCTGAGACTTTTGAAATCGTGTCGGAATATGAAACAGGAACCAAGATCTGGTTTGAGATCGGTGTCTCAAAATCCGACTATGAATTTAGGCCTAAGATTGCCGCGAGGATCCGCGCCCGACAGCGTGCGGCACTCGTCGGAGACGTGCCTGGTTATATTTTATTCACAGTTGGTAATTGTTTTTTGCATATGTATTATACACATATAGGTTTATTTAAATTTGTAAGGTTGTCAGTAAAATATAGCTAGACACGGTTTAGATGGACGGCAGACGCAATCGGACGCGGCTATGTGGCCACGGCCTTGATGATGGATTTGGTTCGGTCTCGGTATAATCGCTCAACTTGCAGTGATTTTCGAGATATCGAGAGGTCGGGAACATACCTTATTTCTCCTGTTTGTACTGTGACTTGACCTGTACTTATACAGGCCCTCATTGAAGTTTTTTTTTGATAATACTTTATCTGATACACGTTAATGAAATTTTCAGATATAAGTCTGTATGTATTTGTTATAATTTTTAGTTTTGCTTTATTAATCGCGGCAAAAGGTAGAATAGTTTTCAAAATTATTACATCTCATTGATGTTCGGGTTAATTGTATAATAGTGCATGTTATTATAATACATTCTAGATGACAACCCTGTAATGCTGTAATAAGTGGTTGGGCTAAATAGTAATGTATCAATTGTTAATGCCCCTAATAAAATCTTTGCTTAAGGTATTAAAAATTTTGTGTTATTAATATTTATGCTTTAAATAAAAATTTAGCGATTTTTTTGCAGTTAGTTAACCTGAAAGAGGTAGTCTCGTACAGAGAAATATAGACTAAAAGTATTCAAGCAGAAGTACGCACGCTGACACCCAATTGGTTAAATAATTGTTTGTAATACTTATATCCCTTTTATGACATAAGAAGTTAGGCCTAAGTCAAAATGAATTAGGGGTTGCTATCAAGAATAATTAAATATTAAATATACAGCATACAATTCTGGTTTCTGTAAACTGCTGCCTCAAAAGCAGATTGTGAATACAAAAGTACATATTTGATTAGTTGGTTATCATTCTCTATAATACTTGGTAATATTCAGATAATAAAAATGCAGTTTGAAAGTTTAAACAAAAAACTGCGTTTAGATAGATGCGTCAATCCATATGGTTGTGATGGTCATGGAGGTCAAGACTTACGAAATATGTCAAAATTTATTGTTAGAAAGATTTCCTAACCTACATACACAATCAAAAATATGTAAAAACTGTCGAAAAATGTTTTACAGTGAGGGTGCATCATTTAGGAATGATATTCAAGGTGGCACAGATGACAGCATAAATAAGAGCATAAATGAGAGCATTACTGAAGAAAATGTCACGTCTGATGAAGGTTCAGATGTTATTTCACCAAAAAAAAATTCATCTCTCTAGAGAATGCCAACTAGAAAATTTACTGGATGGATTAAAAGAAAAATTTCATAGCTGAGCTGTTACTGATCCTCAACGTGTGACTATTCTCACCATAGCTCCAGATTGTTGGTCTCTTCGAGATATTGCCAATGAATTTGGCACATCCACACGTTTGGCCAAAAATGCTAGGGACTTGAAAAAAACTGAAGGCATTTTGGCATCTCCTATGCCTAAGCTTGGTGAAAAATTGCCATCATACACAGTGCAAAAGGTGATAAATTTTTATGAAAATGATGTGAACAGTCGAGTAATGCCAAATATTATAGAAGTAGTAAGTATTGTGGTAGATGGGAAGAAAAAAATGCAAAAACGCCTTCTGAGAGCGATACAAGTCATTTGCATTCAGAATTCAATGCAGTAAATCCGGAATGTTCGATAAGTTTGAGTAAATTTGCAGAACTGAGACCAAAGTGGTGTGTGCTTGCTGGAGCGAGGGGAACACACAGCGTATGCGTCTGCACAATCCATGAAAATTTTTAAGCAATGATAGATGTTTAATATACAAAAATTAACAGTTGATTCTGAATATCCTAAAAACTTTTAAAGATTATTTGAAATTCGTACTCTGTGAAAACTATCACCCCGAGTAATATTTACGAGAGTGCACCAATTGTCCGGGTTTAACACGCTTCTCATCTTTTGATACAAGTATTTTTAATGATAAACATATTGAAGAAATTATTTTCAGTACATGGCAATCGACTGATCGTTGTACGTTAAAAAAAGAATGCCTACAGATTGAGGACTTTATAGAGAAGTTGTGTGAATTATTGGAGAAATTATTACCTCATCATTTTATCAGTAATAATCAAGCAAGTTTCATTTCAGAGCGGAAGAACACCTTAAAAAAGGGTGAAGGATTACTTCACTGTGACTTTTCTGAGAACTACGCTTATGTGGCACAAAACGCAGCTTAAGCTTTTCATTACAATAATGAGCAATGAACGGTACATCTTGCAATTTTTTATTATACATCGAAGGACGATATAAAGCATCAAAGTTTTATTTTACTATCTAATTCAATGTCGCATGATACCGCAGCTGTTTACGTTGTACAACAACTTTTACTACCAGAAATAAGAAAAATTGTTCCTGAATTGAAAAAAATTATTTGTGTGACAGACGGAGCCAAGCAGCATTATCAAAATCGCTTTCAAATGTGCAACTTGATTCATCATAAATCTGACTTTAGTATTACTGCAGAATGGCACATGCATGCTACTGCACACGGTAAAGGGGCTTGCGATGGTTTAGGTGCATTTTTTAAACGGGAAGCTACACGAGCAAGTTTGCAGGAAAAAGCCACAGAAGCACTCTTAACATCAAACGATCTCTTGAAATGGGCTACAAAAAAATTTTAAAATATAAAAATTTTATCCTATAGTACATCACTTCATGAAAAAACCAGAAAACATTTGAATAAACGATTTAAATACAGCTCCCGCAGTAAAGAATATTCAGAATGGGCAAGCTTTTATTGTAGAGAATAGTCTTTAAAGGTAATGAGGTACTCGGGAGCTAAGACATTTTTGAGTTGTACGCAATATTGATAGATTATTTTCAATAAAAATACTATAAAATCAGTATTGCTTGTAGCCATTTACAATTATTTAACAACAGACCTCCATTTCGTAATAAGCTAACCAATACAACTTTTATCATACCGTGATGTCTTTTTATATAGGACTAAAATGTGCAAATTTATCAAGCTAGAAAACTTTTTTAAATACATGAATTTTTTTTCAAAAACGACAATTATAATTAGGAATCAGGAAAAAAATTTCCTACTTGGAATGCCATAGAGCATCATATAGTATTTTTTGAAGTATAAAATTCATCAATCTTTGAAAAGTTTTTCGCCATATTGCATCCACCATCTTGAACTTTTTTAAACAGCCCTAATTAATTGTAAAAGTCTACGNTTTTTTAAAAAGCCCTAATTAATTTTAAAAGTCTACGGTTTTTTTTGGTGGCCAAAATTTGGAGCACTACAAATCTAGTATGAATCCGTTCATTTCCAAAAATTGTGGCCACCATTTTGAACTCGCCATCTTGAGTTTGGCAAATTTTATCCCAAATTTGTGAACAGCAACCAAAACGATCCCCGTTAACTAAATTTGTTACAAATCGATCGATTTGCAAAAATTTGGCCACCAAATTGGAGGTTTGACAGCCATATTGGATGCGGTCGAGATAATACCATTTTCTACGATTCATATGCAAAATTTGTACACCTATGTATACATGTAAGTCTCATGTTGTGCCTACAAAAAAATTTTTATTTAAAACTGAGGATAAATTTGTGATATTTCTTGTGGATGTACTCATATACGCCTGTATCTCTTGTCACTGCAACTAGTTTGCATAGTATGATTTTATTTTAATCTTTTAGGAAATAGAATGAATCTGGAAATAATTGAATTTCGTCATAGTTCACCATAAGCTGTATTTGTCCTAATTTTTTAATCCAAAAAAATTTATTGAAATAGTATATTATGTACCTAGGCCAGAAAGTAGGTCTATTAATAACCCAGCGAGGCCGGTAATGCGCGGTTAATAGTAGCCTTACTTTTTGGTTGTGGTACATATCCTGTTTTTTCTTACACCTCGGCCAAAAGTTTGACACAAAAATTCATTTGATTTGTACTCCTCGTTGTACTCATATTAATGATTTTAGTAATAGCAGCTCTGCTGAATGTATGTTTGTCTGAATGCGCGTCTTCAAGTCTGCTGTTTAAAGACGTTCATCACAGTAAGCGTGGCAAAACTCGAGAGCGGTGAGGGGGGAGCGAGCATGCGGCAGTGCCAGTAATTATTTTGCACGCATTTGTATATCTATACATAGGCGTTTGATACTCTTTTTTTATTTTATTGCAAAAATAACTTGTCGATCCCACTGAAAATTCAGTATAATTTAGAAGTCAATTTTCCCGATGTTTTTTATTTATTCATGGAAACATAAGGAAAAAATAACTGTATCAGAAACTATCGATGATCTCGTGCTGTCAAAGTAATGGTGTCTGATCGGAGCATTCAATACATTACATATTTCACTAAAGCATAATAGTCATGCGACGTCATTTACGTATTCAATACACAAATTTTAAGAACGTAACGTTCAAGAAATGAAATAAACTACTACTATAACATTGTGATGTGACGTGTGTTATATAGATGAGTTTTACATAAAAAAAATTCGAATAATTTGTTAATAAATCTTTGTTTTGCTTATGTTAATTAAATACATCCAATGATTTCCTGTGTTGCATAAACTGCAAAGGTTATTAGCTTCAGCGCAATTCCGAAATCGCGCCTCCACTAGGCACTTTGAGAGCGATTGGTCGTGATTAGAAAAAGACAGTACTATGAATTAATTTCCATATGCTTGTAGAGGAGCGACATTTAAGGGTTGGCCACCTGGTGAATTTACCCGGAAGCTCGATTTCATAATAATTACCTTTTCTAATCACGACCAATCGTTCTCAAAGTGCCTAGTGGAGGCGTGATTTCAGAATTGCGCTCAAAGTGAATACGTCCGTTAGCCGAATATGTACACAATATAACGTCTGCTGCTGCTGGCTGCTGCACGGAAAAAACTTTTGAACGTACAGAGCCCAGTTACGCAGGCTAGAGAAGTTCAAATCACTTTGAACACCTACTGCACAAGTGTACAGGCCACCTTGACTCGAAGATCGAGTCACACGAGTTCAAAACAGTGTTCAACTGAGACTGCATAACCATGCGCGCCACGTAGCCTGTAGTTTGGGCTTGTACAGTACGGCATAGCATTGAACTGCAGAAGCTCGAGGGGGGGGGGAGCTACGTTAGCCCGTCGGTTGTGCTCTTACAGCACAATGTCCAAGCTCAGCGAGCTCAGTGCTTCTCCGAGCTCTCTCTCACCGAATTTCGAGCTATTAGCAGACAACTTTTGGGCTTCAATGAATACAGCCGTTCATTATACAGAACGCGTACAGGTAAATGAGTTAAAATTAATATGTTATATACATACATGCCAGTGAATAATTTCATGAAACTTATTTAACCTTTATGTAACTCATTAATATAGTATAAAATGTTTAGGGTTAATTATAACATTTTGACCGTACAAACTAAGAATGGTAAGATGATAAGAATAGTTAAGAATGGTAAAGAATTTTAAAAATGAGTATACTGGAAACAATTGTGTTACTCATTTTCAAAATGACCATTCTTAGTATGTACGGTCAAAATGTTATAATTAACCCTAAACATTTTATACTAAATTAATGAGTTACATAAAGGTTAAATAAGTTTCATGAAATTATTCACAGGCATGTATGTATATA
>NW_019379886.1:170000-189641 GCF_000648655.2 Copidosoma floridanum | reverse complement strand
GCCGTTGCACACGAGTCAGTCGATCCTAAGCCCTAGGAGAAATCCTATGTCGATGACGGTGTTTAAATTTATTATTTTCAATTATTGAAAGCACACACCCGTCGGGCGAAAGGGAATCCGGTTCCTATTCCGGAACCCGGCAGCGGAACCGCTTAAAATTCGGGCTCTCGCAAGAGTGTTCGTCGGGGTAACCCAAAGTGACCTGGAGACGCCGACGGGAGATCCGGGAAGAGTTTTCTTTTCTGCATAAGCGTTCGAGTTCCCTGGAAACCTCTAGCAGGGAGATAGGGTTTGGAACGTGAAGAGCACCGCAGTTGCGGCGGTGTCCGGATCTTCCCCTCGGACCTTGAAAATCCAGGAGAGGGCCACGTGGAGCTGTCGCGCCGTTTCGTACCCATATCCGCTGCAGGTCTCCAAGGTAAAGAGCCTCTAGTCGATAAAATAATGTAGGTAAGGGAAGTCGGCAAATTGGATCCGTAACTTCGGAATAAGGATTGGCTCTGAGGAGCGGGGCGTGTCGGGCTTGGTCGGGAAGCGGGTGCGGCTGACGTGCTGGGCCTGGGCGAGGTTTAACTTTGCGGCGGTTTGCGCGCATGCATCGCTTTCGCGGTGTGCGCGTCGTAAATTCGTCGTGGAGGGCGACCGAGCTCGGTACCGTGCCTTGGCCTTTCGCGGATCTTCCTTGCTGCGAGGCTTACGTGACGGTTCCGCCGTTGCGTTCGTTCTCTTCGGCCGCCATTTAACGCTCAGCTCAGAACTGGCACGGACCAGGGGAATCCGACTGTCTAATTAAAACAAAGCATTGCGATGGCCCTCGCGGGTGATGACGCAATGTGATTTCTGCCCAGTGCTCTGAATGTCAACGTGAAGAAATTCAAGCAAGCGCGGGTAAACGGCGGGAGTAACTATGACTCTCTTAAGGCAGGCGTCCTGGTCTTAACTGATTGGGGTCGGGCTTGACGAACCCGCTTTCGCTGAGTCAGTTCGCCACAAGGTTGCAGCCCAACCATGTACCTCCTCCCTTGCCTTAGGGCGGTGGTGAACTGTTGTCTGTTCCTGGGTTTTGGCTTTGGACAGACGTCTAGGGAGTGGTTTTTACGGGGCGGCGGGTTGCTATCCCGTCACTCTTTGATCTTGCAGGCACGTCTAATGGAAACAATGAAAATATAGATGTCCGGCGTGCGCCTCGGAGCGCCGGACCTGCAAACCTTGCTGACAATCGACCGGTTGCTGCTCGTCTCCGGTCGAGGGTTCAGACTCCTGTCCTATTTCGAGAAGTTCTACCAGAAGGCGATCAAGATCTTGGCCAACAGCAGCCACACATAGTGCAGCCAATGTCACCTGAGCGTGCGCCTCCAGACAATTATTGTCAGAAGTGTAATCGATATTTTCGTGGAGCGGCCGGTCTTAAAATCCATCGGAGCAGAGTCCACCCGAACTGGCGTCCCTTTGTGCCACAGCCGGATCCTTTGGTCCCGCATCAGAATCTGGGGGGCGATTTCATCTGCCCGGAGTGTGGCCATTCCTTTTCCACTAAGATCGGATTAGGGGTCTATAGGCGCCGTGCCCATCCTGAAGAGGTCAATGCGGAGATCATTGTCCGGGGCCAGACGAAGGCGCGGTGGTCGCTGGAGGAGCGCCGTTTGCTGGCTCGTGAGGAGGCAGTCGCTACAGTGAGAGGAGATGTTCGATTTATGAATCAGCATCTTCTTGAACTGTTTCCTGAGAGAAGCCTTGAAGCTTTAAAGGGACAGCGTAGAAATCCAGAGTATAGGGCGCTTGTAGAGGCGGCTATACAGGATATTCGGGCTGTACAACCGGCGATTGCAGAAGAGGCAAGTGATGAGAGCGATTTGTCTTCCGATTACGAGTCGGCTAACGAAGAGGTTCCGCCTGCGTCGCCGCTGCGGAATTGGGCAACTGTGAGATGGAGTGATCAGTATGCGAGCATACCCTCGGCAGTTCGGGATCTTATCCCCATAGTTGAGCAGGTCAACGGTTCGCATTCCGAAAAACTGGTAGAGGTGGCTAAAAACCTCCTCTCCGGTGAGGAAGTCAATCGTCGGCTTTGCGCCTGGTATAGTTTGGTATTTCCTCCGCCTCACGGGGCACCGCAGAGGCCTCGAAGGGATGGAAGGGGCGCACCGGCCAGCAGAGGGAGAGAGCGACGTCGGGAATATGCTCGTGTGCAGAATATGTTCAGGAAATATATGAGCCGGGCAGCAAGGGAGATGTTGGATGGGACACCTGAGGTGCGGTCTCCTGGTGTGGCAGAAATGTTTGCATACTGGGAACCTATCCTCAGACAAGAATCCGTACCGTTCCCTCCCTCATCAAGGCCGCATGAACGCGAAGATCTGGCGTACGTGTGGCACCCGATAACTTGCGAAGAGACCGTCGCAGTGTCCATCCTTTTGTCGTCGGCCCCGGGGATTGATTTCGTGACCGTCCGGGTATGGAGGGCTGTACCTGCGTGCGTAAAAGCCCTTTTCTTCAATATAGTGCTGGCCGCTGGAGCATTCCCAGCTGAAATGCTGGTGAGTAGGACCGTGTTTCTCCCTAAAAAAGCGGTGAGTGAACAACCTGCTGATTTTCGACCTATCAGCATAGCATCGGTAGCCGTCAGACATCTTCATAAGATCCTCGCTCACCGTATCAGGGAAGCGGGAATCATAGATGTGAGGCAGCGATGCTTTGATGATGGCTGTGCAGAAAACATCACTGCACTTGCTGCGCTGTTGGAGGACGCGCGGAGTAGACTTCGGGAACTTCATGTTGTCACGCTTGACTTTGCGAAGGCTTTCGGCAGCGTAAGCCACCATGCTATCACCGCTGTACTTGGAGAGGCCGGCTTGCCTGCGAGTTTTAACAGCTATATAGCTCGCACATATGATATTAGTGGCACGGTACTTGAAGTTGAGGATCAGCGCACACAAAAGATAGAGGTGCGAAGAGGGGTTCGACAGGGCGACCCGTTATCCTCTCTGCTCTTCTGCCTGGTGGTTGACCGGGTGTTAAGGGCCTTACCCGATGGGATCGGCTACGACATTGGTGAGTGTCGAGTTAACGCGTTGGCATACGCCGATGATTGCACGCTCGTTTCCTCGACCGCGAGGGGTATGAGCCAGCTCCTCTTGATTGCTGAGGGCAAGGGGCACGAGGTGGGGCTCTCGTTAAATGAATCCAAGTGCTCAGCTCTGTCGATAGTGCCTGCTGGCAAAGCCAAAAAATATAAGGTCCTGACCACTCCACAATTCCATCTAATGGATGGCTCGCCCATACATCAGCTCACTCCAACCGAAGAGTGGCGCTATTTAGGAGTGGATTTCAGGCCTATAGGTCAAAGGCGGGCCAGCGCCACATTGACGGATGAGCTAGGGAGGATCACGAGGTCTCCCCTCAAACCCCAACAGCGTCTTAAAATCTTACGTTGTTTCCTGATACCCCGATACTACCATAAGTTAGTGTTGACTGGGGTAACTGTCGGGAAACTCAGGGCTCTCGACATTCAGGTGAGGCATGCGGTTCGCGGATGGCTTTGATTTCCGGCGGATATGGCTGTTGGATACTTCCACACTGCCTCCCGAGATGGCGGTCTTGGGATCCCGTCCTTTGCTACCACCGTGCCAGGTCTTTTATATTCAAGACTGAAAATCATGGAGGACTCTTCCCTTCCCGCAGCGGGGGCTGCCATCCAAACCCCGTGGGTCCAAAAGCGACTCGCGTGGGCTGAAAGGGCTATCACCCGCGAGGGTACTAGGCAAGATACAGCAGAGAAGAGGGCTAAGTGGTGGAGAGACCGCCTGTACAACTCGGTTGATGGTCGCGAGCTGCGTGAGTGTAGAAAAGAGAATGTGTCCAATAGCTGGATCGATGCTGGGAGCTTGGGGGTGCCAGGACGTGACTATGTCCAGTACCACCACGTACGAATTAACTGTCTGCCCACGCTAATTAGAACATCACGTGGTGTCCGAAGGGAATCGGTTGACGTAAAATGCCGAGCTGGATGTCAAGTAAATGAGACAGCTGCTCATGTCATCCAGGCATGCCACCGGACACACGGTGGACGCGTGAAACGTCACGATGCCGTGTGTAAGGTGTTGTCAGCCGCCCTTCGTGACAAGGGCTGGACGGTTGCTCAGGAGCCATCAATCGCGACAGCAATTGGTCGAAGAAAACCCGATATCGTGGCTGAAAGGAGTGGGCGAGTATGTGTGGTTGACACGCAAGTGGTGAGCGGAGCAACATCTCTGGATGACGCGCACGAAAGAAAGACTCGCTACTACGCTGAAAATCCCGATGTAGTGAAGTACGTCAAAAGAGATCGTGATGTACAGATAGATTTTTCTTCGTGCACCCTCTCCTGGAGAGGTGTTTGGTCGTCCGCCTCCGTAAACTTCCTGTTAGGAATGGGGCTTTCAAAGAGGCTCTTGGCTAGTATAACTACCAGAGTTCTCCAAGGGAGCCACACCAATTGGGTCAGGTGGAACCAGATGACGGGACTTTACCACCGGCGAGACGAAGGACTTCCTCGTGCTGGAGTTGGGTAGTGCTGGTCAGAAGTTGGCATCTTTCCCGTACGCGACGTAATTCGCGCAATATAAAAATTTTTTTTTTGTACTGCGAGTTGGTCTGGGGTTTTTTAGTGGGTAGGCGCGATTGGCTAGGCGGTCCGCTACAACTTGGACCGTTAGCGAATCCCACACTCTCCTTATATATAGAATGGGGAAGGCTTTAGAAGATTTTCCCTAGTCTAGTGAGCGGTATAAAAAAAAAAAAAAAAAAAAAAAAAAATAGCCAAATGCCTCGTCATCTAATTAGTGACGCGCATGAATGGATTAACGAGATTCCCTCTGTCCCTATCGAAGTGATTGGGACTGCCGGCCTACGTCCACGTCGTGGGAATTGGAAACGCGGCGGTCAACGGTTGAAAGCACGACCGCTGTGGCAAAAGAGCTGGTTAAAAATCCCCTTACGCTGGAGGCGATTTGTCTCCGAGCGTAAACCACTACTGTCTGGAACGCACGAAGGAAGAGTAGGAGTGGTGTGTAGAGTAGGAGTTGTTGTTGGAAGTGAATCAAGTTTGAAAGCGGTTGGACTCGACTTTCGTGCGTCGAGGATAGTAGTAGGTTTGGGAATTCCGAGAGCTGTGGTTGAGAATGACCACTGTTGAATATGTCTCTCAACTGGGGTGGCGTGAAGCAATGCGCGTGGTGTACTTCGGGCATTGCTGGCCACGAGCTCTCGCGCGAATCAGTGGAGGGTTGAGATCATCGGGCAGGTGTCGAGAAAGCAATGCGCGTGGAGACTTGGAGTAAATAGAAGGAATGGTGGAAAGGAATGGATTAAGGAGCAAAGATATGGAATGGATTAAGGAGAAAAGAGAAGGAAAGGAAAAATAAGGAAAATAAGAAAATTACATAAACGGAGAAACAGAAAGAAAAATAAAAGCCTTGATCCGATGCTACGGCAGAGATCGCCGGCTTAACCGGCGAGGAGTGGACGCCAGAATGTGTTGTCATCTCCGGGGAAAGGCTCACAGCGACGTGCGGACCCGATGCACCCACGGGGGCAGAGAGTGTCAGCTTAACTGGCATGGTGCGCACAATCTCGACGAGGTTGTCTCACCGGAAAAGCCGTTGCTGTGCCTCAGTCACCAGGAAAGCGCACACTTCACCTTGATGCTCACCCTCTGCTGAGCCGTCGATCGAACAACATCAACATCAGATCGACGGTAAAAATGAAGAGTAACGGAGAAAAATAATCTGCCAGGTGGCCGTTAACTAGACCCCCCTGTTAACGATAAAAATTAGGGGAGCGGAGAAGGAACTCCGAAAAACCAAAAATAATAATGAAAAAGGCTGATAAAAATACAATTACCCCAGGCGGTATGCCTCGCAAAGAGGCAAATCCAGCCGTAGCTTCCGACTCGGTGAGAGCCCGGGTGGGCTGCGCATGCTTCACGGATTCTGGGGGGAGCATTATCAGTGTGGCGTGTCCTTTACACCGACACGAAGAAATGGAAACGGTGAGCCAGGGTGACTCACAAAATTGTGGACTGTTCTTCCTTGACAGCAGAAGAATGAGTCAAGGAAGTGGAGTAAGTACGGAAAGCACGGGCAGAAACAAGAAAAGGATGAGGCCTGAAGAGGAAAGCTCGGATTCAAGTTCCACTGAATCTGACGATGAAGAAGTAGGCCCGAGTTGGAATGTTGATATTAAAAAGATTGAAAAGCTGGCAATGAGGCACATGTCGGACTTACGTGCTAAGTATAAATTTGCCAAGGTCGCTGAAGAGTTTGTCCAAACTCAGATCAATAAAATCAAGAAAATAGCCGTTACTCTGGCAATAGAAAACTCAGCCCTAAGAGCGCAACTCAAAGAGAGGACAACCATTAACCAGTTTCCTGCCCTGAAGGAGCGTCAAATGATCCCGCCAGTCGTAAAAGGGAGAAATAAAATAAATGCCGTGCCACAGAGAACTTTTGCAGCAGCAATAAAGTCTACCTCAGAAAAGCCGGTTTCACCTGATACAGTCAAGAAAGTACTGAAGGAGGCAGTAAATCCAGTCATTGAGAGACTCAAAATTAATAATGTACGAAAAACAAGAGCAGGTGGCATCGTAATAGGGTCTAGCTCTGAGCTTGAACTTAAGAAATTAATAAATAGTGAAAAACTAAAGAGTAAGGGGCTGGAGGTTACCCAATTAAATGAAAGAATGCCAAAAGTAATTATATATGATGTACCCAGAGAGATGACGGCTGAGGATTTGACAAGTGCAATTGCAGTTCAAAATTCTGAAGTACTCGACGAGAGGCTCCAATTTGAGAAACACTTTAAGGCTAGATTCAAAACAGGCCGGAGAGATAAGGACAATGTGCACTGGGTGGCCGAGGTCACGCCTGAGCTGCGAAATATACTGATGATAAGAAAGGTCCTCAATATACAACGGCAGCGGTGCCATGTAAGTGATTATTGTAGTATTTCGCGGTGTTACAAGTGCCAAGGACTAGGACATATTGCCAAATATTGCAGGTCGGGTGTTGCGATATGCGGCCACTGTGCAAATGAAGGACACAGTTTCGTCGACTGCCCAGACAAAAAGAAGCAAGCGGTATGCGCCTTATGTAGGCAACAAAAGAAGCCAAGCACTCACATTGCAAATAATAACTGCCCATCGTACCAAGTGGCATTAAAACGAGCCACACTACAAACAGACTATGGCGCAGAGTAATTCCATAAAAATCCTGCAAGTCAATCTTGGCAGAAGCCGAAACGCCACCGATGAATGCATGAAAGCAGCATACGAAACGGGAGTAGATATACTGCTGTTACAAGAAATATACACACAGGGGGACAAGCCATCAGGCCTGGATAGATACGACAACGTCATTATTGCTGGAAATAGGCCGGGCAAGGTGCCATGGGCCTGCATAGTGGTGCTGAACAGATGTATCACTGCAACAGCGCTTGCTTGCGTTAGTACGGCCCACTGTGCGGTGGCGCACATTTCGGGGCCATCTGGGGAGCTGTACTTGGTTAGCTTATATTGCCAGTACAGTCTGCCCATACAGGTATTTGCACACCAGCTAACAATGGCACTGGATTTCATCTCCTCGAACAGAGTAATAATTGGTGCTGATGTAAATGGAGTTTCCCCCCTATGGAGCTACCGACTCGACAATGTAGATAAAAACGGACAATGTATTGAGGCAATAATGATTAAGCACAGCCTGACTGCGATAAATGCTCCGGGGCAGCCCTGTACTTAAATACAGGGTCTTCGGGACATAGACGTTACCCTAGTGGGTCAGAATATGGAGGAGTGTGTTTCAGGCTGGAAGGTGCATAAAAGCTTAACATTCAGTAAACATAGAGCTATAAGCTTTAGCTGGGACTCAGAAGATCCACCAAGGCCACTAATACGGCAAAGACGATATAATTGTGTAAAGGCCAATTGGGAGCAGTATAGACACAACATCGAGATTAGAACAACATCACTAATAGACATAAAACCAAAGGAGGAAGACGAGATTGAACGTCTCGTAAATAAGATCACGGCCATTATAAAATCCTCCACGAGGGGCTGCATTCCTCGCAAAAAGATACATAAGAAGAGTGTACCCTGGTGGACGCACGAACTTACAAAATTCAAGCGCAATGTGTATAAAAAAAGGCGAACACTAAAAAATATGAGACAGGGCTCAGACAGGCAAATCGCGCAAACTGCTTATCAGGTGGCTAGGCGTGAATATAAAAGGCAAATCGCAGAGACTAGATCAAATAGCTGGAAGGCTTATGTCACTACGCAGGGGAATGATGAAACATATGGGCACATCTACAAAGTTTCAAGTGAAAAGGTCATGCCAGCCACGGCTATGGCGAGTATAAGAGTTGGAGATACTTACACCCGTGACTGGGATGAAACGGCCAAAGCACTACTCGAAGGACTATTTGGAGAAGAACAAGAGGACAATCATCTGCAAAGCGACCATGAATATCCACACGAGGCTACTGACTGCTTGTGGACAGAAACTGAGGTTAAAATGGCCATTAACTCACTGAAAAACCGTAAGGCTCCTGGAAAAGACCTTGTTGAGGTGGAAATGTTGAAGCATGCAGCTGAAACCAAACTGCTGACGGTCCTAACGAACCTGTATAACGGCTGCCTGACGTCTGGGATTTTCCCGCAAAGTTGGAAGGAAAGCATTGTAAGGATCCTGCTCAAGAACATAGAAAAAGACCCGGCAAGCACAAAATCATATAGGCCAATCTGCTTGCTCTCAGTGCTAAGTAAGGTACTAGAGAAGCTTATAAAAAGCAGAATAATAAAACAACTAAGGCATGAGACATACACATCTAGCAGACAGTTTGGATTTGTTGAAGGTAGAAGCACTGAAGACGCAATTACCGAAGTAAAAAGAATTGTGAGTGCAAGTCGAAAAAAGATGGTGCATGGTCTACTTTTCGATATTGCAGGAGCTTTTGATAACTTAAAATGGGCCAAAATTTTAGAACAACTAAGAAAGAGAGGATGCCCCAAAAATACGTATAAACTAATAGCAAGTTACTTGAGAAAAAGGAAGGTTTTAATCTTGGACAACTACAAAAAGGCAACAAGAAATATTAGTAAGGGATGCCCACAGGGTTCCATACTGGGACCTGCCTTCTGGAACATCTGTATGGACGAACTACTATGCGAACTAGAGCAGGCTGGTTGTGGGGTGGTGGCATATGCTGATGATATCATTGTATTGGTCGAGGGAGATAGCAGACGTGAAGTAGAAAAAAATGGTCAAGCCTATACCAACATTGTATCAAACTGGGCTAATGATCAAGAGTTAGAAGTCTCCAAAACAAAGACTGAGATGATATTACTCAGTGACGTTGGTGCTGGCAGGCAGCCGGGGAAAATAAATGCCAAGGATTCCTCGGGTACCCACAAGAGAAAACAAGGAAGACAGGGCTCCGCAACTGGCAGCCTGGTAAGGACTAGCAAAGGTGGGAAACGAGCACCAACTATTAGAATTGGTGATGCCTCAATAAAGTGTAAAGACGAAGTGAAATATCTTGGGGTCACTATTGAGACAAGAATGAAACTTAATAAGCACTAAGAAAGGGTTGGAGCCAAAGCCAAAAGAATATTCGGAAAATTAAAAAGGGTAGCTAGACAAAATTGGGGACTAAAGAATGCAACTCTGACGAAGCTCTATACAACTGTATTCTTGCCAATAGTGACCTACGCGGTAGGCGCATGGGGAGAGATTTTATGGAACACTGTAGTAGCGGAAAGATTTCAAAGAACGCAAAGATATGCCCTACTAGCGGTTACAAGGGCATACAGGACCACTTTCACTCCAGCCCTTCAGGTGCTTGCTGGGCAGAAGCCTTTGGACATAGAAGCAAAAGAGCTCTACTTTAAGTATAAAGTTAGAAAGAGAGTGCCTTTCGAAGCTGCAGGCCTCCAGTACGATGGGCTTATGGATGCAACAGAAGTTCGAGAAAGGCTTAATGAAATGAGTATGACAGAGTGGCAGCAGCGATGGAGTCAGTCTCTCAAAGGTGCTGTAACAAGAGCGTTCTTTCCGGACGTAGCATTGAGGCTCAGTTTAAAATGGATCAAACCGGACCATGTGGAGTCTCAGTTTCTAACTGGTCACGGAGATTTTGCAGCCAAGTTGGAGAGCTTGGGCCTGGCTAAGAGCTCAGGATGCATGTGTGGTGGTGAGGAAACTAGCTCGCACCTGCTTTATAACTGCCAGCTCTATAAAAATAAAGCACAAGACATTAGAGCCCTCGTAAGACAAAATGGAACGCTGGAAAGGGCATGTGTGGAAACTAATGAAGCTTATAAGACCTTCCGAACAGCCTGCAACAAAATAGTAGAAAAGAAAAGGGTGCTAACAGAACATCATCAGTATTACTAGATTCTAAGTTGAGCTGTCCTAAATGTAAATTTATGATAGGTGTAATTGTGTTGTCCCATATACAGCTGTAATGTCCCGTTTACAATAAGAGTTAGAGGAAAGAAGTATAACTGGAGTGCGAGATGTGTATCCGTTGTGAATGTTGTGTGGTGTCATGTATGTTGATGTTTATATAGTACTGTCCACTATGCAACTCCAAAGCCCTATATACTGTATCTTAGGGGTTTCTACAGAATTTCAAGAAGAGATATAGGTGTACGTCAAGAGGAGTTTAAGGCTATTAGAAGCTAAGAGGCTTCACCAAAGAGATAAAAGACTGTTAGGAAGAGAAAAATAGACTGACACGGCTTGAGCTGCTAGCAGCCACCGACCCACCTCCACGTGGTTCCTCGCGGGCAACGACTCGGCGTCACTCAGTTGGGTGTCGTCGAGGCGGCTGAGTGGTCGGTTTTCTAGGACAACAGGGAGAGCCTACTCCGATTGAGATTTACCATCAATATCTATTTCTCATCGGGGGATTTTTCCAGCCTCGTAATGATCTTGCGTTGGTTTCGATAAATTGCATGATATGTTGCGGGTATGGGAGGACGCTCCTAGGAACCGCTGCCGCAATGTCACCATGCGAGCGCAACAATCACGTGTCCCTATCTGCGATTTAGCGAAACCACTGCGAAGCGTGTTCTACGTTGTAGCTTTGGTAAGTGCCTAACCTGATGTCTCCACGTGACGCTGAATGGTAACGCCGCGAGTCTTGATAGTGAAGGGACTTGCAATGGCGGCGAAATCAGGACTAGCTGTACCAAGTTGAGATGAAGTTGGAAGAACTGATTGACTAAAGGTAAAGTGAAGTGGCTATCCCTGGACGAGCTGGCTTGAGAACAAGCGTCCTCGCTTCAGAATCCTCAGGGGGCCGACATCAAAAATGACGGCATCGGTGTGGCAAGCCCGAGTGACCCCTAGCCAGGGGAGACGAGCGCCATCTCCCCATAATACGGTAATCAAACTTGATGCTTCAACGACTTGCACTAGGGCGTGAGTGCAGGAACGTCGCATCAAAGGAGACCCGGAGCTTGGCTTTACTGCCTGGCTGCGAGGTAAAGACTCTAACAACTTTTCAGAAATCTAAGCAGCTCGAATGGTGAGAGATTGAATGGCCCGCTGGGAGCCCGGGTCGATAGTTCGAGAAAATAAATTTTATATTAAATGTACAAAATAAAGTTTCCATCCACGGATGCCAAGGTATCCGGATGGAGCAAGAAGTAGATGAGCAAGAAAAAAAAAAGAATAGAAAGAGCAAAAGAAAGGCAAAATGGAGAGGAAGGAAGGAGAAAGCAGAAAAAAAGGAGAACTATTGAAAGCCAAGAGCCCCAAGGAAACGCCGTTTTTTCCAAAGGGAGCAATGCTGAAAACAAGAAGGAGCTGTTAATCAACCCCTCGACGTCTCGAGGAATTTCCCGAACGACACGCATCACTCGAAGCAGGTCAAGTAAGGAAGAGAAAGGCAATGGCCAATTGAAAGTACAAATCTTGAACCAAATGAAAGAACTTCGAATATACCTAAGTAGATGCGACAAGACGAATTCGTCAGAAGTACCTGCTCAAAACTTTGAAAGCCTGATGCATATTGAAAATGATCAATTGTCGTTCCCGACTATGAGTGCATGCAGGATTGTCCGTCCCCAGGAGGTTAAATTCCTACAATTAAATGTAGATAGATCGAACAAGGTGACAGGAGAGGTGCATGAACTGATCTCTGAAAAGAGGTTGGACATACTCCTACTCCAGGAACCGGCCAAAAGGAGGACGGGGAATTCCTGGGTGTGTACTGGCCTGGGAACAAATACGACCATGGCTACCCGCTCCGAGGAGCCTTGGAAAGCAATTGTTGTAACTAATCCAAACTTCAGTGCTCTATTCATCCCGCCACTAAGTAATCCATACTGCGTAGTAGCGGAAATTACCGCTCCCGGGCTCTCGTTTTATGCCATTAGCTGCTATTTTAAATACAGCGATGACAGAGAGCCGCACCTAGCTCATTTAGACATGGTGCTTCGAAAACTAAAGGGAAAGCGCGTGATACTGGGAGTAGATACGAATGCTGAATCATCACTCTGGAGCCCAAGAGGCTCCAATGAAAGTGGTGAAGCTTTCGAAAATCTAATAGCAAGCCATGAACTCACGACTCGGAACAGGATCATGAATACACCAACATATGAGTCGAGGGGACGTAAATCCTGGATTGATGTCACCTTGGCGAGTTCGTCGATGATAAACAGGATCTTGAACTGGAGAATATGGGTAACATGGACTACTGGTGAACACAAATCAATTTCATTTAGCTTCAAAGTACATCGAGAGGAAGGAGAGGATCCCTCTGCCGGAACGAGGTTTAACCTAAAGAAAGCAGACTGGGAGAAATTCGAAAGCGTGTTAACAAGGCTCTCAATGGAAAGACTCGGTGACCTGGAACTGAGAAATGAAAATGAAATAGATAAATACACCCAAGAAATGGGCAAAACTATCGTCGATGCGTGCAAACCTGCTATGCCAAGGACGAGTCGCCAGAGAAATCGTAGTCCACGGTGGAATGAAGAGCTGGCAGAGGCAAAAAAGAAGCTAAATAATACATATAGAATGCTCAAACGATACCAAGAGGATATCTTGGTAGATGAGTACAGAGCACTGCAAAGAAACTACAAGCAAATGATTTATGAAGCGAAAACTATAAGCTGGAGAGACTTTGTAAGCAAAGTGGGGAACGAAGACGTCTTTGGTCGCGTCTATAAATACGTTGCGAATAAGAAAATCCCACGCACTGCATTCAGTGCTCTGCGCACTGAAGATGAATATACACTGTCGATGAACGAAACAGCTGAAACAATGCTAGCTATTCACGTACCGGACGACGAGAAATTTGGCGACTCTCCCGAGCTCAGCCGCATGAGGGAGGAAGCTGGGACTTTACCGGAAACGGAAGATGCCCCAGCATTCTCTGCTCAAGAGCTTAGAATAGCCGTGAAGGGACTGAAGAACGGAAAGGCACCAGGAATCGATCTGCTAGAGGTTCAGGTTGTGAAACGAGCAACCAAACTTCTCCAAGATGAGTACCTAAGGTTAATGAATGCCTGTTTGGAAAAAGGCCACTTTCCCCAAGAATGGAAAAAAGGACGACTGACGGTCCTGTTGAAGAGTTTTGATAAAGACCTGGCAGATCCAGGCTCATACCGAATGATAAATCTTCTATCCGTGAACGGTAAACTTCTGGAAAAGCTCACGGTCAATAGACTGAACAGCGAGATACTGAGCTCGAAGGGGATATTAGATCACCAGTACGGCTTTAGACCCCAGAAGTCCACTGAGGATGCCATAGTGGAACTGAGACAAATAGTCAGTCAATCAACAAGTCGGTACACTTTTGGTATTCTGTTTGATATAAAGGGTGCTTTCGATAATGTTCAACATTAAGCTGTCCTCTCAGCACTGAAAGAAAGGGGATGCCAAAAGAACATATACCAGCTTATAAAAAGCTACTTTGAAAACAGGAAAGTCTCCCTTGAATGGGCAGGCCGGTCAGTTTCTAAAGTCGCACCAAAGGGATGCCCGCAGGGTTCAGTGCTTGGTCCCAGCTGCTGGAACCTCGCATTTAACCCATTGCTGGCAAGACTGGAGACCAGACCAGATGTTGAGTTCCTGGCATACGCTGATGACCTCATTACAGTTGTCAAAGGAAACTCTCGAAAAGAAATCGAAAAGAAAGGTCAGGATGTCGTCGACGAGGTTATAAAGTGGAGCGAAAGCGCAAAACTGGAGATTTCAGAAAAGAAGACCGAAGGCATATACCTGAGAATCAATGAATTTAAAAACAATGGACCCAAGGCAAAACGAAGGCCTGACAGGCCAAGGAGGTCAAAGAAAAAAAAGGCAGCTCCAATGCTGCGAACGCCGATCATTAAGATCAAGGGCAAAAGTCTGAAAATGAAGAAAACTGTCAAGTACCTGGGAATCATGATTGAGCAGGGTATGAACTTCGGGAATCACTGCAAATACCTCAGAGACAAAGTAACACCGCTTTTTCAAAAACTCAGGAGACTAGCTAAAAGTACATGGGGAATGAAGTTCCCTACGTGCATGCGAATCCACCAGGCAGTTTTCGCTCCCACGGTCGCTTACGCGGCCGCGGCATGGGCGGACAAGTGCACAGTGCACAACATTCGAATGTTATCAAGTGCACAGCACACGACTCTAGTAGCAGCTACCCAAGCGTACAAAACGGTCTCGACAGAGGCGCTATGTGTACTTGCGGGCACACTCCCAGTTGACATTTTTCTTGAAAGCCGAATTGCCCTGTACAACTTAAGGAAAGGAAAATCAATCTCCTTTGGAAACCTTAGGGAAGTGAGGGCAGAGGATGTCAGTGAAAAGCAGATCAAGGAGGAAGCCCTGAATACATGGCAAAAAAGATGGGACAGCTCGAAAAATGGACGAACAACACATTCGTTCCTCACAAATATCAAAGACCGACTAGACATGAAGTGGATGGAGTTGAATCACGAAAACGTTCAGATGCTCACTGGCCATGGAAATTTCAAAGCTAACCTATACCGGATCAGCCTGACGGACAGTGACACCTGCGTATGTGGGGAAAAAGATACCTCTGACCACAGACTTACTAGTTGCACTAGAACGCATGAAAATCGAAAGAAATTCATGCAAAAGGTAAAACTTGACAAGTGGCCAGAGGGCAACGGATATTTCGTGTCTAGTCAAGAAATCTTTGCCGCGTTCTCGGAGCTGTGCAAATCCATCGTGATAGACGCAGGCTCTTGGAGCACGGAGAGAACTTGAAAACTACTTCAAATATTAAAGAGTATGAAAGACCAAGTAAATAGGCCTTAGGGATTTGCGCCCCTACTCATTTCATAGCAAACGACGCGGCTCCGGGCGGGAGCCGACGGACACGCCGCCTCGAGGTTTCCCGTGGATGCGATCATCGTCAAAGCTGTCTGCGAACGGTTAGACCTGGAATGGCTGATCAAGAGTCGAGGCAACTGGTAATTGTAACGAAAGTGTCTGTCCCGAACTCCGGCGGTATCGATCATAGAGACTCGATAAAATTTACCTTCGGGTCTCCTTGGAGATGCAGCTGGTACGTACCAACGGGCGTCTAAATTTTTCCAAAAGTCGGACCTAAGGCGGGTTTAGTGAAATACAGATAGGTAGAATTTCAGATTCCCTGAGTACCTCTCAAGAGACTGAAAGCCCCAATTGGTGGTGACTAGTTGGAAAAAGGGAGCAGCGCCAGCCGTTTACGGAGAACATCGCTGTGCACTTCTTCGTGCGTCGCTAGTCCTCCTCATGTCCCTATCTGCGATTTAGCGAAACCACTGCCAAGCGTGTTCTACGTTGTAGCTTTGGTAAGTGCCTAACCTGATGTCTCCACGCGACGCTGAATGGTAACGCCGCGAGTCTCGATAGTGAAGGGACTTGCAATGGCGGCGAAATCAGGATTAGCTGTACCAAGTTGAGGTGAAGTTGGAAGAACTGATTGACTAAAGGTAAAGTGAAGTGGCTATCCCTGGACGAGCTGGCTTGAGAACAAGCGTCCTCGCTTCAGAATCCTCAGGGGGCCGACATCAAAAATGACGGCATGGGTGTGGCAAGCCCGAGTGACCCTTAGCCAGGGGAGACGAGCGCCATCTCCCCTTAATACGGTAATCGAACTTGATGCTTCAACGACTTGCACTAGGGCGTGAGTGCAGGAACGTCGCATCAAAGGAGACCCGGAGCTTGGCTTTACTGCCTGGCTGCGAGGTAAAGACTCTAACAACTTTTCAGAAATCTAAGCAGCTCAAATGGTGAGAGATTGAATGGCCCGCTGGGAGCCCGGGTCGATAATTCGAGAAAATAAATTCTATACTAAATGTACAAAATAAAGTTTCCATCCACGGATACCAAGGTAGCCGGATGGAGCAAGAAGTAGATGAGCAAGAAAAGAAAAAGAATAGAAAGAGCAAAAGAAAGGCAAAATGGAGTGGAAGGAAAGAGTGAGGAGAAAAGGGGGAGAATTGTTGAAAGCCGAGTGCCCCAAGGAAGCAGCAAAAGTAAAGCTATAGTCGAAAGCACAAAGTTGCAAGGTGAGATTGACTACCCCAAGCAACAAAAATTTGAAAGCAATGCGCGGGTAAAGAGTAACCCCCCGATCCCCTCCCAAAACCTCCGTGAAATGCCGACTTCCAAGAGAGGCGAGGGAGGGCAACGTACGATCGGAAATGCTCATAGCGAATCGTATAAACGAAGTTCGCATAATCCTGAGAAGATGCGATGCACTGCCTCAAGTCATCTCGTCTCCCCGGGACCCTCGAAATAACGCAACTATTGAAAGCGAAATTCCTGATGAAAACGACCAAGAACCACTGGCGTTCAGAAAAATGTTTGAGTCAGGTCAGCTTCTTAAGATCAATGTCCTACAATTAAATATAGGCAGATCTATTAAGGTAACTGGAGAAGTAAGGCATTTAATCTCTACCAAAAGATTGGATATACTTCTTCTGCAGGAGCCTGCCAAAAGAAAGCTAGGAAAGATATGGAAATGTATTGGTCTCGGCTCCAACACGGTTATGGCCACTCGCTCCACTGAGCCCTGGGCTGCCGTTGCTGTGACAAACCCTTACTATAGCGCTCTATATGTTCCTCAGCTGAGTAACGAAAGCTGCATTGTTGCTGAAATCACCGCTCCAGGCCTCGCATTTTATGCTGTCAGCTGCTATTTTAAATATGGCGACGACAGAGAGGTGCACCTTGCCCACTTGGACAAAGTGCTTAGAAAGCTCAAAGGAAAGCGGATGGTAGTAGGCGCAGACTTTAATGCTGAATCATCACTTTGGAGCCCGAGAGGCACCAATGCGGATGGTGAAGCTATCGAGCTGATTATGGCCACCCATGATCTCACTGTCCAAAACAGAGTAACTGAACCACCAACGTATGAGTCAAGGGGGCGGAAATCTTGGATAGACGCCACTTTGGCAAACCCGTTGATGAGCCACAAGATTTTTCACTGGAGAGTGCAAGAATCGTGGACAACTGGTGAGCACAAGTCAGTATCGTTCATGTTGAAGGTCTCAAAGGCTGTAAGTACGACTTATCCCAGGATGAGGTTCAACCTTGACAAAGCGAACTGGGAAAGATTTGAAAGTGAACTTAGCAATCTTGCAACCGAAAAATTGAACAACCTTGGGCTGAATGGTACTGATGAAATAAAACAATACGCTGGAATGTTAAGCAAAATCATGTATGATGCTTGCGATATAGCAATACCAAAGAGGGGTCGTCAGAGGAGTAGAAATCCGTGGTGGAGTAAAGAGTTAGCGGTAGCTAAGAATAAACTGGTCAAAACCAAAAGACTGCTTAAACGATGCCAGGACCCCGTCCTGGTATATGAGTACAATGCCTTGAGAAAGGAATATAAAAGCATGATCTACTTCGCAAAGAAAGAGAGCTGGCAGAATTTTGTTACGACTGTCGGCAATGACGATATCTTTGGCCGTGTGTATATAAACATGGTAAATAAAACCGCACCCCGATCAGCATTTAGTGCATTAACAAACGAGGACAATTATACATTGTCGATGACTGAAACTGCTGAAACCCTGTTAAACACTCACGTCCCGGATGATGACAAAACTGACGACTCTCCAGAACTCAGTCGAATGAGGAGTGAGGCGGGTGTCTTGCCGGAAACGGAAGACTCCCATGCTTTTTCCGCATTAGAGCTCAAGATTGCCGCCAGAGGGCTGAGGAACGGCAAGGCACCAGGAATAGATCTCCTGGAGGTGCAACCTTTAAAACGAGCAGTTAAGCTACTCGAGGAACGCTTCCTGGATTTGATGAACGCTTGCCTGGGCAAAGGATATTTTCCCCAGGTCTGGAAGAGCGGACTGCTTGTGATTCTACTCAAAAGTTTTGATAAGGATCTTGCAGACCCACGCTCGTACCGCCTGATCAATCTCCTCCCTGTGGCTGGCAAACTCTTGGAAANGTGTGTGTGTGTGTGTGTGTGTGAATGCAACTCAGAGCTGCTCGTTGACGGCGCGTCGCTAACCTGGTGGTCGGCGCCTGGTCGTTCGCGCTGATGCGAGAGCGACGGTGTCGTGGGTGGCTGGGCCACTGATCGCGTGCGGCACGGATCACTTCGGTGTGTCCACGAGGACGATTTAGCGAAACCACTGCGAAGCGTGTTCTACGTTGTAGCTTTGGTAAGTGCCTAACCTGATGTCTCCACGTGACGCTGAATGGTAACGCCGCGAGTCTCGATAGTGAAGGGACTTGCAATGGCGGCGAAATCAGGATTAGCTGTACCAAGTTGAGGTGAAGTTGGAAGAACTGATTGACTAAAGGTAAAGTGAAGTGGCTACCCCTGGACGAGCTGGCTTGGGAACAAGCGTCCTCGCTTCAGAATCCTCAGGGGGCCGACATCAAAAATGACGGCATGGGTGTGGCAAGCCCAAGTGACCCCTAGCCAGGGGAGACGAGCGCCATCTCCCCTTAATACGGTAATCGAACTTGATGCTTCAACGACTTGCACTAGGGCGTGAGTGCAGGAACGTCGCAAAAACGGAGACCCGGAACCGGTACCGACCACCTGGTTAAGAGAATAAGGCTCTTGAATCCTTTTCTTTAGAAAAACGAAGCGCATGAAGTACACTGCGATTGGTGGCAGCGGGTAGTTTTAGTCAAATGCCCGATATATTACGCAACACCTGCTTACATGAGATTAGATGAACAAAATCTTTCAATGATTACAAGCAGGAGTGAAAGGCGTGTAAGCTTGAAAAGTGCAAGGACATACTGATTGACTCTCGCATGGACCCCAACGAGAGCAGCTGGGCCCTTTGTAATGTTTGAAAGAAAATTACCCTACTGAGGACAAATAAGGACCACGGTCCAATTGCGATCGGAGCTGAGCCTGTCTCAGTTCAAGACCTGATGCGCGGAAGTGCTAGGTCAAGGTATGTGTCGCCATGAGTACACCACGGCCGGCCAAGCTGCTTCGTTAAGATCGTGAACTGAAAAACGGACGGTACGGAAAGCCTTTCTCCACTGAGATCGGGTGCCCTTACATAAGAGTCCGAAGTAAGGGATCGAACACGAGGCAAAACTTGACTGGTAGGCTGAGTGCCAAATTTTGAAAGCTGCCAAGTCTTGAAAGATGTTAGAA
>NW_019379886.1:0-160000 GCF_000648655.2 Copidosoma floridanum | reverse complement strand
AGAGAAAATTATTATCGTACAAAAAAAATTAATCAAGACGACCTCAGAGCAGGCGAGAATACCCGCTGAATTTAAGCATATTATTAAGCGGAGGAAAAGAAACTAACAAGGATTTCCCAAGTAGCGGCGAGCGAACAGGAAAGAGCCCAGCACTGAATCCCACGGTTCCGCCGTTGGGAAATGTGGTGTTCGGGAGGGTTCGATTATCCCATATCTAAGGCTAAATATGACCACGAGACCGATAGCAAACAAGTACCGTGAGGGAAAGTTGAAAAGACTTTTGAAGAGAGAGTTCAAGAGTACGTGAAACCGTTCAGGGGTAAACCTGAGAAATCCAAAAGTTCGAATGGAGAGATTCAGCGTTAGTGGCTGTTGGCTTGCGTGTGATCGCGATGCTCGAACGTGCGGGGCTTTCGGGTATTTAGCGCGTTCGGGGCACGTGGTCGCTGCGTCATGTCCGACGACGCCGGCGTGCACTTCTCTCCTAGTAGGACGTCGCGACCCGTTGGGTGTCGATCGACGGCCCGTACGGTAGACTGTCGTGCCAAATCGGCACGGCAGACCATCGGTGTCCTTTACCCGATCGACTGCCCGGCGGTATTGAAAACTTTTAATCAAGATTGGTATCGAGTCGCACTTTCGAATGCGTTCGGCTTGGCGATCGATCGAGTTTCGCTTGGATTCAACAGACGTTTAGTGCCGTTGGCGTTGACGCTTGGCTCTTTTGAACGCCAATGTTCTCGAACCGGCTCGGAAAAGCCTAGCGCTTTTTAATTAAAATTACCGGTCAGCGACGCTTTTGCTTTGGATACTTTCAGGACCTGTCTTGAAACACGGACCAAGGAGTCTAACATGTACGCGAGTCATTGGGACTTGTATTATTTTATACAAATATAACTAAACCTAAAGGCGCAATAAAAGTAAAAGTTTGCGAGCTTCGTGCTCCGCGACCTAGGGAGGATGATTCGCGTCACGTATGCGGATCCGCACTCCCGGGGCGTCTCGTGCTCATTGCGAGCTGAGGCGCACTAAGAGCGTACACGTTGGGACCCGAAAGATGGTGATCTATGCCTGGTCAGGACGAAGTCAGGGGAAACCCTGATGGAGGTCCGTAGCGATTCTGACGTGCAAATCGATCGTCGGAACTGGGTGTAGGGGCGAAAGACTAATCGAACCATCTAGTAGCTGGTTCCCTCCGAAGTTTCCCTCAGGATAGCTGGCACTCGTAATTTCGAGTTTCATCTGGTAAAGCGAATGATTAGAGGCCTTGGGGCCAAAACGACCTTAACCTATTCTCAAACTTCAAATGGGTGAGATCTCTGGCTTGCTTGAATATTGAAGCCATGAGATTTATATACAAAAAAAAAAGAATCAGAGTGCCAAGTGGGCCAATATTGGTAAGCAGAACTGGTGCTGTGGGATGAACCAAACGCCGAGTTAAGGCGCCAAAGTCGACGCTTATGGGATACCATGAAAGGTGTTGGTTGCTTAAGACAGCAGGACGGTGGCCATGGAAGTTGGAATCCGCTAAGGAGTGTGTAACAACTCACCTGCCGAAGCAACTAGCCCTGAAAATGGATGGCGCTGAAGCGTCGCGCCTATACTCGGCTGTCAGCGGCAAGTGGGGCGTTGTAAAAGAAATTTTTCAACGTCATGAAGCTCTGACGAGTAGGAGGGTCGCGGCGGTGTGCGCAGAAGGGTCTGGGCGTGAGCCTGCCTGGAGCCGCCGTCGGTGCAGATCTTGGTGGTAGTAGCAAATACTCCAGCGAGGCCCTGGAGGACTGACGTGGAGAAGGGTTTCGTGTGAACAGCCGTTGCACACGAGTCAGTCGATCCTAAGCCCTAGGAGAAATCCTATGTCGATGACGGTGTTTAAATTTATTATTTTCAATTATTGAAAGCTCACACCCGTCGGGCGAAAGGGAATCCGGTTCCTATTCCGGAACCCGGCAGCGGAACCGCTTAAAATTCGGGCTCTCGCAAGAGTGTTCGTCGGGGTAACCCAAAGTGACCTGGAGACGCCGACGGGAGGTCCGGGAAGAGTTTTCTTTTCTGCATAAGCGTTCGAGTTCCCTGGAAACCTCTAGCAGGGAGATAGGGTTTGGAACGCGAAGAGCACCGCAGTTGCGGCGGTGTCCGGATCTTCCCCTCGGACCTTGAAAATCCAGGAGAGGGCCACGTGGAGCTGTCGCGCCGGTTCGTACCCATATCCGCAGCAGGTCTCCAAGGTAAAGAGCCTCTAGTCGATAAAATAATGTAGGTAAGAGAAGTCGGCAAATTGGATCCGTAACTTCGGAATAAGGATTGGCTCTGAGGAGCGGGGCGTGTCGGGCTTGGTCGGGAAGCGGGTGCGGCTGACGTGCCGGGCCTGGGCGAGGTTTAACTTTGCGGTGGTTTGCGCGCGTGCATCGCGTTCCACGAGGGCCTCTATCAGTGCGAGTATCCAGGGTGTGAGAGGACCTTCCCAACAACTAACGGCAGAGGGCAGCACCATCGTAGGGCTCACAAGGCCTGGTATGACGAGCGGGTTGCATCCAACAGGCGAACTGGATGGACTATGGAAGAAACATCACTCCTAGCCTGCCGGGAGGCGGAGCTAACCATCCAAGGTGTCCGCTTTGTGAACCAGGCCCACCACGAGTCCTTTCCACACCGGACCATTGAATTCATCAAGGGACACCGACGCCCCCAGGACTACAAGGCATTTGTTCAGCAGAACATCGCTGAACAACACGACATTTCGCAGCTTGAGGAGGAGGATTTAAGCGACGACCAACAAGCAGCGAGGGGCACTACCACTCCCCCTGCCACGTCTTCTCCTTATCCTCTGATTGAGTATCTAGGATCCCTACCAGAGATGCCACCAGACACCGGCTACCAATCGGAGAGGCTTGACGAGATTGTTCGCTCCGCTTCCAACGGTGCCTCCAACAAGACCGTCGCTGAGAGATTGTCCCTGTATCTCAGGGACATTCTTCCAAGACCACACACTACCAGAGCAGCTCGTCATCTGTCACCACCAACTACGCTCACCAACAGGCAGAAACGAAGGAAGGACTATGCTGCAACTCAGAGGCACTGGAAGACCAATCGGAGCAGGTGCATCAATGCCATCCTTGGGAACATCGAGGATGCCCGGCAGCCAGAACAGGCCCGGATGGAGCCTTACTGGACAACGGTCTTCACACAACCGGCAACCAATGCTTAGCCAAAGTGTGAGGACCGCCCAGTACAAGAAGACATCATGGCTCCCATTACCCCGAGTGATATTTAAGAAGCCCGCCCATTGCTCGCCGTCGCTCCTGGCCCAGATGGACTGACTGCTTGTCAGTTTAGAGCCATACCAGCACCGGTTTTCACTCGGGTGTACAATCTGATCCTGTGGTCCAAGACTATGCCATCACACCTGGCCTGCTCAAGGACCATCTTTATCCCCAAGAAGGACGGAGCCTCCGAGCCTGGAGATTTCCGTCCAATCTCGGTCACGTCAGTCCTCTGCAGAGTGCTGCATGAGGTCTTGGCACAAAGGATCGACAGACTAGTTAGCCTGGACGATCAACAGAGGGCCTTTTGTGCGGGGATCGATGGCTGTAGGGACAACACCACACTCCTTGATGCCCTCCTGCGTTCAAGGTTTACCGAGCATAGGTCCACGTTCCTGGCCACACTTGATCTTGCAAAGGCCTTTGACAGCATCGAACACACCGCACTCATGGCTGCAGCTAAAGCAGCAGGGCTACCACCTTCACTTATCGAGTACCTCTGACACTTCTACAACAACGCCACTACAACGCTACCAGGTGAAGGATGGACATCAGAGCCAATTAGAGTCAGGAGGGGGGTCAAACAAGGAGATCCCCTATCCCCCGTGCTATCCAACATCGTGGTAGATCACCTTCTTAGATCTCTACCACAAGAATGTGGCTTCACCTTCGCTGGCAAGACCACCAGAGCCATGGCCTTCGCTGATGACATGGTCCTCCTTGCGGACTCTCCTGTCGGGCTACAACACCTGCTCGACAGAACGAACACCTACCTGGAGTCCTGTGGCTTACGCCTTAACATCGGCAAATGCCACACGGTGTTAGTTATGGCTGATGGCCACCTGAATAAAACAGTCATCGATGCAAGGAGAACCTTCAGGATTAATGGCCAACCACTGCGAGCTCTTACAAGGGAGGACTCATGGAAATATCTCGGCCTCGAATATACACCCGAGGGCCGAAAAAGGGATAAACTCACCACCACTTTTTGCCTACTCCTGGAGCGCCTCTCAAGAGCACCTCTTAAGCCTCAACAGCGGCTCTTCGCGCTTAAAGTGTTCGCTCTCCCAGGTATATACTATCGTATGTCCTTGGGTAGGGTGAATATCAGCGAGCTGAAGGCCGTTGACAGGGCAGTACGTGCATTCACTCTACAGTGGCTCGCGCTGCCAAATGATACCTGCACAGGATACTTCCACGCACCAACATTAGAGGGAGGCCTTGGAATACCATCGTCGAGATGGGTGACGCCCCTGCACAGGCAGCAGCGATTGCTTGGACTTGTGCCCCGGAATCAAGCGGAGAATTGTACAAGCTCATACATCAACAAGGAGCTTGACCAGTGTAAGAGGAGGCTAACCAAGAGAGGAACCACCTACCTCTCCTTCAACGACATCAAGAAACGGTGGACCAATCTCCTCCATGCCTCGATTGATGGGGTAGCACTGAAGGAATCCCATCATGTTCCCGAGCAACATCAATGGATATCGGATGGGACCACCCTTCTCACTGGCAAGGACTACGTGGCTTGCCACAAAGTTCGAATCGGAGCGCTGCCAACGAGATCGAGAACGACGAGGGGCCGGTACGGAGAAAGATTGTGTCGTGCAGGTTGTCTGCGACAAGAAACCAACAACCATGTCCTGCAGCAGTGCCCGGCAACCACCAACAACCATGTCCTGCAGCAGTGCCCGGCAACCCACAAACAACGAATCGACCGACACAACGCCGTGCTGGCTTACATTGGAAAAAATCGCCGCCGGCAAGGGTTCAACGTCACCTCTGAACCCCACATAAAGACGCGGGAGGGACTACGAAAACCTGACATGGTGGCGACGATGGGACGACTTGGACTGGTGATCGATGCTCAGGTGGTTGGTGAGCAAACGAACTTGGGAAGTGTTCACGCGGCCAAGCGTCGGAAGTACGCCGACAACCCTGACATCGATCCTGCAATACGGCAAGAAACCGGCGTTACTACAATCCGACACATGCCTGTCATACTCTCGTCTAGAGGGATCTGGTGCAAAAAATCAGCATCGGATCTCCTAGACATCAACATCATAACCAAGAGAGACCTTGCCATAATCGCCACTAGAGTGTTGCTCGGAGGAATGATTGCACACAGATGCTTCTGAAGGACAACAACAGCAGTCCAGGAGGCCGAAGGAATCGGTTGAAGGCTGCTGGAGCCTTAAAGTAGTGCTACCTCCCGTCTGATGGTATAATCTTCTGGAAGTTCTGCGCTGTAGCTGTAAGATTGTAGTCATTAAGATATATAATAAAAATATATATGTATAAATATGAATGTAATCGAATAGCTGTAGTGAACTGTGAAATATAGGAACAAATTTTTATCCAAATGCCTCGTCATCTAATTAGTGACGCGCATAAATGGATTAACGAGATTTCCTCTGTCCCTATCGAAGTGATTGGGACGGCCGGCCTACGTTCACGTCGTGGGAATTCGAAACATGGCGGTCAATGGTTGAAAGCACGACCGCTGTGGCAAAAGAGCCGGTAAAAAATGCCCTTACGCTGGAGGCAATCGTCTCCGAGCGTAAACCACTACTGTTTGAAACGCACGAAAGAAGAGTAGGAGAGGTGTGTAGAGTAGGAGTTATTGTTGAAAGCAATTTAAGTTTGAAAGCGGTTGGACTCGACTTTCGTGCGTCGAGGATAGTAGTTGATTTGGGAAGTTCGAGAGCGGTGGTTGAGAAGGGCAACTGTTGAATCTGTCTCTCAACGGGGGTGGCGTGAAGCAATGCGCGTTGCGTACTTCGGGCATTTCTGGCCACGAGCTCTCGAGCGAATAAGTGGAGGGTTTGAGATCATCGGGCAGGTGTTGAGAAAGCAATGCGCGTGGAGACTTAGAGAAAAAGACGGGCTTGATGGAAAGGAATGGATTAAGGAGACAATTAAAGGAATGGATTACGGAGATTGAAAGGGAAAGAGAAAATACACAGGAGAAAAATAGTCCAGGCAAATAAGAAAGGAAATGGAGCCAAATGAAGCCATAGCCTTGATCCGATGCTACGGCAGAGATCGCCGGCTTAACCGGCGAGGAGTAGGCTCCAGAATGTGTCGTCATCTCCGGGGAAAGGCTCACAGCGACGTGTGGACCCGATGCACCTACGGGGGAAGAGAGTGCCAGCTTAACTGGCATGGTGCGCACAATCTCGATGAGGTTGTCTCACCGGAAAAGCCGTTGCTGTGCCTCAGTCACTAGGATAGCGCACACTCTACCTTGATGCTCACCCTCTGCTGAGCTGTCGATCGAACAACATCAACACCAGATCGACGGAAACAAAAGAATTCAACTCGTCAACACTACTCCTCAAAATAAAAGAAGAATAGAGGAGCGTAGAGAAAACTACGAAACAAACAAATATAAAATAAATATGATGTCAGACAATGAAAACAGGTATACCCCAGGTGGTATGTCTTAATACGAGATAAATCCAGCCGCAGCCTCCGATCCGGTGAAAGCCCGGGTGGGCTGTGCCTGCTCCACGGATTCTGGGGGGAGCAAATTATCTGATGCATGCCAACTCCATTCAGGCATTATAAAAGAATTAGTGAGGACCCTAGATGTTCAGAAAGGTGGAATGTTCCTCAATGTTGATGGCAGAAGTGGCAGACGGGAAAGTACGTGCAGCTCTCAAAGTAATGAGAGCAACGTTAGCAAGAAGAGAAAGGCGGACGACGGGAATGACGAAGAGGATATTGAGGAACTGGATGAGGATGAAGCTGGAGGGAAAATAGATATTGATTGGTTTAAAGAGCTGGAAAAAATCGAGAAAGAGACAATGAACAAGGTTGCAGAAGCACGCAGGACTACAAAGTTCTCAAAAGCAGCGGATGAAATGGTGCAAAGGCAGATCAAAAAGATTAAAAATATTGCGATAACCCTAGCACTTAAGAATGCAACGCTACGTGGCCAACTGATGGGAAGCAAACCAGGGGGTGGGCAATCTCCCGATTTGAAAAGGAAAACGATACCACCTGTCAAAGGGTTACGAAATATAAGGAGAGAGCAGAGAAGGAAGACATATGCAGCCGCGATCCAATCTGTTAATGGTCTGCCAGTAACGCCAGAAACGGTAAAAAATGTGCTCAAAACATCAATAAATCCAGTCAAGGAGGGTCTCAGGATCAACAATATACGGAAAACAAGAGCAGGAAAAGTGGTCATAGAAGCTAACTCCTTAAATGAACTTCAAAAAATCGCAGACAGTGCCTTGAAGTCTAAAGGTATTGAGGTGCAACATTTGACCAAAAGAAAGCCGATGATAATAATATATGATGTACCAAGGGACATTGAGGCTGAAGAATTAGCACACACTATAAAAGTGCAGAATACAGAACTGCTGGACAATGTTTTTCAGTTCGAACAAAGGTTCCGAGCGCGATTTAAAACGGGAAAGAAAGATAAGGAGAACGTACACTGGGTAGCAGAGATTACACCAGAAATAAGGAAGAAACTTATGGAGCGTAGTGTATTGTATATCGGTTGGCAAAGATGCAGGGTCAGTGACTTCGGTAGTATCTCAAGGTGCTACAAGTGCCAGAGCCTCGGTCATATAGCTAAGTTTTGTAATGCGGAAGAAAACACGTGTAGCCACTGCGCAGAAGATGGACACAAATACAACGAGTGCAAAAATAGGAGTAAGCCAGTTTGCTGTGCACTCTGCAAACGGCAGAAGCGACCTCACAATCACGCAGCCAACAGTAGGTGCCCCTCATCCATAGCAGCGGTTAAAAGAGTGACTAGCCAAACTGATTATGGCGCAATGTAAGGTAATGAGAATTATGCAAGCTAATCTGGGAAGAAGCCGTAACGCCACAGACGAATGTTTGCAGTCAGCATATGAAAGAGGTGTTGATGTACTCCTGTTACAAGAAATGTATGCATACAAGGGAAAGGTAGCCGGCCTGGAGAGGTACAACAATGTAATCATAACAGGAAATAGGGGCGAGGAGTTCCCATGGGCATGTATTGTAATACTAAATAAAGATCTAACGACAACCGCACTAACTGGCGTCAGCACCTCTCACTGTGTAGCGGCACATATTGAGGGCCCCTGTGAGGAGGTATATGTTGTGAGCCTCTACTGCCAGTATAGAGATCCGATCGAGGTGTATGCGCAGCAGCTGGAGAATGTCCTTGACTTTGTGAACTCTAACAGGGTAATAGTGTGTGCTGACGTAAACGGTATCTCACCGCTGTGGTGTCACAGACTCGACGCAACTGATGAGAACGGCCAATGTTTTGAAGAACTGATAACAAGACATGACTTAGTACCAGCTAATACTCCTGGGCAACTTTGCACATATGTCGAGGGAAATAGGGAGATTGACGTCACGTTTGTTGGAAATACAATAGAGAACAAGGTAACGAACTGGCGAGTACTGGAAAACGAGACATCAAGTGAGCATAGGACAATAATATTCGAGCTAGGGTCAGAAGAACCTCCAAGACCTCTAGTAAAGCAAAAGCGGTACAATGTTAAAAAGGCAGATTGGGTAACCTATGCGAAAAATATTGAAATAAGAGCCGAGCCACTAGTGGACGTCACATTAAATAGTGAGAACGACATTGATGAGATGGTTGACAGGATAACGTCGGTTATGAAGGCCTCTACTAGGGGATGCATCCCACGTGAGCGGGGATATCCGAGATCAGTGCCGTGGTGGACACAAGAACTAACGAGGAAAAAACGAGAACTATATAGGAAAAGACGAGCTTACCAGAGAGCAAGGAATGACCGGGAAAGGGCCAGTACCCAAAGTGAACTAAACACCTGTAGGAGGAACTATAAGAAGGACATAGAAGAGGCCAGATCTACTAGCTGGAAAAACTATGCTGAAACGCATGGAAATAAGGAAACATACGGACATATATATAAGGTGTCAAGTGATGAGGTGTTGCCCGCAATGGCGATGGCCAGCATCAGAACAAGTGATGGGTATACGAAAAGTTGGGAAGAGACAGCAACTGCGATTCTCGATGGGTTGTTTGGTACGGAACCTCTCGCCAGCAACGTAGAAGTTCCAGAGCAGAGCCAAAACGAAGCTGAAGCATGCGAGTGGACAGAGGAGGAAGTGCGAATGGCAGTATCGTCACTAAAGAACAAGAAAGCTCCAGGCAGAGATCTTATTGAGGTTGAAATGATTAAGTGTGCATTTGGAACAAAGATGGGTAAGGTCCTCGTTAATTTCTACAATGGCTGCCTGAGGTTGGGTGTATTTCCACGACAGTGGAAGGAAGGAATAGTTAGAGTATTGCTAAAAGGGATTGAAAAAGACCCAACCGTCGTTAAATCGTATATACCGATATGCCTCCTGTCAATTTTAAGCAAAATGCTGGAAAAACTGATAAAGCTACGAATAATGCCGCAGTTAACACATGCACACTTTATGTCAACTAGGCAGTATGGATTCACCGTGGGACACGGAACCGAGGACGCGATTGTTGAAGTGAGGGCATTGGTAGAGAATAGTGAAAAGAACATGGTGTATGGGCTGCTGTTTGATATTACAGGAGCCTTTGACCACCTTAAGTGGTCCAAGGTGCTCAAGCAGCTCAGTAGACGAGGGTGTTCCAGTAATGTGTTTAAGATCGTGAAAAGCTATTTGACTAATAGAAGGGTGACAATACAGGACAATCATAAAATGGCCACAAGAAGTGTGTATAAAGGATGCCCCTAGGGATCGATACTGGGACCCTTCTTCTGGAATCTCTGTATGGATGAGCTCCTTAATATACTGGTGAGTGTGCAATGTAAAGTGATCGCCTATGCTGACGATGTTATGATACTTGCTGAGGGAGATAGCAGACGAGAGGTTGAAAGAACTGGACAACGCTACACGAACCTAATGGCTGAATGGACAACAGAACAGGAACTAGAGATTTCGGAAACAAAAACAGAGATGATACTACTCAAGGACTCCGGGGCAGGGAGGCAGCCTGGCAAAATAACGGCTAAGGGCACAATAGGTACGCACAAGAGAGTGCAGGGAAGGGTCAGCTCGGCTACAGGTAGCCTCGTTAAAACCTGTAAAGGGGGACTATGCCCACCCACAATAAAAATAGGCAACGTAACTATTAAGTATAAGAGTGAGGTTAAATATCTTGGAGTCACGATAGAGACCAGGTTAAAACTGAATAGGCACTTGGAGGTGGTTGGAGCAAAAGGCAAAAGACTAGTCCAGAAGCTTAGGAGGGTTGCCAGGCATAGCTGGGGACTTAAAAATGCAGTTCTAACAAGACTCTACGCAACGGTCTTTCTGCCCATAATCGCATATGCAGCAGGGGCTTGGGGAGACATTGCTAAAAAGGAAACTATGGCGTGCAAGATACAAGCAATACAAAAACATGCACTTCTGTTGGTAACAAGGGCGTATGGAACTACCTCAACCCCAGCACTGCAAGTACTTGCAAACCTTGCAAGTACCAAAACTTGGATTTGGTAATAAGGGAGCGATATAACATGTATAAGGTCCGCAAAAAAATACCGTTCACAGTAGGAGAGATTAAATATGACGGAAAAATGGAGAAAGACCATGTAAAGAGGGAGCTAGAAAGAATGATGAGTGAGATATGGCAGAGGAGATGGACGGAGACTGATAAAGGATCTGTCACCAAAAGATATATGCCCAGTATCAATGAGAGAGCCCAGATATGTTGGCTCCAACCAGATTTTTATACCTCACAGTTTTTGACGGGACATGGAGACTTCGCGGCTAAGCTGTGTGACTTTGGACTAGTCGATGATCTCAGATGCAAGTGTGGACTTAAAGAGACGAGTCAACACCTACTCAGTGACAGTCCCTATTATGTTCCTGGAGTAAAACAAATTCGCGGCTTAGTAAGGCCAAACGAATTAATCAAAAGAATATGCGTAGAGTCCAAGAAAAACTACGAGATTTTTAAAAACGGGTGCCAAAAGGTGCTTTGTAGGTAGTAAAACGAGAAAGGACAGGAGACTTGGAAAATAAAGAAGCCTAGAGTTAGAAGACCGAAGCCGTATTATTAATGTGAGTTGTAGTATAGGTGTTAATTTATTCTGAGTGTTAGTAGTGATGTCTACTTTACACTTGTTTATCCTAAATAAACTAAATGTCATTACTGTGTGCGTAAGCTTTGTTATGTCCCGTATGAACTAAATGTTAGAGTTAGGTAAAGATACGTAAAAAGATAAAAGACTGATAAGGCTTGAGCTGTTTACAGCCGCCGGCTCACCTCAACGTGGTTCCTCGCGGGCAACGACTCGATGGCACTTAGCTTAGCATCGTCGAGGTGGCTAAGTGGTCGATTCCCTTCGACAATAAGGAAAGCCTACTCCGACTAAGATTTAACATCAACATCTGCTCTCATCGGAGGAGTTTTCCAAGCTTGTACTGATCTTGCGTTCGTTTCGATAGGTCGCATGATATTAAGCGGGTATGGGAGGACGCTCCTAGGAACCGCTGCAATAAGTCTTCATGCGAGCTCAAAAATCATCATGACCCTAACTGCGATTTGGCAAAACCTCTGCCAAAGGAACGGGCTTGGAAAAATAAGTGGGAAAAAAAACCCTGTTGAGCTTGACTTTAGTCTGGCACTGTAAGCAGACATGAGAGGTGTAGCATTAGTAGGAGACGCGCGAGCGCCAAAAGTGAAATACCACTACTTTCATCGTTTCTTTACTTACTTTGTTAGGTGGAGCGCGTGCGCCGTGGACCTTGCGTCCCGGCTGTCAGCGTTTTCTAGAGCCATGCGTGTAAGAGTGGCGTAAAGCTAAATGTCTTTTCGTTCGTTTCGTTTGTTCTCGCAAGGAAACAGCACGTATGCGGGGAGCTCTAGTCAGATCACCATTTATACTCCCGCGTGATCTGATTCGAGGACACTACCAGGTGGGGAGTTTAACTGAAGCGTTACGTCTGTCAAAGAATAACGCTGGTGTCCTAAGGCCAGCTCAGCAAGGACAGAAACCTCACGTAGAGCAAAAGGGCAAAAGCTGGCTTGATCTCGATGTTTAGTACGCATAGAGACTGCGAAAACACGGCCTATCGATCCTTTTCACTTAAAGAGTTTTCAGGAAGAGGTGTCAAAAAAATTACCACAGAAATAACTGGCTTGTGGTGGCCAAGCGCTCATAGCGATGTCGCTTTTTGATCCTTCGATGTCGGCTCTTCCTATCATTGCAAAGCAGAATTTGCCAAGCGTCGGACTGTTCAACGCCAACAAGGAATGTGAGCTAGGCTTAGACTGTCGTGAGACAGGTTAGTTTTACCCTACTGATGACTTTGTCGTTGCGATAGTAATCCTGCTCAGTACGAGAGGAACCGCAGGTTCGAAAAAATGGCTCACGCACTCGGTCGAGTGGCCAGTGGTGCAAAGCTATTATCCGTGGGATTATGCCTCAACGCCTCTAAGGCCGTATCCTTTCTAGTCAAAGGTGGCAATAATATATTTAGAAGTCTTGTGAGTCAAAAGGCTCAAAACAATGTGACACTTGTTATTACTAGGTAATCTGGTTTTCTTCGGAAGGCCAGATTATTTCACGGGCCCAAATTGCCGTACGACGTTTATAAAAATTGAGGCCGGCCTTGGGATCTCACCGAGCGAGTCGGGGGTTAACGTCTGACGGTCGACCATGGTTTTTTTAAACCAAGTTCGATGTCAAGACTTGGAATCGTCTGTAGACAACTTAGGTACCTGGTGGGGTGTTGTACTCAGTAAAACAGTTACTACGCTGCGATCTGTTGAGACTCAACCTTCGGCTTGGATATTCGTCTTGTAGATTAGAGAAGGCCCCATGAGAAAAGAAAGGGAAGAGAAAGAAAAAAAAAACCAACAACAATGATGATAACAAAAAAGAATAAGAAAGATGATGGACACCTAATGAAGAGGAAAAGAAGATAGAGAAGTGTAGGAATAAAAAATGAGAGGAATTAGAACACTAGTAAAAAGCAATGCGTGTGTCGTGTAGCAAGAAGAGACAAAAAAAAAAAAAACAAAAAGAAAATAACTCTAAAAAAGGAAAAACAAGAATAAAATAAAATTGTGGATGCTGACGATGGAAGCAATGCGCGTCGAGGGACTAAGAAAAATTCCAGCGGTGTTTCAAAACAGGTGGGTGGAATGCTCGTGTGTGATAATGGCAGGTAGTGGCAGCGGGGGCCACACGCACGAGACAGTTAGTACTCAATTAAACGATTTGATAATTTGTTTTATCCTTAACCTTTGGTCTGCCTAATACTCTTCAACTGCCGTGAGAGGGTATGTTTGGGAAGCAATGCGCCGCTTAGACTTGTAATGCATTATTCGTGATGTTCGCTACTTGATTGTCTGGCTTGCTTGCTTGCTTGGAGGATGGCGTGTTGTGCTTAGTCTTTTAACTGCAATGCCAGTATCACGGACATGAGGGCAAAAATTATCGCTGTCACTCTAATACCGCAGGCACTTGTCACTTCGGGTGTCTTGCTCGCCGTCTTATTAAACAAATGACGACTTTGTTCCGGAATCCTTTCGTTTGGTTGAAAAGCAAGCGCAATAAACCCTCGCTACGTCGCTCGTGGGTTTCGATGGTCAGTCGCGCAGGTAACTCTTGAATATGTAGAGAATAAGGCAAGAAAAATTGCAGTGCACGTGATAAAATTATGGACTGACTGGTTTATTGGCTCGTTCGAACCGTGACTGACTGTGACTCAATTAATCCGTAAAAAAAGTTAGTTGCCGTAAGCGCATCCAGGGTTATGCTTGATAAAAAAACGCCCCTTCTTTCAAACTTTCGTTTAATTGTACGAGGTCTCTCTTTGAATGTTTCTCCTTGTCTGCGTGTTTTTAACGAGTATCTGTCGAGCGACTGTCATGCTCCTTCTTTGTATCTGGTACTTATAAGGCGCATACCAAATTTATTAAAAATAAAACGATAATTCACATTGACCGGATTGTGTTGGGTCTGCTTTGAAAGCGTGTTGTTGCGCAAGCATCGCGGCATCGTTGAGGAGGGGGGGGGGACCCACAAGAATTTCGGGTACCTGCCTCGGAACGCGTAAGCTGAAATGCGCATTCCTGACTCTATCAACGATTATTTCTGTACCACTAATCAGGCCTTATTAGATTGTTTAAGGTCTGCTTGAAAAGTGTACGTATTAACTTCTTGACGATATGTATGCTCCAAGGGCAATGCGCTTGTCAAAAGAGCCATTCACGTGGCGGTGACCAACGAACAAGTGACTATTAGCGCTCAGCTGTAATGCGAAAGCAATGGGCGTTGTTTCGTAAGCAATGCGCGTTATTGTCATTGAAAACTTTTGTTTTGCTTCATTGCGTGTTAAATGGCTCTTTGCTTTGCCGCGCCCGAGGACGTTTCGGCACAAGTGAGACGGTTCGCTTGTTGAGCCAAGCTTAAATTTGCAGCATTTCTGCGAGTCAGCGTCGTCAACTGAATGGCCCTTAATGCGGATCGCGCCTCTGGCGTTAGATGCGCCGTCGTCGTGGCTCGTAGCTTGTTGACGGTATGCTAACCAAGCATCGACTTACTCGATACCGAGCGAGAATACAACGTGTAACTCCCGTACGTATATCACTGCGGTAAGCCCTGGCCTAGCGTCAGCGACCATGTCGTCGTATATTTGTTAACACGAAACTTTCACGAGAGACTGTTGACACTTGAATGATAAATTTAGGAGGCCATGCTTTAAGTTTAATTACGGCACGCTAAAGCTCGCCGTGCCAACCCGGTATTGTTCGTTTACCGGGTCATTAAAATGACAAAAGTGCAGTGGTCCATACCGAAGCGTTGTCAACAACAAAAAAGGAATGGTCTTTGTCGCCTCGTCCGAAAGTTCTGAGACCTTTGGCTTTTATTACACCGGTAAGGCAACGCACCGTTTGGGACGTTGTTAACGCTTATTAGCGATGGTCGACCGGAATTTGAGAGATAAAAATCTTACCCTCGTTTTCAACGACGAGAGCTGAAGATTTGAGCTTCAAGTGTCGGATGAGTCGTGGATCCGTCGTCGAATTCTTGATTGGATCCTTTCGGGATAAAATCATGTTTTCTTTCACGTTCCTCGGCGTATTTTGCAAGACACGCAACATAGCGCAATTCAACGACGAGCTGGTCAACAGGACGTCATTGTCCTTAGGCCACTCCGAGTTGTGTGCTCTAAATTTTATTTTGACAAACAAAGCTCCTTGGTGGATCCTGCCAGTAGTCATATGATTGTCTTAAAGATTAAGCCATGCATGTCTCAGTGCATGCCAAATAAAGGAGAAACCACGAGTGGCTTATTTAATTAGTTATGGTTCCTAAGATGGTACCTACGTTTACTTGGATAACTGTGGTAATTCTAGAGCTAAGACATGCAAACCAGAGTCCTGAACAGAGAGGCAAGAGACGCTTTTATAAGATCATAACCAATCAGTGGTGAGGACGTGTTAACTCGCGAAGTAGTGACGAAAAATAACGATACGGGACTCATCCGAGGCCCCGTAATCGGAATGAGTACACTTTAAATCCTTTAACGAGGATCCATTGGAGGGCAAGTCTGGTGCCAGCAGCCGTGGTAATTCCAGCTCCAATATAGTTTAATAAAGTTTTTGCCGTTTAAAAGCTTGTAGTTAAATCTGTGTGTCACGCTGTTGGACCATCGCACGCGATGTCTAACTGACAAGATTGTGGAACGTCTTACCTGTAGGCTTAGCTCTTGCGTGCGTCTCGCATTGGTTGGCCTAGCGGCTTTACCGCCGTTGGCATTTGCCTGTTGCGTGCGTGCGCAAAAGTGGCATAGCTTCATCCCATCGCCATGCTCTTTACCGGGTGTGGAGATGGGCCGGTACGTTTACTTTGAACAAATTAGAGTGTTTAAAGCAGGCTTTTTAAGTCCTGAATACCAGTGCATGGAATAATGGAATAGGACCTCGGTTCTATTTTGTTGGTTTTCGGAACCCCGAGGTAATGATCAATTGGGACAGCTGGGGGCATTCGTATTGCGACGTAAAAGGTTAAATCCTTGAATCGTTGCAAGACAGACAGAACCGGAAGCATTTGCCAAAAATGTTTTCATTAATCAAGAACAAAAGTTAGAGTATCGAAGGTGGTCAGATACTACCCTAGTTCTAACCATAAATGATGCCAGCTAGCGATCCGTCGATGTCTTTGCGATGACTCGACAAGCAGCTTCTGAAAAAGCAAAGCTTTTGGGTTTTGGGGGAAGTATGGTTGCAAATCTAAAACTTAGCCTGCGGCTTAATTTTAATCAACATGGAAAACGTCACCAGACCCGGACACCAGAAGGATTGACAGATTGATAGCTCTTTCTTGAGTTGGTGGTTGTTGGTGCATGGCCGCTCTTAGTTGGTGGAGTGATTTGTCTGGTTAATTTCGATAATAAACGAGACTGTATCCTGCTCAATCAGCGTTACTTTTAGTATCTCAAAGGCCAAGGCCTTCTTGCATGCTTCATGCGATGTTTGACGGTATCCAATCCATCGGTGTTGCACGGGGCTGGTAGAGGTTTTTGGTTTTTACTACTGACAAACACAATAATCTTCTTAGAGAGACATACGGCGTCTAGACGAACAAGATTAAGCAATAACAGGACTATGCTGCCCATAGATATTTTGAGCCACACGTGAGCTACACTGAAGGAATCAGCGTGTCCTTTTTGGCCTAAAGGCCCAGGTCTCCCGCTGAAAATTCTTTGTGCTAGGAATTAGGGTTCGCAATTATTCCCCATTAACCAGGAATACCCAGTTAGCGCGAGTCATAAGCTCACGTATATACGTCCCTGCTCTTTTTAACGTCATAAAGCTCTGACGAGTAGAAGGGTTGCGGCAGTGTGCGCAGAAGGCTCTGGGCGTAAGCCTGCCTGGAGCCGCCGTCGGTGCAGATCTTGGTGGTAGTAGCAAATACTCTAGTGAGGCCCTGGAGGACTGACCTGGAGAAGGGTTTTTTGTAAACAGCCGTTGCACACTAGTCAGTTGATCCTAAGCCCTAGGAGAAATCCTATTTCGATGAAGGTGTTTAAATTTATTATTCGCAATTTTTAAAAGCACACACCCGTCGGGCAAAAGGAATTCCAGTTCCTATTTCGGAACCCGGCAGTGGAATTGCTTTAATTTCGGGCTTTTGCAAGAGTGTTTGTTGGGGTAAGTCAAAGCGACCTGGAGACGCTGACGGGAGATCCGAAAAGACTTTTTTTTCCTGCATGAGCGTTTGAGTTTCCTGGAAATCTCTAGCAGGGATTCAGGGTTTTAAACACGCAGAGCACCGCAGTTTTGGTGGTGTCTGGATCTTTCCCTCGGACCTCAAATATTCAGGAGAGGGCCACGTGGAGCTGTCGCGCCGGTTTGTTCCAACACCCACAGCAGGTCTCTAAGGTAAAGAGCCTCTAGTTGACGAAATAATGTAGGTAAGGAAAGTCGGCAAATTGGATTTATAACTTCGGAGTAAGGATTGGCTTCGAGAAGCAGGGTGTGTCGGGCTTGTTCGGGAAGTGGGAGTGGCTGACGTGCCGGGCCTGGGCGAGGTTTAACTTTTCAGTGGTTTGCGCGTGTGCATCGTATTCGCGTAGTGCGTGTCGTAAATTTCTTACGGAGGGCGACCATGCTCGGTACCGTGCCTTGGCCATCTGCGGATCTTCCTTGCTGCGAGTCTTTTGTGACGTTTCCGCCGTTGCGTTAGTTCTCTTCGACTGTTATTTAACGCTTAGCTTAGAACTGGCATGGACCAGGGAAATCCGACTGTCTAATTTAAACAAAGCATTGCGATGGCCCTCGTGGGTGATGACACAATGTGATTTCTGCCCAATACTCTAAATGTTAACGTGAAAAAAGTTAAGCAAGCCTGGGTAAACGGCGGGAGTAACTATGACTCTTTTAACAAAGGGCTTCTCCTAGAGAGAGCGGTGAGGGAACAACCTGCTGATTTTTGACCTATTAGCATAGCATTAGTAGCCGTCAGACATGTTCACAAGATCCTTGCCCACCGTATCAGGGAAGCGGGGATCATTGATGTGATGCAGCGATGCCTTAATGACGGCGGTGCAGAAAACATCACTGCACTCGCTACGCTGTTGAAGGAACCGCGGAATTGACTTTGGGATCTTTATGATGGCACGCTCGACTTTGCGAAGGTCTTTGACAGCGTAAGCCACCTAGCTATCACCGCCATACTGGGAGAGTCTGGCTTGCCTGTGAGTTTTAACAGCTATATAGCTTCCACATATGCTATCAGTGGCACGGGACTTCAAGTTAAGGATCAGCGCACACAAAAGGTAGAGGTACGAAGAGGGGCTCGACTGGGTGACCCATTATTCTCTCTGCTCTACTGCCTGGTGGTCGACCGGGTGTTAAAGGCTATGCCCGATCGGATCATCTACAACATTGGTGACTGCCGAGTGAACGCGTTTGCATACGCCGATGACTGCACGCTCGTTTCCACGACCACAAGGGGTTTTAGCCAGCTTCTATTGATTGCTGAGAATAAGGGGCGCGAGGAGGGGCTCTCGTTAAATGAATCCAAGTGCTCAGCTTTGTCAATAGTGCCTGCTGGCAAAGCTTAGAAATATAAGGTCCTGACCACTCCACAATTCCATTTTATAGATGGCTTGCCCATACATCAGCTCACTCCAACCGAGGAGTGGCGCTATTTAGTAGTATATTTCAGGTCTATAGGTCATAAGGGAGCCAGCACCACATTGACGGATGAGCTGGATAGGATCACGAGATCTCCCCTCAAACCTCAACAGCGTCTTAAAATCTCACTCTGTTTTCTGATACCCCGATACTACCATAAGCTAGTATTAACTGAGGTAACTGTCGGGAAACTCAGGGCTCTCGACATTAAGGTGAGGCATGCGGTTCGCAGATGGCTCAGATTTCTGGCAGATACGGCTGTTGGATACTTTTACACTGCCTCTCGAGATGGCGGTCTTAGAATCCCATCCTTGCTACTACCGTTAAAGGTCTCCTATATTTAAGACTTTAAAGCATGGTAGACTCTTCTTTTTCCAGGGCAGGGGCTGCCGTTTTAACTCCGTGGGTCCAAAAGCGACTCACGTGGGCTAAAAGGGCTATCACCAGCAAGGGTGTTAGGCTGGATACAGCAGAGGAGAGTGCAAAGTGGTGGGAAGACTGCCTGTACAACTTGGTTGATGGTGGCGAGCTATGAGAGTATCGGAAAGAAATTGTGTCCAATGGCTGGATCGATGCTGGAAGCTTGGGGGTGCCAGGGCGTGACTATGTCCAGTACCACCATGTATGAATCAACTGTCTGCCTATGCTAATTAGAATATTGCGTGGTGTCCCAAGAGAATCAATTGACGTTAAATGCCGACCTGGAAGTCAAGTAAATGAGACAGCTACTCATGTCATCCGGGCATGTCACCGGATGCACGTTGGACGCGTCAAACCTCACGATGCCGTGTGTAAGGTGTTGTTAGCTACCCTTCGTGACAAGGGCTGGACGGTTGCTTAGGAACCGTCAATTGCGACAGCAATGGGTCAAAGAATACCCGATATCGTGGCTGAGAGGACTGGGCGAGTATGTGTGGTTGACGCGCAGGTGGTAAGCGAAGCAACATCTCTGGATGACGCGCACTAGATAAAGAGTCGCTACTACGCTGGGAATCCTGATGTAGTGAAGTACGACAAATAAGATCGTGAGGTACAGATAGACTTTTCTTCGTGCACCTTCTCTTGGAGAGGTGTATGGTCCTCCGCCTTCGTAAACTTCCTGCTAGGAATGGGGCTTTTAAAGAGGCTCTTGGCTAGTATAACTACAAGAGTTTTCGAAGAGTGCCACAACAATTGGGTCAGTTGGAACCAGATGACGGGACTTTACCATCGGTGGGATGAAGGACTTTCTTGTGCTGGGGTTGGGTAGTGCTGGTCTGGAGTTGGCATCTTCTCCGTATGTGACGTAATTCGCGCAATATACAAAATTTTTTTTTGTACTGCGAGTTGGTCTGGGGTTTTTTAGTGGGTAGGCGCGATTGGCTAGGTGGTCTGCTACAACTTGGACCGTTTGCGAATCCCACACTCTCTTTTTATATAGAAAGGGAAAGTCTTTAGAAGATTTTCCCTGGACTGGTGAGCGGTATAAAAAAAAAAAAAAAAAAAAAAAAAGAAAGTAGGCAAATGCCTGGGTTACGAATGTGGAATGAAGCACTGTTGAAAAAAGTTAAAAGTGCAACGATTACCGAAGTCGCGATTGTATCGAAAGAACTCGCCACCGTGACTCATCGAAGGTTGTTAAATGATTTTAACTAACTGAAGTAGCAGGGGTGGAGAAAAATGCTCCGCCAGGCTGGCTTTATCGATTTCTCCTATTTGGTGTCGGCCTCTACCGGGCAGGCGCGAAATCAGCAAGTGAAGGTGGGACATTGAGGAGCATTTTGTTCATGCCTAAATGCACCTTAAGACTGGTAATTAATCTGGGTGGTAGGTGTAGAATTCTGTTAATATAACAGATGCACTTACCATGCTCCCTCCTAGAGCGTGATCCTAGGATAATGGCGAGTTATAGTAACGTTTGTTAAGTCCTTGTACGCTTTGAGTTCATCGCAATACCGGGGGAACGTAACCTTTGGGTATGGGGCTTGTAACACGGAAATTTGCGGTGCGATTGCTGAACGGTGGGGTAATCATGGACGGCGCGAGCGCCCGACGCCAACGTGATAGTGTTGAAAGCAACACGGCGTTCATGATCGTGACTCTCTTAAGGTAGCCTAATGCCTCGTCATCTAATTAGTGACGCGCATGAATGAATTAACGAGATTCTCTCTGTCCCTGTCGAAGCGAGTTCGGCTTGGGCAGCCATAGGTGACGGACGTGTCTCTCGAAGCTCTCCCAAAGTACCGCGGTAGAGCACGAGTGAGGCCGAGTCGGAAAATAGCTGCCCGAGTCAGGCTCCCACACGCATTTTAGCGTTATGTATGTGTACTTTTCTTCTTATTTTCCAACGCTACGGATGGGTTTTCTGTGGTTTCTTGTGGAAGTGAGTGAGGCTATCTCAGTAAAGTTAAATACAGTTTTAGTATCTGTTAAGGATTCGAGAAAATTCTCGAAGGCTCTTGCCATCCCGGCGTTGTACGGTTGTCTGCTGACTACTGTACGAGTGAGAGAGAGCGCGAGTATGCGTGTGAGCGTGCGCGAGTATGTATGCGTGTGAGCGTGCGCGAGTATGTATGCGTGTGTGCGTGCGACTATTCCGGCTCTTTGTGTAGCGCTGAGCCGCTAGTCCACGTCTGTCCGCTCAAGTAGTCGCACCGTTTATAGTTAAACAACTTAAAGTGAAACCGCTTTAAAGTTGATTTGACTTTGATAAGTCCCCGTGCGATGGGACTCCGCATTAACTTTTCATATCTTTGTTAAATTCATTATTAATGTGTTCCTCTTTACTTTATAATAATATAGTTCTTTAATAGTTAAAAGTGTAGTGTCTTGTTATTATGAGAAGCGCCTTCCATGTGCTGCGCACCTGCAACTTCCATCTTCCTCTTTCCTTTCGCTACAAGTCCAGCTACAAATAAAATTATACAGTTCACTCAATTGACACACAAGTCAATCCGCAACATTTGGTCCTTCGAGCCGGATTTGTGGTGGCGGGAGGGAGCTGATGGTATTAGAAAACGGGCCTTCTCAACATCTTTCTCGCATCGTGATCGCTAGGCGGCCATTTTGACTTGGCCACGAGGCATGTTCGTCGGCCTGTCTTATCAACGCAGTGACTCATCGTCTCGTCTCTCTCACTCTTCTGCGGGATCGTTTTTTTATACACGAAACCACCTTTTAATTTTAATTTATTAATTTAATTTATCACTTTTTAGCTTCGACATGTTCTATCTTTTTTATCTAGTTGTTCTTTTGTTTANTTGTTATAACAGGAAGTGCCTTCCATGTGCTGCGCACCTGCAGCTTCCATCTTCCTCTCTCCTTTCGCTACAAGTCCGGCTACAATTAAAATTATACAGTCCACTTAATTGACACACAAGTCAATTTACAACATTTGGTCCTTCGAGCCAGATTTGTGGTGGCGGAAGGGAGCTGATGGTATCAGAAAACAGGCCTTCTCGACATCTTTCTCGCATCGTGATCGCTAGGCGGCCATTTTGACTCGGCCACGAGGCATGTTCGCCGGCCTGTCTTTAAAACGCGGCGACTCATCGTCTCGTCTCTCTCACTCTTACACTAGAAGTTCGTGCGCGTAGTGTTGCTCGTGCGCTTAGCGTCTCTCGCGTTCACTATAGTGTGTCACGCTTAGTCAACTTGTTTACAAACCGTTTTTGCCCCTGTGGAGCCGAGCGCTCGTTGAATCTCTCTCGCTCCTATGATACATTACCTAGTCAATGTTAATTCGTAGTTTATTGTTTATAGTATTGCGCATTGCTCTCTTTAGCTACTTAGTTTGTAGAGCATTCGCGTGTGTTCGACAGACGTGGACTCAGTGCGTGGCTCACTTTATAGCAAGCGGCCTTGTGCGTCATTATTATATATAAACCAAGCTCTCTGCTGTCGTCGCGCCTGCTGTTGCAGGCCACCCGCTACGTCTGCTGCTGCTGTTGCAGATCAATTTGGTATCTTCTGCTGTCGTCGCGCCTGCTGCTGTTGGCCACCCGCTCTATCTGCTGTTACTGTAGGACACCCTAGTCCTTCCGTTCAAGGTTACGAATAGAAACTCAGGTATTAAAATCTGTTTGTATCATCTACTTATTTGTTGAGCTTGCGATTATTATTATTCGAGTCAAGGTCACGAATAGAGAGTTTGTGTAAATTAACTCGTACCAAAATAAATATAAGCTAGTAGATCTCTAAAATACTTGTTATTAGTTTATTCTATCAATATTTTGTTTGTTTTTGCGATTTGAGTTGTTTATGCGTTCATCGAGCTCGCGTACTCCCTCACAGATTTGTATAATTTAACTTATTTTACTTAGTGCGTGCGTTTACTTTACAGCGTTGATTATAGTATTAGTTACACATTAAGCCCCGCGATAGTTCTCGTCGTATTAGATTTAAGTCATATGCTATAGATTATTAGTCGTGTTTGATTTTCTGGCTATAAAAAAAAATTAGTTACTTTAATAGCTTTAGTGGATTCCCAAATTTGAGTCAGAAATATGAAGGCTCTTTACAGCGAACAACTTAAGCACCACAAGAGGATTGTCAACGCTTTCGATACTTTCAGCAAGCTTGGTAAAGCTAATATGACAAAAGCAAAAGCTTGTTCGTATTTAGAGTCAGTTGAATTTCATCTTTCTCACTTCAAAGTGGATCATTCAATCCATTCTCAAGTTGGATGGGTTGGACGAAAAGCACGTTTATTTTACTTTAGATTCGTTTAATACTACTGATAATGCTTACTTTAACGTTAAGGCAGATTTTTTAGAATGTACTAGATTGTTTTCACCTGATCCAAGTCTTCCAATTCCTTCAGCCCCTCCAGCTCCCACAGATTCTGCTGGGGAGAACTCTTCGCTCCCAAAAATTATATTGCCACAATTTTCTGGGAAGAACTCTGAATGGGAGCACTTTCGTGACTTATTCAGGGCTCTCGTTTATAGAAGAGATGTCGCATCGATTCTCAAGTTTCATATCTTGAAGGCGCATCTGTCGTGTGAAGCACTTAGCTTAATTCTAGGTATCCCTGTTACCGAAGAGCAGTATCAGCATGCTTGGGACACTCTTGTTAACACGTTTGATAGTCAGCGACGTCTTGTCCAATCATACACTTTGCTTATTCTTTCTTGCAAACAAACGAAGCTTGACTCTTGTGCTAAATTCAAGCGTATTCAAAAGGAGATAATTAGTCCAATCGATTCATTAGCTACATTGAATACAGAATTAGGTTCTGCCGATTTATGCATTGCTTGGATAGTCGATAGGTTCGATAATAACACAAAACGTAATTGGCAGCGATTCTTGGATAATTTAACTGTTGCCCCTACCCTTCAATAAAACCGAGATTTTATTAAGTCCGAAATCATTACATTAGAAGCACTCGACGTGAAAGCTCAGGTCTCAGCACCTAAAAGAGATAGTATTAAGGGTTTGTCTCATCTGACTGAGGCTAAATCTTCATCGTCTTGTCCTGATTGTCAAGAAAATCATCAACTTTATCAGTGCCCTTCCTTTAAATCCAAGCCCTGGAATGAGAAGAAGGATCTAGTTTTTAAGTCTTGTTTATGTCTAAATTGTTTCGGACAAAACTTAGTTAAGGATTGCAAGTCCGAGCACTCCTGTTCTATCTGTAGTAAGAGGCATCACTTACTGTTGCACAGTAACCTTTTCAAAGCTAAAACTAGTTCATCAGATTCCTCGAATACTTGTTTTGATGTAAAGAATTGTGAGTCTGTCGAAAGTGGAGAGTCCACTTACCAGACCCTTCATTCTCGTTTCAAAAGTTTTGAAGTTTTGTTGGCTACTGCGAGAGTTTACGTTATCGGTCCTACTGGTGTTAGGTTGATGGCCAGAGCATTGATTGACCAAGCATCGCAGGTTTCAATAATTTCTAGCTCGTTGTGTGATTTATTGAAGCTAAGTAGAGAGAAAAGTAACCTCAAGCTCATTGAAACAGGTAGAGTTTCTGTTGACACCCCTAAAAGTAAGGTTTTATTCAAAGTGCAATCTCAATTAGATGCATCGGTTGAGTTTAAGGTAAATGCTTTGGTCCTCAATAAGGTTTCATCTTACCAACCACCTTTGATTAAGGTTGATTGTGGTTTTCAACACTCGATTGGTTTAGATCTAGCTGATCCAGAATTTACTAGTTCAGATAAGATTGACTTGCTTTTGGGAGCCAATATTCATGCTCTCATTGCCAAATTGGCTCTCAACATTGTACTTCAGATATTAAACTCAATCGGTTAGTGCAGAAATTTTGGGAAACGGAGGAAGTTCCTCGCCCCAAGTCTACCCTCTCGGCTGAAAAGGATAGTTGCGAGCAGTTTCATCGTAGTACGAATAGTAGATTAGAAAATGGACGTTACATTGTTGGTCTATCCTTCAAAGAGGACCCAACTATTCGTCAGCAATCTCAAATCGATTCTCATCGTCTAGCTGTCTCAGTTCAAAATTCGTTAGAAAATCGATTTGTTAAAAATCCTCCTTTAAAAGATGCTTACATCAAGTTTATGGATGAATATGAAGGGTTGGGTCATATGGTAGCTGTAAGTCATTTTTTACCCTGTTGGTACCTCTCTCATCACGGAGTCCTCAAGGCTTCTAGCTCGACTACCCAACTTAGGACGGTCTTCAATGGCTTCCCTCGGACTAGCGAGGGAATTTCCCTTAACGACCTCCTTCATATCGGCCCCAACCTACTTTCTAATCTGTTCGATTTAATCTTAAAATGGCGTCATTATAGATATGCCTTTGTTACCAATATCGAGAAAATGTTCAGGCCAGTGCTTGTTCGTAAGATTGATCGTCGTTACAAATACATTGTCTGGAGATCTTATTTACAAGTTTGCTTGAAAAGTTTTTAACTCACGACTATTACGTATGGCCTCACTTGTTCTCCTTATTTGGCTTGTCTATGGATTAAGCAGTTAGCAAGCGATTGTGCGATTGTCAGTTTCCTTTGGCTTCTATCGTATAAAACGATAAGATCTATATGGATGATGTACTTTCAGGAGCACATAATGTACCTACTTCTGTCAAAAGGGTAAATAAATTGATTGAAGCCTTGGATACAGGAAACTTTCCGCTTCGGAAATGGGCGTCTAATAATCCTAATATCTTACTTGGCTTGTCTCCACTTTTGCTTAGCACTAATCCTCATCAATTTGGCAATCTTGAAGCTTCTGTGTCCGTTTTGGGATTTTCTTGGCATCCGAAAGAGGATATTTTAAATTATAAAATCAATGCTCCCGAAGTAAAACAAATTTGGACCAAAAAATCTATTCTTTCAACTATGGCTAAATTTTTCGATCCTTTTGGTTGGTTATCCCCTACAATCATCTATGCTAAAATTATTATGCAGAAACTTTGGTTAGCGCAGTTAGACTGGGATGCTAAGACTCCCTCCGAGATTCTTAAACGTTGGACTCATTGGCTTCGAGAAATTCAAGAGTTAAAAGCTTTCACTATTTCTCGTTGGAATCATTTTTCTGCTGAGTTCGTTAGTCTAGAATTACACGGTTATTTGGATGCTTCTAAGCCTGCCTTTGCCGCCATGTTGTACTTACGAATTGTTAAGGAGGGTCAAGTCTTCGTTTCGCTGCTTGCATCTAAATCCAAGGTAGCTCCGTTAAAAACGCTCAGTACACCAAAATTGGAGCTCAATGCTGCGCACTTACTTGCGAAGCTTGCGAAACACCACTTCGATGCTTCTCCAATCAAGATTAATTCTGTGCATGTTTGGTCAGACTCCAAGGATGGGATTCATTGGTTGCACGCTCAGCGAGGCTACCAAATGGCCTACGTTCATCGCCAATCGCTGCAAAGCTATTCATACGCTTCTTTCATTAGCGTGTTGGCATCACGTCCCTGGAAGAATGAATCCCGCAGATATTGCTTCTCGAGGAGTGTTGCCGTCTCAATTATCAGCTAGTGAGACTTGGTTTTACGGCCCGCAGCATCTTCACGAGAAAGAGTTAACATATCCTGAACTAACAACAAGACCGCGAGATCAAGAGTCCTGCCAAGCTACGACTTGTAGAGAAACTCTCTGAGTTTGGCCCTTATATTTGAAGTTCAGTAATTTACATAAACTCTTCAGCGTTACAGCGTATCGTATAAGATTTTGCTTTAAAGCTTATCATAACATGCTTAATCGACGGTTGCTAAAAAATTCAACGCCGTTAATTACTATGTTAATTTATCAGGAATCGTTACCAATTATTGGACCCCGTCTTTTTCGTTTGCGAATTCGTAGTCTACTTAAGGCTGAAAGTCTTGTTTTGAGCTCCGACGAGTTAAATAATGCTGAGTTCATCCTCATTCGATGCTATCAGATGTTGTACTTTAAACAGGAGTACGAGATCTTAGAGGCCGCTCAAGACTCTACAAACCGAGAGAGCGAGTCTGAGGTCATTTTACCTCGAAATAGCTCTCTTATTTCCCTTAAATCGGTGTTGTTTTATTCCTTACTTTGAGTAGGGGGTAGGTTGAGTCGATCGCTTCTTTCTGAGCATAGTAAGTTTCCCATCATTTTGCAACCGAGTGATCATCTTACCAATCTCATCATTCGTGATTAACATCTTTTCACATTGCATGGAGGTACGCAGCTCACACTTCACACGTTGAGGCAGAAGTTTTGGGTTCTTCATGAACGACAATCTGTTTGTTTGATCGTTTTACGCTGCTTTGCGTGCCGTCGTTATTCTGCACCCACTCTCAAGCAACAGATGGCTAATTTGCCGGAAGCCCGAGTCGTCCCTGTTCCCCCGTTGTCTTGATGTAGCGTTTATTACGCTGGACTGTTTCCTGTTTATTTGTCTAAGGTGAGAGGTAGAGGAACTCTTAAGGGTTACATCGTTATATTCGTGTGTTGTTGCACTCGCGCCGTCAACCTCGAGCTCGTTGAAAGTTACGATACAGAGAGTTTTCTCACGGCTTTCAGCAGATTCACTGCTCGGAGAGGTCAATGTACTGAAATTTTTAGTGATTGAGGCACTAATTTTATAGGCGCATCCAAGTAATTGATTGACATGGTTGAAATGGTAATTCGATCCGAACCGTTTTTAAATGATCTAGCTCGTCGTGGCACTAGATGGCATTTCAATTTTCCAGCTGCTCCCCATTTTGGTGGATTATGGGAGTCCGCTGTCAAGTCGGTCAAGCATTATTTGAGACGAATTATCGGAAATCAAATCCTTACTGTTGTAGAGTATTCCACGCTGCTTTGCTAAGTCGAAGCGTGCCACAACTCTAGGCCGATTACCCCCTTGTCTGACTCCCCCGAGGACCTTTTACCCCTAACTCCAGCTCACTTTCTTATAATGCGACCCTCATTTCTCGCTGTTGAGCCCGACTTAACTGACGTCAAGATCTTTAGTCTTCATCGGTGGAAACTATTGACTCAATTGGTTCAACAGTATTGGCGCCGCTGGTCGTCCGAGTATCTGCAGCAGTTATAAACTCGAGCTAAATGGTGCCAGCCTCAAAGATCATTAAAGATAGGGGATCTCTTGCTTATTAAAAAGGAAAATACTCCCTTGGGTCACTGGCCACTAGCTCGAGTTACAGAGGTGTTTTTTGGTAGGGATGGTTTGGTTCGCGTCGTTAAACTTCGCACTGCTTTCGCGTCCTTTGAGCGACCCGTGACTATACCCATCCTTTTGCGTGCAAGCTGCAAATGATTTGTAAAAGAGAATGCGCTCTCTTATCATATTCTGTAAGTCTTATTTTAAGGGTTTTTTTTTGTAAAACTGCGCTTAGTGCTTAAGAAAAATTGTTAGTTTCCCTTATTTTGGGTTTTAAGCTATTTTGAAATTGGTTGAAAATTCTAACCATAGTGTGCAGTATTTTCTTTTCCTTTTCTTTATCTGATTTCCTTCGATACCCTAGACTGTTTTTTAATTTGTTGCTTCCATTTCGATTCAGCAAGGTCGGGGAGAATGTTAAGGATTCGAGAAAATTCTCGAAGGCTTTTGCTAACCCGGCGTTGTACAGTTGTTTGCTAACTACAGTACGAGTAAGAGAGAGCGCGAGTATGCGCGTGAGCGTGGGCGAGTATGTATGCGTGAGTGCGTGCGACTATTCCGGCCCTTTGTGTAGCGCCGAGCCGCTAGTCCACGTCTGTCCACTCAAGTAGTCGCACCGCTTATAGTTAAACCGCTTATAGCTAAACCGACTCAAAGTTGATTTCACTCCTTAAACTCCCCGTGCGATGAGACTCCGCATTAACTATTCATTTCTTTGTTAAATTCATTATTAATGTGTTTCTCGTTTCTTTATTATAATGTAGTTCTTCAATAGTTAAAAGTGTAGTGTCTTGTGATTACGAGAAGTGCCTTCCATGTGCTGCGCACCTGCAGCTTCCATCTTCGTCTCTCCTTTCGCTACAAGTCTGGCTACAATTAAAATTATACAGTCCACTTAATTGACACACAAGTCAATCCGCAACAAAGTTATAAAAAAGGCTACTTGGTGTTATCAACACATAATATGCACATACTGTTAAAAATTCTAGTACTCTTAACTTAATAAAACTACGATGATATTTACACGATTTACTTAACATACGAACACCCACAATATATTTATGGAGGATAAAGATTGGGTGAGGCTCCGCAGAGTAATGAGGTACCTCCATGTTTAGGGACGAGAAGAGGAGCACTGGGTCGCGAAGGGAGACTCTCGGCAGACAGTAAAAACAAAACCTTATTCAATACAAGGCTTTTAAAGGCACAACGTCCATTTCCGGTGACGGCGTAAGCAAGAGAGAAAAACTATTTGTTGTACGTGAACGGTGCCTCGCTGTTGCTGCTCCATCTTCTTTTATCTTCTGCAGCTGAGGCGACGAGCGGTGGGGTTGGGTCGGCTTGGGTTGCTTTGCAGTTAGAAGAGGACGTAAGGTACCAGCTGCTGCTTGCACCTTGAGTGTGTGGATGGTGAAAACTGCTGAGTTACCACATCCACTCCCCTTCCTGTGAGAAGCTTCGGGGAGTCTGCGAACCATACGGACCTACCTGGCCTTTTTAAGGTGCTTGGAGGCACGAGAGGTGGGCTCGAGGGCTCGGGTAAGATTGAGGGAGGTGGAGTGTCCTCGGCAGAATAGGGCAGCTCTTTTAGTTCTAAGTGCGCTGGTTTTAATTGGTCTGTGGAAACGACTTAGGTTTAATTGTCAATTCCGATTGTGAAAGTTCTTGAGTTGTTGCAGTTGATGACTCGGTAAGAGCCTGTACACGGTGCTCTGATGGCCAGATTTGAAGCGTCGGTCCTTAGGGTTAGGGGTGCACCTGGACGCAGGAAGGTGTTGCAGGTTGCTTTAACGATGGAGTCCTTGCAGGATTGAATGGCTTGTTCTGCTGCAGCTGTCCAGGGAAGTTTCTCCTTTTTAGTACGGCCTTTAAGCAATTCGTGGAACGGTGCTTGTAAGTCAGTGGCATGTGGAATGCATGGCCTATAATAGTTAAGCATTTCCAGAAACCGGCGAAGCTCTGCGGCATCAGTTGGCTTGGGAAAGTTTCTGATTGCCGTGACCTTGGTGTCTGGAGGCTGCAAACCGTCTTCAAAGACTTGAAAATCCAGGTAGAGAACTTGCGGATTTCCGAAGGTGCACTTTTCTTGGTTGACCTTAAGTTGGGCATCTCTAAGAGCTGTGAAAAGTTGCCAAAGGTGGCCTAGATGTTCCTCATGTAAAGAGGAAGCGACGAAAATTTCATTGATATATGCCTTGGTGAATGGCAGTTTGCGCAGAATGTGGTCGATTGATCGTTGCATTGACTGGGCTGAGTTCCCTATGCCTAGTCAAGTGCCCAAGAACTCGAATTGGCCAAATAGCGTTGTTACTGCAGTTTTTTCGATGTCGGCCTCGGCTACTGGTATTTAGTAAAAAGCTTTTTGTAGGTCGACCGTTGAGAACACTTTGCCTGGACTTTTCTGTAGCAAGTCCTGTATAATAGGCAAAGGATACATATCTGGTATGGTCTGCAAGTTTAGTCTGCGGTAGTCGCCTGTTACACGGAATAACCCATCCTTTTTGCGAACTAGGTAAAGAGGGCTGGCCCATTGGCTGTTGGACGGACGAATGATGCCCTTGTCCAACAGTTCATTGAAAACATTTTGGGCTGCTGCCAGGCGCTCACCTATTAGTCTCCTGGGACGTTCGGCGACTGGTGGGCCGGTAGTGACAATAGTGTATTTCACTGGCAGGTTGAGAATCTGCACTGGGCTGCTTGAAGCGTCAAAGAGATCGGCGAACTCGGTGAGCAGAGCTGCGTAGTGCAGGGCCAGGGGGTCGTCTGTTGGAGTTTCAAGAGCGGAGACTGAATGTAGATCCGTCGTTTTGGCAGAGCAGTTGGAGGTCAGGTTAGTCTATGGGTTGACGAGTTTTCATTGCTTGCAGTCTAGCAGGAGGCCATGTCGGGCCAAAAAGTCAGCGCCTGGGATTGCTGTAGACACGTCAGCCAATATGAAGTCGCGTTGTAGATCTCGCCACAGGCCAAGGTTGAGAGTAAGGTGCACTTTGCCGTACGTCAAGATGGGTGCGTGATTGGCAGCATACAGCACGAGGGGTTGTTGGACTTCTGGTCGCCTGGACAGAGCCTTGGGCAGCAGAGAGACCGAGGAGCCGGAGTCGACTAAAAATTGTATGCGTAAACGAGAATCAAAAATATTCAGTTGTGTGTCGGAACCCGTTTGGGCCTCTGTGGCCTGGACCAGAGGCGGGCCTATTGGTTTCCCTGTGTTGGTGGACTAAAATTGCACGGGGTGGTGCAGTGCTCTGCTTTGGCACCGATTCTCTGGTGGTACCAGCAAATACCTGGGATGACTGAGGGGGGGGGGGGCTGAGCGGCCTTGACAGTTGCCAGACGTTGAGTGGTCACAGTTGCGGCCTCGCTGTTGGCCTTGGGCAGGTGGTGCCTGGGTTTGTTGAACCGTTAGCTGGGAAATAGCTGCTCTGATCGCTGCAATTTCATGAAGCAGGTCCGAGTTGTTCGTGTTGGGCGAGGTGTAAGGCGACTTGAAGATTGCCATGACCGTGCCTCCAGTTTTCACAAGCTTGTCGGCTGCCTCGGCAAGCTCGTCCATTGACGCTGTTTTGAGGATGCTTAGAAGCATGGCAGCGGCTTGTTGAAGCAAGTCTAGCCATTTGACTTCCAGGACCTCATCGGTTACTTTATTACTTACGAGGTTTTTCATTTTTCGCCACAGTGCTGATGGTTTATAATCGCCGAGAGAAATACCTGACAGCAGTTGACGGAGCATTTTTTCAGCGGAGTCCGTGGTGCGTGACAAAATGGCGTCTTTGAGCGTCTTGTACTTTTGATCATCCGAAGGGGGGTTAATAATGTCTATAACCTCCGTGGCTGCCGTCTGGTTGAGTGCGCCGACGAGGAGGTTGAATTTTGCGTTATCATCTGAGACGTTGCTTGAAGCCATCAAAGACTCTGCTTAAGTAAACCATGGCCTTGGGGCGTTGCGCCAAAATCGTGGTAGATCACATTTTGTTGCTGCCATGACTTCTTTTGGTGATGTACTTTTGTTGCTTGGGCGCGTTTTTGACTCGTCGTATTCGGTGGACGAGTTTGTGTAAACTTTATTTAATACAAGGCTTTCAAAGGTGCAACGTCCGTCTCCAGTGACGGCGTAGGCAGGAAAGAAAAACTAACTGTTGTACGTGAATAGTGCCTTGCTGCTGCTGCTCTATCTCCTTCTATCTCCCGCAGCTGAGGCGACGAACGGTAGGGTTGGGTTGGCTTGGGTTTCCTGGCAGTTAGAAGTGGACGCGAGGTATCAGCTACTGCTTGCACCTTGAGTGTACGGCTGGTGAGCACTGCTGAGTTGCCACATATTCATACACCTAAGAGCAAGAGACAAAGTACTTTTCCCACGTATAAACCAGAAGTTAACCAATAATCATTGCACCTCGGGTACGTTATGATACTACATGAGTTATTTACAAATAATAATTAACTATTCAAAGTCATTGATCCTGGAAAAACCTTAATAAATATTTCCACAAAGTTTCTTGTAACTTATCTAAGAATCAATTGAAAAATCTATTGTGTTTGGTGAAATCAGTTTAACATTTTTGTACTTTAAGCATAGTAATAAGATATTCGTTGTCAACGATCTTAAAAATCCTCCATTAAGAACTTAACCCAAGATTAGAGGAATTTTTTAATTTTTTTCCACTTTACTGGATCAGCCGTTTTGAATTTGCAAATTATAAAAGCAGATTATAACTCATCAACCCTAATAACCCTCGCATAACGATTGTTGCGCGAATTTGAGAACTTTTTAAAATTCGGTCCACAATACTGGATCTGCCATCATGGATTAGTTCTTATTAAATATTTTAATGATACGATTAAACATAATGTTTACCATATCTATAATAGTTTTTAACTGTATTGCTTGATAGGCCATCTAATAAATGATTTATGATTGAATCGGCAAATATTACGATTTTTTGACTTTTGAGGTTAGCTTAAGAAATTTGGGATCGTTAATTAAAATTCGGGTGCCACAGACATCTTACTAATCATTTTAACTTGATATAAAAAAAAAAAATTATTAAAATTGGTGGAAGATAGTGGTCTCTAAGAACTCTTCAACGAAAAATGTGCTTTTTCTTCCTCTGTGTGGTAGTACTATGATCGTCACATCTTTGGTTTCCTGCCACAGTCGAGAGCTTTTGGATTTACTTGTACACCTACGTGTGTATCATATAAATTATATAATTGTTAGTATGTAATTGAGTGTATATTCTTGTATTAGTAGGCACAGAAAACATGTTAATCGCCACGAGGTGAATGTACCAATGCTTGGCCACCAAAAAGTTGGTTCCAAAGCCTAGCCACCACTACCATTAATCGATTTGCACAAAATTCTGCAGCTGTAATAAAGTTTTTTGTAATGTTCACACTCGGAAATTATATACACTTAATGGGTACTCAAGTACCCATCACCTAATGACCCAGGACCTTTACTGACCACTTAATAACTATTGAAAATAAATTTTAAATAACACAAGCACCGATCACCTAGTAAGCCAGTGTGTTCACTGGCCACTTTATTATCAATAAAAATAACTATTAAACAACACAAGCATCTACCGTCAGTTAACCCAGAGCGTTTACAAACTTCTTAATTATTAATAAAACTAAATAAAAAATAATTCGAGCACCTATCACAAGATTACCCAGGGCGTTTACTAGCAAGTTTGTTATCAAAAGAATAAATACTTGATAAAACGAGCACCTATCGCCTTATAAATCGTAGCGTTTAGTGACCGCTTAATAATAATTTAAAATAAATATTAAATAACATTAATGCCTTTTACCATATTAGTTGGGGCGTTTACTTGCTATTTTGTTATTAATCAAAATAAATAAAAAACACAAAGCCTTTTCACCAGATGACCACATGATAACCAAAAACAGGGGCGTTAACTGGCCACTTTTTCATAATTGAAAATATATCAATAATAACACAAGTCCTTTTTACCACATGACCCGAGGCGTTTATTATTAACTTTATTATTTACTAGCCTGTTTATTATCAACAGAATAAATAATCAATACCAGAACCTTTTGCCAGGTAACCTGAGACCTTTACTGGTCTTTTTTATTATTAATAAAATAATTAATTTATAACGTGAGTATTAGTAATTTAATAATCTGGAACGCTTATTGGCCACTTGGATTCTTATTTAAGCACTGATTGAGTACTAAACCTCTAAGTGACGTAGTAAAAGGCTCTTACAAAAACAAGCATTACTTAAATCATCATTCATAAAAGGGACTGAGTGCCTTAAGTGACCAAGTGATACGCTTTTATATTATAACGTAAATACTTACAATGGCCCTGAAAAGGACCAGTAGTAATACTTTTAGCTGTTTTTTATGAATATTCTTGATGACTGCTGATTTCTGCTGGCTGTCTGGGTAGCTTTACTCTAATCCTTAGAGTATCTGCGTGGACGGAGACTGTGCTAAAGGAAGGTACACCACTGACCAAAGAATATCTTGTTTTCAGAACGTTCTCCAGATAACCAACCGCTCGTCGGTAGTTGGGAAAGTGAGCCTGAAGAATTTCTTCTCTGTGGATATGCCGTTGCTACGAACCACTGAGGAGGCTGTTGTGGCTGCCTGAATTTAGGGTTGTTCTCCCTGGCTTGCTGCTGTAGTGTAATCTACTCTGATAGCAGCAGCAGGTCCGTTAAAAGAATAGCCATAAAACCCCAAATTGCTAGAGCAGATTGAGCTCTGGCTAGACATCTGCTAGTATTTTTTCAGAAATGTTTGTCAAAGTTGCGGGAAATTGAAATTGACTATATGGAGCAAGACGTAGAACCCCAGATAACTTGCCATAATTTTATACGCAATAACTTAATAAAAAAATTTCAAGATATTTAACCCTGTTATGACCGGAATTGTTTAGAGTATGGTCTTAACTATTTTATTTAAGTGTAGTTCGTGGGTCTCTTAGTATTCAGCTCGTGAGCTTTATTTGATTTTTTTAAATTGAATAATAATCTTTATTTAAATAATATGGGTAATTTTAATTAATGTATTCCTTTATGAAAGCAATTTATTAATAATTTGATCTTTTAAATACAATTTTCTCGGGTCACTTTGACAAGGTTCGGCGTTCAGTTTATTACTGATAAATAACTTACATCTATTACTGATTGTTGTTACTGCTGCTTCAGAGTTCCTTAATGCTTCGTGCAGTTACTTCCAGTGTTTCCTTAATTTACACAAATGAGTTCGTGACCACTAAGANTTTTGTGTTGAATAATAATTTGTATTTAAATAATATGGGTAATTTTAATTAATGTATTCCTTTATGAAAGCAATGTAATAATAATTTGTTCTTTTAAATACAATTTACTCGGGTCACTTTAACAAGGTTCGGCGTTCATTTTATTACTGATAAAGAACTTACATCTATCACTGATTGTTGTTACTGCTGCTTCAGAGTTCCCTAATGCTTCGTGAAATAACTTCCAGTGTTTCCTTAAACTACACGAATGAGTTCGTGACCAGTAAGATGTTGCGATTTCTGTTTCTCTGCTATCGCTGGAACCACTTTCAGTGGACTTCCTTTGCTGTACCCAGCTCCTCAGCGTAGTCCGATACTTCATGTTCTCGATACGCACACAAGTGGCCTCAGCCAACACGTTATGCCTTACGTGTATAAGGTACTCACGAGTCGCGAGAGTCAAGAGTTGACTAAAACTTTAGAGGACAGGTGATAGACATAAATAGAACGATTTTTCCTCTTGATGGTGCGTTTTTATAGCATCAGAGCGAGTAAAAGAGGCCTTTGGTTGAATTAGGTCAACCAATGAGCGATGTTCTTGCAGACTAAGTTGACAGCAAAATAGAAGCTGGCACGCTGATGTTACATGTTATAATTTCACATATTAGGAAATAACAATACAACAGTACCAATCGCATTTTTCTGACAAGTGCGATTGATTTTTTTGGGTCCATGATGATGAAAGCTTGCATCAGCAATATAAGAGCACCAAATACAAGTTCAGTTGTGACAGTAACTTTACAAATCTCGAAATTAATCCTTCTGGGGATTTTACAATCAATTTTGAATATAATAAAGTAATGTGTGAATTACAAATTTTAAATTAGTATACATTACCAGAATTGAAAAATTAATGAGCAAGTAACTATTCATTCATACATACATGTATTCTTACAACGAGGCTGGCCGTATTCTATATCAGCATATTACGAAGCATTCACCTTCAAGCTAATACACACACGCACACACATAAGCGACGTACGAGCTCCTCTTATCATATCCAAATTTGACGGACCGATAGCTTTTTGTTATAATATAATTCGTATCCACTCGGGATGTAACAACCCAATAACCCAACGCGCCCATTAGTAGTCTCACAAGCTTAAATAATTACTAAAATACATTAAAGAATGCAGGTACGATTGCTACAAAACCCAGGGTGCTTACTGGTCGCTTTATTTATTAATCGAATAAAAAAAATTATGCAAGCACCAATCACCACATAACTTGCGCACTTTCTGATCACTTTATTTAATAATCAAAAAAATAAAATAATGCAAGCCACAATCACCAGACGATTAATTAATAGAACAACAAAAGCGCCAATCACCGCACAATCCAGGGCGTTTAATAGTTGCTTTGTTTATAAATCAAATAAATAAAGTAACGCAAGCGACAATCATCATACAAACCAGGGCGCTTTCTGGTCACGTTGCTAATTAATAAAATAACAAAATCACCAATCACCTCACAATCCAGGGTGCTTTCTGGTCGCATAATTTATTAATAAAATAAATAAAGCAACCAGCAAGCGACCGGGGTTGTGTAATCATTGGCGCTTGCGTTATTGTATTTGTAATTAGTTGATTATTACAATGATGAGTAAACACCCTGGGTTGAGTGGTGATTGGCACTTGTGTTGCTTTATTTATTTAATAAAGAAAAAAAGCGACTAGTTAGCACCCTGGGTTGTGCAGTGGATAGTGCTTGCGTTAATTTATTAGTTTGATTAATAAATAAAGCGACAAAAAAACGCTCTGGGTTGTGTAGTTATTGGCGCTTGTGTTATTGTTTATTGTAATTTATTAATTATCACAATGACCATTAAGGGCCCCGAGTTGTGCGGTGATTGGCGCTTTTGTTGTTGTTCATTGTAATTTATTAATAATTACAATAACCATTCAGTACCCCAGGTAGTCTGTTGATTGGCACTTGTTTAGTTTATCAATTAACGAAGGAATCATTAAGTGCTTCAGGTTGTGTGGTGATTGGCGCTTGTGTTGTTGTTTATTTGTTAATTATGACAATAACCATTAAGCGCCACTAGTTGTGTGGTGATTGTCGCTTGCTTACTTTATTAATTAACAAAGGGGCTAATAAGCGACTCGGGTTATGTGATGGTTGGAGCATGTTTAGTTTATTGATTACCAAAGCGACTAGTAAGCACCCTGGATTGTGCGATGTTTGGAGCTTGTTTATTTTATTAATAAGCAAAGAGACCATTAAGCGCCCCAGGTTTTGTGGTGATTAAAGCTTGTTTCTTTTGTTAATAAACAAAAGGACTATTAAGCACCCTGGATATTGCCATGATTGAAGCATGTTTATTTTATTAATTACCAAAGTGACCACTAAGCACCCCTGGTTGTGCGATGATTGGAGCTTGTTCATTTTATTAATTAAAAAGCAACCAGTAAGTACTCTAGGTTGTGCGATGATTAATGCTTGTTTATTTTATCAATTAACAAAGGGACCGTTAAGCAACCCAGGTTGTGTGGTGATTGGAGCTTGTTTATTTTATTAATTAACAAAGCGACCAGTAAGCACTTCCAGGTTGTGTGGTGATTGGCACTTGCTCATTGTATGAATTAACAAAGAGACTATTAAGGTCTCTGGGTTGTGTGGTGATTGGAGCTTGTTTATTGTAATTATTAACAAAGCGACCTGTAACCAACCAGGGTTGTGCGATGAGTGGTGCTTGTTTATTCTATTAGTAATTAAAGGGACTATTAAGCGCCTCGGGTTGTAAGGTAATTGACGCTTGTTTATTGTATTAATTAACAGATGAACCGTTAAGATTCCTAAGTTATGTGGTGATTGGAGCTTATTTATTTTATTAATTAACAAAGTGACTATTAAGCGCCCCAGGTTATGTAGTGATTGGCGCTTGTTGTGTTTTTTAAAATTACAAAGCGACTAGTGAGCGCACTGGATTGTCCGGTGATAGGGGATTGCGATATTTTACTCCTTCGATTCATAAATTAAGCGACCAGAAAGCACCCAGGGTTATGTGGAAATTGGCGCTTGTTGTATTTTATAAATTAACAAAGGGACTATTAAGCGCCCCGGGTTGTGCGGTGATTGGCCCTTACGGTATTTGATACATTCTATTAATTATCAAAGCTTGTGATAGTGCTAACGGGTGCGTCGGGTTATTGGGTTATATAGCTTGGAATTTGTTTTTCAAGTAATTGTGTATGAAATTTTGTTGAGTTATTTGGGGTTCTACATCTTCCTCGATATAGCTAATTTAAATTTCTAGCGAGTTTGGCAGTCACTTTCAAAAGCGCTGGTATGGAGTTGGATGTTCATCGCTTCTTCATTAGAGAACAAGCAGTTGTATGATTGTGTCGTTGGTAGCCAGGATACCCAGTTGTGAGCTACATGGTCTGTCGATGAACGACTGTGTCTGATGTACATTGCTCGGGCCTATTATAATCACACTTATTTTAATTAATGGCAGGTTTCTTCGATTTTACTTCAACCTCACTTAGCGAATTCCACGAGCGCCCTCGGTTACCATATGACAGCTACTTGTGTTATTAGTCATTTTTGCTTGTTAAAAACAAAGTGGCTCGTAAACGCCTTGGTTCATCAGATGATACGGGCTTCTTATGAATTATTTATTATCTTGATAATGAACTTACTTGTGAACGCCCCAGGTTATTTGGTGAAAGGGGCTCGTGTTACTATTTATTTATTTTTATTAATAACAAAGTGGACAGTAAATGCCCTGGGTCATCTGGTGAAAGAAGCTTATGTTATTAATAATTTGTTTTTATTGATAATTAAGAAGTCAGTAAACACTCTGAGTCTTCTGGTGAAAGGGACATTTGTTATTTACTATTTATTTATAATGACTCCTAAGTTGCCATTAAACACCCTGAGTTAACAGGTAACAGGTGCTTGTGTTATTAATTATTTATTTTATTGATAATAAACTGGCCAGTAAACGTCCCAGGTCATCTAATAAAAGGGGCTCGTGTTATTATTTATTTGGTTATATTAATAACAAAGTAGCCAGTAAACACCCAGGGCCACTTTGTAAAAGGGGCATGTGTTACCATTTGTTTATTATTAGTAAAAACAAGCTGGCCAGCAAACGTCCTTGATCATAAGGTGATAAATGCTTCTGTTATTATTTATTTAATTCATAATATAGTGGCTAGTGAACGCTTGGGCTTATAATTTATTTATTTCTGTCAACAACCAAGTGGCTAGTAAATGCCCTGGATCATTTAGGGAAAGGGACTTGTTGAATGTATATTGATTTAGCATCAAATCAGCACTGATTTGAGTAAATACTAGTAATTGATTTCGAAATAATGTTTTCCTTATTTCAACATTGCAGTTGCAGACCTAATAAATTTGTCTAAAGTTTATAGTTTTCATGCTGTCCAATCCATGATAAATCAATGTTGATTCAGCACTTAATCAACCTTGATAAATTGATCCTGAAGCATAGAATCAACATAGAATCAAAGGTGTAATTCATGACTCATTTCAGCATTGACAAAGCATTGATATTTTTTTCAGGGCAATCAAAAATGTATAGCATCATAGGAAAATTACCTTCTTTGATTTCTGTACATACTCTATCTACGACCATCAGGTGGGATCTTACCCCTGATGATAATAGATATGGTATATTCTTGAGTTCAGAGATGTCGATGAGAACAGTAGAATGTATTCGAAATTGCATAAAATAATTAGGCACCCTGTAAGGCTTACCAAACGACTAAACGACTATTAAACGCACATCTATAGGGGCAGAATCAATGTATAAACCTAAACTGTAAGAATCGACAGTATTTGGAATTGAGCTATAAGTTTTTTTTTTTTCTTTAGATTGTTTATAGTACGATCTGACATTTATAAAATAACGTTTAACTTGTGTGTTTCTGTAATTTATTTTTATTGATGACAGTACTTTAATTCACAATAAATCTTATGAGACTATCAATTAGATATAATAGAAGTTCTGTTTTTGACAAAGTTTCTACTGAAACACATTTGATAGAATATGTACGAGGGATATTTGTACAATATCTTTAAGCAAGTAGATGTAGCTAATACACCCTTATCAATTTTATAGAAAAAGAAATATTGTAATGCGTAATTAGTTATACACTTATGTTCTCAGTCATAAAAACTAATGATTCTTGTAAGACTAAAAATAAGTGAGCTGCAGTTAATAATTAAAGATTATGAAATTTTGAAATATTTTATGTAAATAATATACATTCACACATATTATGCAACACATAATTTTACAAATTACTGTAAGCTCAGTGTAAAAACAAAACTTCAAAATTATATTCGTTTAGAATTTTTGCATGAATACACAAGAATACACCAACGCCAAATATCACAGTCCCATTAACAACATTCGTGTTTATTCCATTAATAACGTTTTTTTGAGCAGGGGTAGTTAACATAGTCACATTAGCCAGAGGCACCCAAGCTAATGGAGATGATGATGAATTACTTAGAGGACCACATTATGGATGATTTTCATTCACTTGACTACAGCTCTCGTTTTCTATCATCTCTTGTCTTCTTGGACACGCAATTCTGAAACAAATATAAGGGTTTTAAATAAACAAACAAATTATTGTATAATAATTTACTGCGTGTATGTTATTATATAGCAAATATTATCAATTTTCAGTAAGAGTAGAGCAATGTAAAAAGTACTTGACTTATAAACTGCCAATCATTTATAAGATTTTTTCGAACTATATAATGAAATATCCATGCTAAAATTGACAATAAACTTTAAACTTTAAATTAGCAAGTTCAGAAAATAAGCTAGTATAAGCTTACCTATGTGATGATGGTGCTTTACCCGAGTGTCCAGCAAGAGTCCCATTGCACATATGACAGCGAGCTGCTACTATTTTCCCTTTTGCATCATGAACTTCTTCAAACCCTCTCCATTCTCCATGTTTTGGTCTTCCTTTTGGCATTCTACAAATTAATTTATCTAGCGATTAATTTATTTAATTAACACATAAACTATTAGCGACACATTATCTATTACTTTTTTATTAATTGAATTAAAATGTCTACTTTTATTTTTAAATGTAATGTTGCGTAAGAATTGAAAATTTAATTATAGCTTATAAGTAACTGCAAGGATGGAAAGTTATTTTTCTTAACATTGATGTTAAATTCCCCAGAGGTTATAATATCAATTGATCCAGATGAAAATGAATTCTTGCATCATAATGCGGTAAGCTAATTTGTTGCTGATAAACAGAATAGTATTGAAAATTTTATACTGTGGCTTTATTCTCTCAGCTAGTATTTTATAAGCCAAAAAAATTATTTAGAATTAATTGGAGAGCATTCGCAGTCACCTGAATTAACGAAACTTTCAGAAATTTTTAAAAGTTTTGAAAACCTATAAATTTAAAACTCAGGATTTGTTTCCAACCCTGCTACCAGGCAGAAGAGCAAAGAGGACAATGGGTTGCCCTGTTGTACCCCTCTGTGCACCTCTATCTTTTGCGTCCGCTGATCCTTAACCTCAAGTACCGTGCCGTTGATAGCATATGTGCAGGCTATGTAACTGTTAAAGCCCGCCGGCAGGCCGACTTCCTCCAAGATCGCGGATATAGCATGGTGGCTCACACTGTCAAAGGCCTTGGCGAAGTCAAGTGTGGCAATATAAAGTTCCCAAAGCCGTCTGGGTGCGTCCTCTAACAGTGCCGCCAGTGTAGTGATGTTTCCAGCGCGGCCATCGTCGAGACATCACTATCTTACATCTACAATTTCCGCTTCCCTTATGGGGTGGGCGAAAATCTTGTGTAAATTTCTGATGGCTACTGATGCTATGCTGATGGGTCGAAAATCAGCAGGCTGTTCGCTCAACGCCATCTCAGAAAGAAAAATCGTTCTGCTTAACAAAATCTCAGCTGGAAATGCTCCAGCGGCCAACACCACATTGAAGAAAAGGGCTTTCACGGGCGCAGGTACAACTCTCCACACCCAGACGGTCACTCCATCGATCACTGAGGCCGACGACGGAAGAGTGAATATTGCGACGGTCTCTCCGCAGGTTATCGGGTGCCACACGTACGCCAGATCTTCGCGTTTGTTGGCCTTGGTGGAGGAGGAAACGGTGCGGACTCCTGTCTAAGAACGGGCTCCCAGTATGCAGACATTTCCGCTAAGCTAAGATACCTCACCTTAGGTGTAGCATCCATCACCTCTCTCAATGCCCGGCTCATGTATTTCTTAAACATATTCTGAATACGGGCATATTTCCGACAACGCTTCCTCCTTCTGCTTATCGGAGCGATGATCCCTTCGAGGCCTTGGTTGTGCTCGGTAAGGAGACAATCTTGCGTGAGTCATAGTGACGAGCGCCGTGCTGTATTTAACTCAAGCACGTTGGCATCGTGCGCCCGTCTCATCCATGTTACCCACCCGTTCGGCAATCACACCGCGCATTCAGCCGTTACAAAGTACATAGTCCTACGGATCACGAACCCCCGGTATTACGATTACCTCAATGCGTACAAGAATTTAACGGACGGTTCTACAACTCATCATTGTCTCAGGCTGTTACCCTGAGATATGGCATGACGGAGTCCCTGTTATTGGGCATAACATGAATGAACTTCACCACCTGAATTGAATACCGGTAGCAAAATGTATGCACACAAATGGATACCCCTTGCGTGTCGAACCAATCGCATCTCAGCGACTGACCACTAGAGGCTGACACCAAACGATGTGGGTACCAGAGCCATCCTGGTAGGGTTCCCACTCCACCCTAGCTTCTCATTACAATTAGACTACTCTAATTACCTGGATAAGTCACGGTTGCGAGTTCTTTCGATATCATCGCTACTTCAGAACATCGCTCTGCTTTCAACTAATCAGCGGTACTTAACTCCTCATTCGTTACCCAGTACCACTGGGATTGAGCAGAAGAGTTAAGTTTTAAGGCAATACCTCTGAAGTACAAGTATTGCTCCGCTAAGTGCTTTTTGCCTACGGAGATCACTTTCGATCACTCCGCGTTTTCCGCCAATGCCACTAGGAGGCAAGCAATCCTGACTTGGTAGGAGGATTTCAAACAGCTAATAGGCTATTTTCAACCCCTAACCCACCCTTGAACCGATACGGCGTATCTACACGGGATCAACAGAGTACGCTAATATGGTGTTTTCCCCGTGCTTTAGTCTCAGTCAATGGCAAGGTTATTGGCAAGAAAATATATACGGTTGTGCTCTGTTAGGAGACAATTTTTTTTTTTTTTTTTTTTTTCATACTACTCACCAGTCAAGAGAAAATCTTCCAAATATTTCCATATAGAAGGGGAGTGTGAGATTCGCAAACGGTCCAAGATGTAGCGGACCGCCTAGCCAATCGCGCCTACCCACTAAAAAACCCCAGCCTGACTCGCAGTACAAAAAAAAAATTTTTATATTGCGCGAATTACGTCGCGTACGGGAAAGATGCCAACTCCTGACCAGCACTACCCAACCCCAGCACGAGGAAGTCCTTCGTCTCGCCGGTGGTAAAGTCCCGTCATCTGGTTCCACCTGACCCAATAAGGCGTGGCTTTCTTGGAGAATTCTGGTAGTTATACTAGCCAAGAGCCTCTTTGAAAGCCCCATTCTTAGCAGGAAGTTTACGAAGGCGGAGGACCATACACCTCTCCAGGAGAGGGTGCACGAAGAAAAGTCTATCTGTACCTCACGATCTTTTTTGACGTACTTTACTACATCAGGATTCCCAGCGTAGTAGCGACTCTTTCTCTCGTGCTCATTATCCGAAGCTGTTGCTCCGCTTACCACCTGCACGTCAACCACACACATCCGCCCATTCCTCTCAGCCACGATATCGGGTTTTCTTCGACCTATTGCTGTCGCAATTGATGGCTCCTGAGCAACTGTCCAGCCCTTATCGCAAAGGGTGGCTGACAACATCTTACACACGGCATCGTGACGATTGAAGCATCCACCGTGCATCCGGTGACATGCCTGGATGACATGAGAAGCTGTCTCATTTACTGGACATCTAGCTCGGAATTTTACGCCAACCGATTCCCTTCGGACACCACGTGATGTGCTAATTAGCGTTGGCAGACAGTTTATTCGTACATGGTGGTACTGGACATAGTCACGCCCTGGCATCCCCAAGCTCCCAGCATTGATCCAGCCATTGGACACATTTTCTTTCCGACACTCGCGTAACTCGCAACCATCGACCGAGTTGTACAGGCGGTCTCTCTACCACTTCGCTCTCTTCCCCACTGTATCTAGCCTAACACCCTCATGGGTGATAGCCCTTTCAGCCCACGTGAGACGCTTTTGGACCCACGGGGTTTGAACGGCAGCCCCTGCCGCGAGAAGGAAAGAGTGTACCATGCTTTTTAGTCTTGAATATAGAAGACCTGGCACAGTAGTAGCAAAGAATGGGATTCCAAGACCGCCATCTCAAGAGGCAGTGTGGAAGTATCCAACAGCCATATCTGCCAGAAATCGGAGCCATCTGCTAACCGCATGACTCACCTAAATGTCTAGAGCCCTGAGTTTCCCGACAGTTACTCCAGTCAATACTAACTTATGGTAGTATCGGGATATCAGGAAGCAGTGTAAGATTTTAAGACGCTGTTGGAGTTTGAGAAGAGCTTTTGTGATCCTATCCAGCTCACTTGTCAATGTGGTGCTGGCCCGCTTCTGACCTATAGGCCTGAAATCCACTTCTTAATAGCGCTACTCCGTGGTTGAAGTGAGCTGACGTATAGGCGAGCCATCTGCTTGATAGAATTGTGAAGTGTACAGGATCTTATATTTATTAGCTTTGCCAGCAGGCACTATTGACAGAGCTAAGCACTTGGACTCATTTAACGAGAGCCCCACCTCGAGCCCATTATCCTCAGCAATCAGGAGAAGCTGGCTTATACCCCTCGTGGTCGAGGAAACGAGCGTGCAGTCGTCGGCGTATGCCAACGCGTTTACTCGGCACTCACCAATGTTGTAGATGATCCGTTCGGGCATAGCCTTTAACACCCGGTCGACCACCAGGCAGAAGAGCAGAGAGGATAATGGGTCGCCCTGTCGAGCCCCTCTTCGTACCTCTATCTTTTGTGTGCGCTGATCCTCTACTTCAAGTACCGTGCCACTGATAGCATATGTGCGAGCTAAATAAGTGTTAAAACTCGCAGGCAAGGCGGCCTCTCCCAGTATGGCGGAGATAGCATGGTGGCTTACGCTGTCAAAAGCCTTCGTAAAGTCGAGCGTTGCAACATAAAGTTTCCGAAGTCGACTCCACGCGTCCTCCACACGCAGCGAGTGCAGTGATATTTTCTACACAGCCGTCATCAAGGCATCGCTGCCTCACATCTATGATTCCCGCTTTCCAGATACGGTGGGCGAGAATCTTATGCAAATGTCTGACGGCTACCAATGCTATGCTGATAGGTCGAAAATCAGCAGGTTGTTCACTTACCGCCTTCTTTAAGAAAAACACGGTCCTGCTTTCCAGCATTTTAGCTGGGAATGCTCCAGCGGCTAGCACTATATTGTTGAAGAGGGCTTTCACGCACGCAGGTGCAGCCCTCCATACCCAGACGGTCATGCCATCAATCCCTCGGGCCGACGACAGAAGGATGGATACTGTGACGGTCTCGTCGCAAGTTATCGGGTGCCACACGTACACCAGATCTTTGCGTTCATGCGGCCTTGATGAGGGAGGAAACGGTACGGACTCTTGTCTGAGGATAGGTTCCCAGTATGCAGACATTCCTGCTATACCAGGAGACCGCACCTCGGGTGTCCCATCCAACACCTCTCTTGCTGCCCGGGTCATATGTTTCTTAAACATATTCTGCACACTAGCATATTTCCGACGTCGTTCTCTCCTTTTGTTAGCCAGTGCGCTTCTTCCATCCCTTTAAGGCCTCTGCGGTGCCCTGTGAGAAGAAGTCAATACCAAAGTATACCAGTCGCAAAGCTGAAGATTGACTTTCTCACCGGAGAGCAAGTTTTTAGACAACCCTACTAGCTTTTCGAAATGCCAACCGTTAACTTGCTCAACTACTCACTTGTCACTCTATCTCACAGTGGCCTGACACTGACGCGGCGACGCAGACGGAACTTCTTTGTCAGCCGACTCGTATTTAGAAAACAAATCGCTCTCAGCACCTGCTTTTTCTGCAGGTGTCGGTTGTACAGCCCAAATGTCCTGTATAGCTGCCTCTACAAGCACCCTATACTCTGGATTTCTACGCTGTCCCTTCAAGGCTTCAAGAGTCCTCTCACGGAACACTTCAAGGAGATGCTGATTCATATATTGAACATCTCCTCTCACTGTAGTGACTGCCTTCTCACGAGCCAGAAAACGGCCCTCCTTCGGCGCCCACCACACCTTCGTCAGGCCCTGGACGATGATCTTCGTATTGACCTTTTCGGGATGAGCATGGCGCCTATGTCCTCCTAAACCGATCTTAGTAAAAAAAGGGTGGCCACACTCCAGGCAGATAAAATCAGCCGCCAGAGTCGGATCCGGGACCAAAAGATCTGGCTGTGGTACATAGGGACGCCAGTTCAGAAAGAATCTGCTCCAATAGATCTAAAGACCGGCCGCTCCACGGAAATACCGACCACACTCCTGACAATAATTGTCTGGAGGCAAACGCTCAGGTGACATTGGCTGCATTATTTGCGACTGCTATTGGCAGAGATCTGGTTGGCCTTCTGATAGAACTTCTCGAGATAGGGCAGGAGTCTGAACCCTCGACCAGAGACGGGCAGCAACCAGCCTACCGTCAGCAAGGTTAAAATGAGTCAAAGTTACTCCCACCTCATAACCGCGCTTGCTTGGATTTCTTCACGTTAACATTCATAACACTAGGCAGAAATCACAATAAGTCATTACCCGCGAGGGCCATAGCAAAGCTTTGTTTTAATAAGACAGTTAAATTCCCGTGATCCTTGCCAGTTCTGAGCTAAGCTTTAAATAGTGACCAAAAAAAACGAACGCAACGGCGGAACTGTCACGTAAGCCTGGCAGTAAGGGAGATCAGCGAAAAGCAAAGGCACGGTACCGAGCTCGGTCGCCATCCACGACGAAATAACGACACGCAAAGCCTGAACAAAATGCACGCGCGGAATACGCTGCCAAATTAAACCTCGCCCAGGCCCAGCACGTCAGCCACCTCCGCTTTCCGACCAAGCCCGACACGCCCCACTCCTCAGAGCAAATCCTTATTCCGAAGTTACGGATCCAATTTGAAAACTTCCCGTACCTACATTATTTTATCAACTAGAGGCTTTTTACCTAAAAGACCTGCTGCGGATATAGGTACGAACGAGAGGTACTCCACGTGCCCCTATCCTTAATTTTTAAGGTCCGCAGGAAGATCCGGACACCACTAAAACTGCAGTGCTCTTCGCGTTCCAAACCCTATCTACCTGCTAGAAGTTTTTAGGAAACTCGAACGCTTATGCAGAAAAGGAAACTTATCCCGGATCTCCCGTTGGCGTCACCAGATCACTTAAGGTTACCCCGACAAACACTCTTGCGAGAGCCCGAATTTTGAGCTGTTCTGCTGCCAGGTTTCGGAATTGTAACCGATTTCCCTTTGGCCCAAAGTTTGTGTGATTTTAGTTATTAAAAATAATAAATTTAAACACCGTCATCGACATAGAATTTCTCCTTGGGCTTAGGATCGACTGACTCGTGTGCAACGGCTCTTTACGCGAAGCCCTTCTCCACGTCAGTCCTCCAGGGCCTCACAGTATATGCTACTCACGCTGAAGTATTTGCTACTACTACCAAGATCTGCACCGACGGCCGCTCCAGGCAGGCTCACGCCCAGATCCTTGTGCGCACAGCGCCGCAACCCACCTACTCGTAAGAGCTTCATGACGTTAAAAAATTGCTTTTACAACGCCCCACTTGCCGCTGACGGCTGAGCATAGGCGCAACGCTTTAGCGCCATCCATTTTCAGGGCTAGTTTCTTCGGCAGGTGAGTTGTTACACACTCCTTAGCGGATTCCGACTTCCATGGCCACCGTCCTGCTGTCTTAAGCAACCAACGCCTTTCATGGTATCTCATAAGCGTCGACTTTGGCGCCTTAACTCGGCGTTTGGTTCATTCCACAGCACTAGTTCTGCTTACCAAAATTGGCCCACTTGGCACTCTGATTTTTTTTTTTTGTATATTAATCTCATGGCTTTAATATTCAAGCAAGCCTGAGATCTTACCCATTTAGAGCTTGGAAAAAGGTTAAGGTCGTTTCGGCCCCAAGGCCTTTAAACATTTGCTTTACCAGATAAAACTAAAAATTAATTGTGCCAGCTATCCTAAGGTAAACTTCAAAGGGAACCAGCTACTAGATGTTTCGATTAGTCTTTCACCCCTATACCCAGTTCTGACGATCGATTTGCACGTCAGAATCGCTACGGACCTCCATCAGGATTTCCCTTGACTTTGTTCTGACCAAGCATAGTTCACCATCTTTCGGGTCCCAACGTATACGCTCTTAGAGTGAATTAGCTCGCAATAAGCACGAGATGCCCCGGGAGTGCGGATCCCTATTCATGCAAGAATCATTCTCCTTAGGTCTTGGAGCACGAAACTCACAAACTTTTACCTTCATTGCGCAATTAGGCTGAGTTATTTTTGAATAAAATAATACAAGTCCCAATGACTCGCGTACATGTTAGACTCCTTAGTCCGTGTTTCAAGACGGGTCCTAAAAAAATCCAAAGAAAATCGTCGCTAACCAGTAATTTTAATTGAAAAGCGCTAGGCTTTTCCGAGTTGGTTTGGAAACATTAGCGTTTAAAAGAGCCAAGCGCGCACGACAACGGCACAAGGTCCGTTAAATCCGAGCGAGACTCAATAAATCATTTGCCAACCCGAACGGATTTAAAAGTGCAACTTGATTCCAATCTTGATTCAAAGTTTCTAATACAGCTAGGCAGTCGATTGGGTGAAAAACACTGATGGTCTGCCGTGCCGGTTTGGTACGACAGTCTCCCGTACGAGCCGTCAATCGACACCCAACGGGTCGCAACATCCAACTAGGAGGGAAGTGCACACCGGCATCATTGGACATGACGCAGCGACCGCGTGCCCCGAATAACTCAATAACCCAACTCTAAGAAGAGGTTTTTCCATGGCGCTCTAGTCACTACTGGTCTGGCATCCTCTGCGGGTCAGTGGCCTTGTTTAAGATGGACTTGGACACCAAGCGACGCCATGGGATAATTAAACCCTCTCGAACAGCACATTTTCCAATGGCGGAACTGTAATATTTAGTCCTGGGCTCTTTCCTGTTCGTTCGTCGCTGCTTGGTAAGCCCTTGTTTGTTTCTTTTCCTTTGATTAATATCATGCTTAAATACAGCAGGTATTCTCGCCTGCTCTAAAGTCGTCTTGATTTAATTGCGCAATCTGGCATGTTTGGTGAATACGACGAGGAACGTGGAAGAAAACATGATTTTATCCTGAAAATATCCAATCAAGAATTTGATGACGAGTCAACGACGCATTTAACACTTAAAGCTTAAATCTTTAGCTCTTTTCGTAAAAAACGAGGGTGAATTTTTTCTTTTAAATTTTGGTCGACCGTCGGTAATAAGCGTTAACAACATCTACAACACTGAGTTGCCTTACCGAGTCATAAGAGCTTAATGCATCAAAAACTCTGGAAGAGGCAACGAAGACCGTTCGTTATTGGTTGTTGACGACACCTTGCTATGGACCGTGGCACTTTTGTCATTTAAACGACTTGGTAAATTAACAATACCGTGTCGGCTCAGCAAGCTTTGAGGTGCCGTAATCAAACTCGCAGCAGGGCCACGTGAATTTATCATTCAAGTTTTAACAGTCTCTTCTACGGGTTGCGTGTTAACAAATACCCGACGATATGGTCTTCGATGCTAGGCCAGGGCTTACCGCAGTAGTATACGTACGGGAGGTACACGTTGTATCCTCGCTCGGTATCGAGTGAGTCGATAATCAGTGAGCATTTCGTTGACAAACGACGAGCCACGACGATGGCGCATGCAACGATAGAGGCGCGAGCCGCATTGAGGGCCATTTGGTCGAAGACGCTGACCCACGAAAGTGCTGTAAATTAAAGTTAGGACTGACAAGCAAACCGTTTCGCAAGTGCCAAGGCATCCTCGCGCGCGGCAGAGCCAAGAACCGTTTAACACGCAATCAAGCGAGACTAAAGTTTTTGATGACAATAACACGCATTGTTTTAGGATTGATGGGGCGTACGAAATTACAATTTCAAGACGCGCATTGCTAACAAAAAAAGCGCATTGCTTTTGCGTTACGGCTGAGCACCAATAGTCACTCGTTCGTCAGTTACTACCACGTGGATTGATTCTCCGAAAAGCGCATGGCCCTTGAAGCATACATATCCTTGAAAAGTAAATGCGCACGTTTTTTAAACAGACCTGCAATTTGTTGAGACACGAATAGCGGTACGAGAATGATCGTTGATGAAGTCGGTAACGCGTATTCCGACTTTTGCGTTCCAAGGCATCGACCGAAAATTTTAATGGGTCCTTTTTCTGTAACAGTGCATCGATAACCGCGTAACAACACGCCCTTGTAGCAGACCTCACATGATTCAGTTGATGTGAATTACCGTTTTACTTCAAATAAATTTGGTATGTGCCTTATACGTACCAGCTTAAAAGAAGGAGCATACTAGTCGCTCAACAGATACTCGTCAAAACACGCAGACTTATAGAAACATTCGAAGAAAGATCTCGTTTATTTAAACAAAAGTTCGAAAGCAGAGACGTTTTTTCATCAGGCGTCACCCTCGATGCGCTAACGGCAACTAACTTTTTACATGGAACAATCAAGTTACAGTCAGTCACAGTTCGAACCAACCAAAAAACCAGTCAGTCCGTAATCCTAGCACGCGCATTGCAATTTTTCTTGCCTTAGTCCCAGCATATCCAAGGGTTACCTGCGCACCTGACCATCGCAGCAAACGTGCGACGTATCGAGGGTTTTTTGCGCTTGCTTATCAAGCATACTAAAGAATTCTGAGACAAAGTCGTCGTTTGTTCCATAAAGTGGTGAGCAAGACGCCTAAACTGACGAGTGTCTGCGGTTTTAGAGTGACGGCGATGGTTTTTTCCCAATGTCTGAGACACGGGCATTGCTTTTTGATTGAACACAACACGCCACCCTTCAAGCAAGCAAGCCAAACAATTAAGTAGCAATCATCGCAAATGATGCATCAAAAGTCAAAGCGGTGCATTGCTTCTCTAGCATACTCTTTTATGGCAATTAAAGAGTATTTGGCAGACCAAAGGTTAGGAATAAAATAAGATATTAAATGGTTAATTCAAGTACCACATATCTTACGCGTGTTGCCTCCACCGCCACAACCCACAACCATCGCACACACGCATACCACCCACCTGCCCCGAAAGTGCGCCAAAATTTTTCCAAGTCCCGCGACGCGCATTGCTTCCATTGTATTTTATTTTTGTTTTTTATTCTTTCCTGTTGTCTTTCGGTTATTATCATTTTTCTTTTTTTTTTTTCTTTCCTTCTTACACGACACGCGCATCGTTTATTACTGCTGTTCTAATTCCTCTCATTTTCTTTTTCCCTACACACCTATCTCCTTTTTCTCTTTATTTGTTGTCCATAGTCTTTCTTTTTCTTTTTTATTGTGATCAACGTTGTTGGTTTTTTTTTCTTGTTTCTTTTTTCTCATGGGGCCTCGTCTAACCGACAAGACGAATCCTCAAGCCAAGGGCTGAGTCTCAACAGATCGCAGCGTGGTAACTGCTCTACCGAGTACAACACCTTGCCGGGTACCTTAGTCATCTACAGACGATTTTAAATGTCGACATTGAACTTTGTTTAAAAAAACCCATGGTCGACCGTCAGACGTTAACCCCCGACTCGCTCGGTGAGATCCCAAAGCCAGCGGCAATTTTTATCAACGTCGTACGGCAATTGGGGCTGGGCGATAATCTGGCCTCCCGAAGAAAAGCAGATCACCTAGAAATAATAAGTGTCACATTGTTTTGAGCCTTTCGACTCACAAGACTCGTAAGTATATCGTTGACACCTTTGACTAGAAAGAATATGGCCTTAGAGGCGTTCAGGCATAATCTCACGGATGGTAGCTTCGCACCACCGGCCACTCGACCGAGTACGTGAACCAAATGTCCGAACCTGCGGTTCCTCTCGTACTGAGCAGAATTACTATTGCAACGACAAAGTCATCAGTAGGGTAAAACTAACCTGTCTCACAACCGTCTAAACCCAGCTCACGTTCCCTGTTGGTGGGTAAACAATCCGACGCTTGACGAATTTTGCTTTGCAATGATAGGCAGGGCTGACATCGAAGGATCAAAAAAAGACGTCACTTTAAACGCTTGGCCACCACAAGCCGGTTATCCTTGTGGTAACTTTTCTGACACCTCTTTCTGAAAACTCTTTAAGTAAAAAGTATCGAAAGGCTGTGCTTTCGAAGTCTCTATGCGTACTGAACATCGAGATCAAGCCAGCTTTGGCCCTTCTGGTCTACGCGAGGTTTTTGTCCTTGCTGAGCTGGCCTTAGGACACCTTTGTTATTCTTTAACAGATGTACTGCCTGAGTCAAACTCCCTTAATGGCAGTGTCCTTTAATTGGATCACGCGGGAGTATAAACAGCGATCCAATTAGAGCTTTCTACCTGCACGCTGTTCCCTTACAAGAACAAACGAAACATAGAAAAAGACATCTAGCTTCGCAACACTCTTACATGCTTGGCTCTAGAACACCGTGACAGCAAGGATCTCGCGTCTGCGGCGCACGCGCTTCACCAAACCGAGTAAATAAAGAAACGATGAAAGTAGTGGTATTTTACTTGTGCCGCTTGCGCGTCTCCCACTTGTGCTACACCTCTAATGTATCCTTACAATGCCAAACGAAAGTCAAGCTTATCAGGGTCTTCCTTTCCCGCTAATTTTTCCAAGCCTGTTTCCTTGGCAGTGGTTTTGCTTAATCGCAGATAGGGACAAATTGAGGAAGGCCACACTATTAGTGGCACGCGTTGTTATCCGTATAGGCTTTTGCGTTTTCCGTACAGAGGCCTTCAAATTAATTACCCGCGACAAAGCAAAACATCGGCCACGGGAACGTGACTTACAAAAATTAAGTGCTTATTGGCGTGCCAATTTCCCCTGTAACGTGGAATATACAAAATGGATTTCCACCGTAGCTGGTGTCCTTGGGTACTGGCACAGATGCTTTAGCCACCTTCATCTGCCGCTACGAGGCCTAATCCGGCCTTTGATGTACGAGAGGTGGACCTAGTCCCACGGGCTTTATTTAAGATCGCACGAGGGAAACTTCAGGTAGGCGCATCTGCTAGTTCCCGCTTAGATACTATACAAAATGAAGACTTTTGCTATTTAACGGGCAGAGGTGCAACTCTCTGAGGCTGCCAAACGCAGTCTTAATTCACCCAGCTTCCAATTCTTGCTAGAGCATCTTCCGAGCGTCCATGGGCCCAGCGGCATGCAACGCTGGCCCACGAGTGGGCAGCTAGGCAGCCACGAGGACCATCACGATTCGACAACCGGAAAAGAACTTCTGCCTAGAGGCAATGCTCTTGGGGTGGCATCTTTTCGTAGCGCTTTTATGAGCTTGAAGCGTAAGCTTTCGAATGGTCGCTTTCAACTTTTAACTTTTAACCTATGTAGTCTGTCCCATTTTCTCTTTAAGCAGACCAGCACAGAGTTTTGTAAAGGCTGCGAACACCTCTGGCGAAGAGACAAAGAATTTGGCTTCGTTTGGCCACATGTTCAAGTTCAGTTTTTGCATAAAGAGCTTACAAGGGATCTCTTCCAGACGACAGCCGAACAGTCGGTGCTCGGATGTGTCCCTAATGCCATATGTACAGGTGTCTTTGTCCGCTAGCCCAAGCTCATGCAACCTTGTTTTACAGCTTCCATGTCCTGTTAGCACCTGCACACTTTGGCGATTAGGAACGAACCACCGTGCTTTAAGCGTCTGTCTGACTTCGCTGGAGAAAGCTTTCGTAGCCTGACCTCTGGTAGCAGACTCCCATCTACGTTGCCACATGTCGAGTGCTTCTTTTCTCACTGCGATCTCCCGCGCTCTGGTCTATCCGGTAACATTAAGTGAACCAAAGGAAACGCTTTTGCCCTTTTGAAGGTTGTACAGAGCGATTTTGCTTTCGAGCAGGATTTTAAAGGAGAGTGGACCAGCTATGATACATAGAGCTCCCATTGACTGTGGTTCGGTATGCGTGGGTAGCCGCCACCAAGGAACTGTGTTGTACACTTGACTGCACCCTGAGGTCATGTACCGGGCATTTATCCACCCACGCAACAGCCGTGTAGGCTACCATAAGGGCGAAAACAGCTCGATGAATTTTCAACGTAGTGGCATGTTTCAGCCCCCGTGACTTTCGAACAAGGTTTCTAGTTTTATGAAACAGCAGGGTGACTTTATTCCTCAGGTATTTACAGTGCAAGTTGAAGCTTATGCCTTTGTCTATGTTAATACCCAAGTACCTCACTTTTCCACAGACCTTAAGACTTTTGCCACATATCTTGATAACCGGGTTCCTCAGAGATGGGTTTGAATTTGGCTTTCGAGTTTTTCTCGCTCTATCCGGTCTGTCAGCATCGCGGCGTCCAACTGGCTTTCGAGCAACGGTGTTAACTTGCAGGTAGATGCCTTCAGTTTTGCTCTTGGATATCTGGAGCCTAACGCTTTGGTTCTTCTCTAGCACCAAGTCAACAACTTTATGGCTCTTGCTTTCAATTTTAGCCCACGAGTTGCCTTTTACGATGGTCTTGAGTTTATCTGCATAAGCGATAAGTTTCACTTCAGCCGTGCTTTCAAGTTTCCGAAGCAGCGAATCGAAGGAAAGATTGCAGCAAATTGGTCTAAGGGCTGACCCCTGTGGGCATCCCTTTAACGCTGTCTTAGAAATGCGTTGATCAGACTATTCAATTTCAACTTCTTTATTTTCGTAGTAGCTTATTATTGGCCCTTATATATTTCTAGGGCAGCCCCTCCAGTTTAACGCGGAAAGGATAACTGCGTGCTGCACATTGTCAAATTCTCCTCTTATATCAAAAAGATTTCCTAACGTGAATTGACTCTCAGAGTCATTTACAATCTTTCTAAGTTTAGAAATGGCATCTGCAGTAGACCGCTTCGTTACAAAGCCATATTTGTGATCTAATATGCCACCCAAGCCAAAAACGAGCTTGTTTATTCTTTCGACTATCAGCTTTTTTAGGAGCTTGCCCAAGACAGTAAGGAGGCAGATTAACCTGTATGATCGTGGGTCCGAGTGAACCTTGCTAAGATTTTTGAGAAAAAATCTCAGCGTACCACGCTTTTACAAATTCGGGAAAACTCCGTGCTCTAGTCAAGCTTTTAATAATCTTAAAAAAAAATTAGCAAAATCGCCGAAAGTGCTTGTTTTACAACGACCACCTCGACAAGATCCAGTCCCGGGGACTTTCTATTCCTCATCCTTCTGGCTGCGCTCTTATTGTTTTCGACAGAAGGCAGGCGAGTCCTTAGTGTTTAGGACCCTGCCCGAGTCTTTTCTCATTCGTCTGAGCTCCGTAGTGCCGTTAGAGTCGTCGTCATCCGTAATATGAGTCTCTAGCAGTACTTTTTCCGTCTCAGACATGCTTTGCGTGGCACCACACGGGCTCCTCAAAGCGCTAAAAGCGGTTTGGGTCTTACTTTGCTGGCCACCTGTTTGTATACGTATCCGAATACGTCCAGGTTACCAGTGTCAGTAACAAAATTCTTATAGCTTGTAGTGCGAGCCTCGCGGATCGCGGCCTAGAGCGCTTTCAACTTGACCCTGTATTCGCAGAGAGCATTCCAGCTCCGCACTGTCTTGAGCAGTTTGTATGCTTTCTTCAGTTTTGCTTTAAACCTAGCACAGATGGAGACAGAGGAAATCTCATTAATTCAATCATGCGCGTCACTAATAAGATGACGATGCATTTTGCTACTTTTTTTTTTTTTTTTTTTTTAAATAATACAATGTTTATACATTAATATTAACAAATTTCAACAAGTAGAAAATATACCACTTCTACACCTCCTGCAAGCCCTATCCGATTCCTTCTCTTTTCCTTCTTCTTCTTCTGACATACCGATGAACCAACGTTGTTGACTTAAACTGATGCCAGCTTGCTACGGCTCCAACGACCACACTTGATAAGATGATGCTCAGATCTCTTTTCCTAATCACTCTGAAGCGAGTCAGAGAGTCTAAAGCGTCTTTACTCCATACTCCTATCCACTACATGGTTGCTCAAAGAGTGATAACATTTTGGCTTCCTCCTTTTTCAATGATCTTCTAGATTAAATCTTTAATCCTGGCGTAATAATTCGTCTTCATCTTGTTTGCTGCATCTAGGTCAACCAGCTCTGATACAACCTGTGCATGTAACCCGATCTTCCTAAATTCTTTCTTATATATATTACCACCAGTTTATGCCACCTGATCCTTGTTCCATGGGTTCTAAGAGAGTCATAGTTACTCCTGCTGTTTCCCCGCACTTTCATGAATTTCTTCACGTTGACATTAAGAGCACTGAACAGTAATCACATTGCGTCATCACCCGTGAGGGCCATCGCAACGCTTTGTTTTAAATAGACAGTCAGATTCCCCTAGTTCATTCCAGTTCTAAGCTAAGCATTTAATGGTGGCCAAAAAGAACGAACGCAACGGCAGAACCATCACGTAAGCCTCGTAGCCAAAAAGGTCCACGGGAGGCCAAGGCCCAGTACCAAGCTCGGTTGCCCTCCGCGACGAATTAACTATGCGCACACCACGAACACAATGCACGCACGCAAACCGCCGCACAGTTAAACCTTGCCGAGGCCCGGCACGTCAATCACACCTGCTTCCCGACCAAGCCCAACATGCCCCGCTCCTCAGAGCCAATCCTTACTCCGAAGTTATGGATCCAATTTGCCGACTTTCCTTACCTACATTATTTTGTCAACTAGAGGCTCATTACCTAAGAGACCTGCTGCCGATATGGGTACGAACTGGCGTAACTGCTCCACGCAGCCCTCTCCTGAATTTTCAAGGTCCGAGGGAAAGATCCGGACACCGCCGCAACTGCAGTGCTATTCGCGTTCCAAACCCTATCTCCTTGCTAGAGGTTTCCAGGGAACTCATACGCTTATGCAGAAAAGAAAACTCTTCCCGGATCTCCCATTGGCATCTCCAGGTCACTTTGGGTTACCCCGACGAACACTCTTGCGAGAGCCCGAACTTTAAGCGGTTCCGCTGGCGGGTTCCGAAATAGGAACCGGATTCCCTTTCGCCCGACGGGTGTGAGCTTTCAATAATTGAAAATAATAAATTTAAACACCGTCATCGACATAGGATTTCTCCTAGGGCTTAGGATCGACTGATTCGTGTGCAACGGCTGTTCACACGAAACCCTTCTCCACGTCTGTCCTCCAGTGCCTCGCTGAAGTATTTGCTACTACCACAACGATCTGCGACGACGGCAGCTCCAGGCAGGCTCACGCCCAGACCCTTCTGCGCACTACGCCACAACCCTTATACTCGTCAGAGCTACATGACGTTGAAATTTGCTTTTACAACGCCCCACTTTCCGCTGACGGCCGAGTAAAGGCGCGACGCTTTAACGCTATTTATTTACAGGGCTAGTTGCTTCAGCAGGTAAGTTGTTACACACTTCTTAGCAGATTCCGACCTTAATAGCTACCGTCCTTCTGTCTTAAGCAACTAACGCCTTTCATAGTATCCCACAAGCGTCGACTTTGGTGCCTTAACTCGGCGTTTCTTCATCCTACAGCGCAAGTTCTGCTAACCAAAATTGGCTCACTTGGCACTCTTATTATTCTTTTTTTGTATATAAATCTTATAGCTTCATTATTTAAGCAAGCCAAAAATCTCACCCATTTGAAGTTTAAAAATAGGTTGACGTCGTTCCGGCCCAGAGGAGTCTAATCATTCTCTTTACCAGATGAAACTCGAAATTACGAGTGCCAGCTATCCTGAGGGAAACTTCGGAGGGAACCAGCTACTAGATGGTTCGATCAGTCTTTCACCCCAATACCTAGTTCCGACGATCGACTTGCACGTCAGAATCGCTACGGACCTCCTTCAGGGTTTTTTCTGACTTTGTCCTGACCAGGGATAGTTTACCATCTTTCGGGTGCCAACATGTATGCTCTCAGTGCGCCCCAGCTCGTGATGAGCACGAGACGCCCCGGTAGTGCGAATCTGCATACATGACGCAAATCATTCTCCCTAGATCGCGAAGCACGAAGCTCACAGAGTTTTACATTTAATGTGCCTTAAGTTTCAGTTATTTTTGTATAAAATAATACAAGTCTCAATGACTCGTGTACATGTTAGTTTTTTTGGTTCGTGTTTTAAGACGGGTCCTGAAAGTATCCAAAGCAAAAGCGTCGCTGACCGGTAATTTTAATTGAAAAGCGCTAGGCTTTTTTGAGGCCTGTTCGAGAACTTCGGCGTTCAAAGGAGCCAAGCGCGCACAGCAACGGCATGAGGTCTATTAAATCCTAGTGAGACTTAAATGATCGCCAAGTCAAACGCATTTAAAAGTGCGACTCCATACCAATCATGATTAAAAAATTTTAATACCGCCGGGCAGTCGATTAAGTTAAGGACACCAATGGTCTGCCGTGCCGGATTAGCACGACAGACTACCGTTTGGCCCGTCAATCGACATAACGCAGCGACCGCGGGCTCCGAACGCGCTAAATACCCGAAAGCACCGCACATTCAAGAATCACGATCACAAGCAAGCCAACAGCCACTATCGCTGAATCTTTTCATTTGAACTCTTAGATTTCTTAGGTTTATTCCTGAATTGTTTCACGTACTCTTAAACTCTCTCTTCGAGGTTCTTTTTAACTTTCCCTTACGGTACTTGTTCGCTACTGGTCTCGTGGTCATATTGAGCCTTAGATGTAGCTTACAACCCGCTTAGAGCTGCACTCTTAAGCAACCTGACTGTAAGGAGACGTTCTCCCATGGAGCGCTCTGGTTGCTACGGGCCTGGCACCCTCTGCGAGTAAGTGGCCTCGTTTAAGATGGACTTGGACGCAAACCGACGCTATGGGATGATCAAACCCTCCCGAAGACCACATTTACTAACGGTGGAATTGTGGGACTCAGTTCTGGGCTTTTTTCTGTTTGATTCTAACTACTTGGAAAATCCTTGTTAGTTTCTTTTTCTCCGCTTGATAATATGCTTAAATTTAGCGGATATTCTTGCTTGCTTTGAGGTTGTCTGAATAAATTATTTTGTACGATAATAATTTTGTCTTAACAATGTGCTTTCGAAAATCAATTGAAAGAAAAAAAATTTTTTTACACACGAACAACCTTATGAAAACAAAATAAAAATACAAAATAGAAAGATATTAAAAAGATTGCATATCGACCAAATGGTAGTTTTTTTTTGTCTCTTTCTTTCTTTCTTTCCTTCTTTTCTTTCTTTACGTCAGTGACGCTTAATTTTTTTGTTTTGCTCTTAAAACCGCGACGCAGAAGTATTTTTATTGATCGTACGGCTCGTCTGGTCTGCTTTAAATTCAACAGTGTTAGGATAAACATTTTTTAATGAGAGCTTTAGGAATCGATTGAATGACGACCCAAAAAAAAATAAGAAAAAAAATTAAAACGAATGACAAAAAATTCAAATGGCATCAACGTTGCCTCTCTATTCAGTTAAATTTTAATTACTTATTTCTGACGATCTGTTTCTTCATCTTTTCATTTTTAATATTCCTTTTTTATTCAAGCGACGCATTTATTTTTATACACACGGCCAATTATTTCGCTTGTACACTAGTAAAAAACTATCCGACGGGTTGTAGATAACGACGCGTCAGGGTTCTCTTTGTGACCAGCAGTCTCTTCTTTTTCTTATCGAACGACACTTAGCCAAACGTGGTCCAGGAAATATATCCGAGGACCGCAATGTGCGGTCAAAGTTTCGATGTTCATGTGTCCGGTAGTTCACAAGTGGACGCACAATTAGCTGCGTTTTTTACCGACCTACGAGTTATGTGATCCACCGTTAAGGATAATTAATTAATTTTTATAATTGTTCCTTATTTTTCTTTCTTACACTTTATGTTTAATATTTTTTTGGTCAATTCGGACTTTTTACATACAAAAGACCAATACAAATTGCAACAGAGAGCCGGCTCTTTCGAATAAAACATGCTCATCGGTTTTTTGTTGGGCCACCCCTCTGCGTCCTATAAATGCGACACGAGCGGCAGGCATTAAGGTACACCACGAAATATGACGAAACTTTTTGATAACGTGCGCCGTCTCTCATTTCTTTATATGCTAAGAATAAAGTGAAAGGGGCAACAACTGTAACACGTATACAGTTCATAATATTTCGTGACATTCATACGTAGAGTCTCGGCTCATTGGGCTTAAAATCATTCCAAAACTTGAGATAATAACGCGTAAGCTATTATTCTCGTAAGCTCGATTATATCATTAAAACCAATCGATTGCATAATAACCATATGACGACGTTCCCCTGGTTACAACAAGTCTTTCAACAAAATAACCGTTGACTCGAGGAAAACGCTGTCGGTCGAAATTCATTCTTCGTGATGAAATTTGTGACCATAGCCTCGAGGTTGCCATGGCAAGACACTGGTTGATGGAAAGAATGAATAAGGATCTGTTGTGCACACGCACCTTACAATTTTTAGGCAGAAGCGCGAGGGCAAGCGTGGCCAGCCCGGTCGTTTGTTTCATCTATCATATAACAAAGACGCTAGGCATTTGCGCACGCATCGAAACCTACGACCGCCAATCCGTTACCTTCATTTTTTACAGCCCCTTGAGAAAAGAGGAAGAAAAACGAAAGAAACGTGGCGTGAGGCACGAAAACGCAACGGATATTCATTTTCCTTTGGCGCAGCTTTTAAACAAAATTTCATTCTTTCCTTTTTTTTATACATTTTTTTTTTTTAAATATCAAACGTTGCGACGTCGTACGTGTGAACGTTACTGATCCTTCCGCAGGTTCACCTACGGAGACCTTGTTACGACTTTTACTTTCTCTGATTAATTATGTTTAGTCATCTTTGCAGCGCAGTCGGCAAACCAAACAATTCAACCAAACCTCACCAAACCATTTAATCGGTAGTAGTTCCTCGTCCATGGGAAAGAATTGCAAGCCCCAATTCCTAGCTCGAAGAAGATTCAGCGGGTTATTTAGGCTTTTTGGCCAGAGAGGACACGCTTTTTCCTTCAGTTTAGCGCGCGTGCAGCACAGAACACCTAAGGGCATCACAAACCTGTTATTGCTTAATCTCGTGCGGCTAGACGCCGTCTGTCCCTCTAAGAAGATTTTTGTGTACGTCGTTGGTAAACATCAGAAACCACCACCAGCCCAACGTGACAATGACAGATTAAATACCCTTAGTCATCGCACTAAGCATGAATGAGACAAGCATATGAGTACTAGCAGGATCATCTAGGGAGCTTCGTTGATCAAAATTAAATTTAATGCACACAACTTGAAGTGAGCTTCAGGACAATAACGTTCCATTGACCGGCTTGTCGTTGAATTGCGCTATCTTGCATGTCTTGCGAAATACGCCGAGGAACGTGGAAGAAAACATGATTTTATTTCGAATGAATATAATCGAGAATTCGACGACGAATCCACGACGCATCCGACACTTGAAGCTTAAATCTTCAGCTCTCGTCATTAATAACGAGGGTGAGATTTTTTTCTTTCAAATTCCGGTCGACCGTCGCTAATAAGCGTTAACAACGTCTCAAACGCTGTGTTGCCTTAACGAGTCATAAGAGCCAAGGTCTTTAAAAACTCTGGGAGAGGCGACGAAGACCGTTTGTTATTGGTTGTTGACGATGCCTCGCTATGGACCGTGACACTTATGTCATTCGAACGACCCGGTAAATGAACAATACCAGGTCGGCTCGGCAAGCTTCAAGGTGCCGTAATCAAACTCAAAGCAGGGACTCGTGAATTTATCATTCATGTGTCAACAGTCTCATGAAAGAGTTGCGTGTTAACAAATACCAGAAGATACGGTCGCTCATGCTAGGCCAGGGCTTACCGCAGTTGTAAACGTACGGAAAATACAAGTTGTATCCTCGCATGGTATCAAGTAAGTCGATAATCAGTTAGCATAATGTTGACAAGCTACGAGCCATCACGACACTGCATATAAAGCCAGAGTCACGATCTGCATTGAGGGCCATTTAATTGAAAACGCTGACCCGCGGAAGTGCTGTGAATTCAAGCTCGGCTTGACAAGCGAACCACCTCACTAGTGCCGAGGCGTCCTCTGGCACAGTGAAGCAAAGTACCATGAAACATGCAATCAAGCGAGATGAAAGTTCCCAATGACAATGACGCGCATTGCTTTCGGATCGTCGGTTCGTAAAATTTTACAAGTTTACGACGTGCATTGCTTACGAAAAAACGTGCATTGCTTTTGCGTTACGGCTAAGCACCAATAGTCACTCGTTTGTCAGTCACCGTCACGCGGATTGCTCTTTCGACAAGGGCATTGCCCTTAGAACATACATACCCTCAACAAGTTGATGTGCACGCTTTTCAAGCAGACCTCTAACAATCTCATGAGGCCAAAATAGCGGTACGGAAATGATCGTTGATGGAGTTGGAGACGCACATTTTGGCTTTTTCGTTCTGAGGAAGCAAGTCCAAACTCTTATGGGTCCCCCCTCTGCAACGGTGCTACGATGCTCGCGTAACAACACGCTCTTGAAGCAGGCCCAACACGATCCGGTCAAAGTGAATTACCGTTTTATGTTAAATAAATTTGGTATGTGCCTCATACGTAACGGCTATAAAGAAGGAGCATACAAGTCGCTCAACAGATACTCGTAAAAACACGCAGACCAAGAGAAACATTTAAAGAGAGACCTCGTACAATTCAACGAAAGTTTGAAGAAAGGGGCGTAATTATATCAAGCATAACCCTTGATGCTCTAACGGCAACTATCTTTTTTTACGAAACAACCGAGTCACAATTAGTCACGGTTCGAACCAGCCTAAAAACCAGTCAGTCCGTTATCTTGGCACGGACATTGCAATTTTTCTTGACTTAGTCCTGGCATATCCAAGGGATTCCTGCGCGCCTGACCACCGAAGCACACGTGCGACGTAGCAAGGTTTTATTGAGCTTGCTTATCAAGCATATCAAAGAATCCTGGGACAAAGTCGTCGTTCGTTCAATAAGACAGCGAGCAAGACGTCAAAAAAGACGAGTTCCTGCGGTATTTGAGGGACAGCGATAGTTTTTACCCCCATGTCTATAATACGGGCATTGCAGTCAAAAGACTAAGCACGATACACCGCTCTCTAAGCAAGCAAGCAAGTAAGCAAGCAAGCCAGACAATCGAGTAGCGATCACCGCGAATGATGCATCACAAGTCCAAGCAGTGCATTGCTTCTTGAGAATACCCTCTTACGGCAGTTAAAGAGAATAAGGCAGACCAAAGGTTGAATATTAAATAAATTTTCGTATAGTTTAATTGAGACCAAAATGTCTTGCGCGTGTTGCTCCCGCCACTGCTAGCCACCACCATCGCACACAAGCATACCTCCCACCTGCCCCAAAAGACCGCCGACATTTTTCAAAGTCTCATAACGTGCATTGCTCCTATCTTTGGTATCCTCAATTTTATTTCATCCTTGTTTTTTTTTTTTGGGGTTATTTTCTCTTTCTTTTTCTCTTTTTTTACTTCTTTTAGAAAACACGCGCATTGCTTTTTACTGTCGTTCTAATTCCTTTCATTTTCTTTTTCCCTACACTTTTATATCTTCTTCTTCTCTCCATTCGTTGTCCATTGCTTCGCTTATTTTTTTCCGTTGTCTTCATGGTCGTTAGTTTTTTCTCTTTTCCTTTTCTTTCTTTTCTCACGGGTTCTTGTCTAACCGACAAGACGAATCTCCAAGCCAAGGGTTGAGTCTCAACAGATCGCAGCCAGGTAACTGCTCTACCGAGTACAACACCCCGCCAGGTATCTAAGTCGTCTACAGACGATTCTGAGTCTCGACATTGAACTTGGTTTATAAAACCATGGTCAAACGTTAGACGTTAACCTCCAACTCGCTCGGTGAGATCCCGAGGCCAGCGACAATTTTCAAAAACTTCGTACGGCAATTTGGGCCCGTGCGATAATCTGGCCTCCTGAAGAAAATCAGATCACCTAGTAATAATGAGTGTCACATTGTTTTGAGTCTTTCGACTCACGAGACTTCTAAGTATATCGTTGCCACCTTTGACAAAAAAAGATACAACCTAAGAGGCGTTTAGGCATAATCCCACGGATGCTAGCTTCGCAGCACCGGCTGCTCGACTGAGTGCGTGAACCAAATGTCTGAACCTGCGGATCCTCTCATACTTAGCAGGATTACTATCAGAACGACAAAGTCATAAGAAGGGTTAAACTTACTTGTCTCACGATAGTCTAAGCCTAGCTCACGTTTCCTGTTGGCGGGTGAACAATCCGACGCTTGGCGAATTCTGCTTCGCAATGATAGAAAAGCCGACATCAAAGGATCAAAAAACGACGTCACTATGAACTCTTAGCCAGCACAAGCTACTTATACGTGTGGTAACTTTTCTTACACTTCTTTCTGAAAATTCTTCAAGTGAAAAGGACCGATGGGCCGTGCTTTTTCAGTCTCTATGCGTACTGAACATCGAGATCAAGCCAGCTTTTGCCCTTTTGCTCTTCGTGAGATGACTGTTCTCGCTGAGCTGGCCTTAGGACACCTGCATTTTTTTTTGACAGATGTACTGCCACAGTCAAACTCTTCGCCTGGCAGTGTCCTCGAATCGGATCACGCGGGAGTATAAAGGGCGATCAGACTAGTGCTCCCTGCCCGCGCGCTGTTTCCTTTCGAAAACAATTGAAACGAACGAAAAGATATTAAGCTTTACGCCACTGTTATATGCTTGGCTGTAGAACATCGTGACAGCTGAAACGCGAGGTCCACTGCGCACGTGCTTTGCCTAACCGAGTAAGTAAAGAAACGATGAAAGTAGTGGTATTTTACTTTCAGCGCTTGCACGTCTTCCACTTATGCTACACCTCTCATGTCTCCTTACAGTGCCAGACTAGAGTCAAGCTCAGCAGGGTCTTTTTTTTTCGCTTATTTTTTTAAGCCCGTTTCCTTAGCAGTAGTTTCGCTAAATCGCAAATATGGACAGAAGGGAAATCGACGCACGTAGAAGTGTACAGCTATGTTCTCCATTAGATAGCTGACGCTGCTTCTCGTTCCCAGTCGTTCGCACAGCATAAAGGGGCTCACATCCTCTTGATAGTACTAAGGAAGTCCAAGAAGTACTCCCACCTGCGGATAGCAAGACCCACGAAGGGTCTGACTTAGAAAAAATGATACTCTCGTTAAATCGCGTCAAGCATAAATTTTATCAGCCTGCATGAGCGGGGAGTTTGGGTACCGAGGCAATCGCTTTAGTCATGACCATTAGCTGCCCCGACTCTTAATTGGTCATTCCAGATCCAACCGTTCAGAGACAGCCTTGACGACGATCATGTCCACGGGGCACCAACGTGGAGGCACGTCCACTTGTTTCCACCTGGAACAACGCGATTAGCTACGATACAGGCAGGAGCACAACTCTCTGTCGGCTGTATCCTATAAGCCGTTCACACCTAGCTTTTAAGCTGTAAATATTTTCTACTATAGTTTATTTATTTTGCAGAGTCAGTTCTTGACAATGTTTTTGCAGTGTTCTGAAAAGGCTTTGAAGACTTCCGGGCTTGACACGAAGAACTCGTTGTTCACAGGCCAAGCCCTCATCCCCGTCTTATTCATGAACTGCATTCGGCTTATGAGTGTTCTAGGACATTGTAAGAGTCGGTGCTCTGAGGTGTCTAAGTCACCACAGGCGCAGGTACAGTTGTCCTTCAAGCTGAACCAAGTTAAATTCGTGCCAATGTTACCGTGACCTGTTAGTACTGGTATACAGGCGTGGCTCGGCTCAGCCATTTGAAGTTGACCCTCGTTTTGACGTCTTTCGAAAATGAGTAAGTTATACATCCCTTCGAGCTTTTAAAATTTTGGCACTCAGTCTGCCAGTCAAGTTTTGCCTCGTGTTCAATTCCTTACTTTAGACTTGTTGTCAGGTCACCCAATCTCAGATAAAAAAGGCTTTCCGTATCGTCCGTTTTTCAGTTCGCGATTTTTTAACGCAGCAACTCGACTAGCCGTGGTGTACTTACGGCGACACATATCTTTGCCTGGCGCTTCTGCGCTTCAGGTCTTAAGCTGAGACAAGCTCAGCTTCGATCTCAATTGGACCGTGGTCCTTATTTGTCCTCAGAAAGGTCATTTTCTTTCTAATCTTGGAAAGGGCCCTGCTACTCTCGTTAGGATCCATGCGAGAATCAGTCAGTTGTGCCTTGCGCTATTTCACGCTTATTTGCCTTTTGCTCCTGATTGTCATTACTGACAGATTCTTGTTCATCTGCTCTCATGTAAGCAAGAGTTGCACGAACTATCGAGTGTTTCACCAGAACAACCCGCCGTCCAACATCGCAGTGTTTTTCATGCAATTCGTTTTTCTAAAAGGATAAAGAGCTTTAGTTTCTCAAACAGGTGGTCAAGTACTAGTTTCGGTTTTCCTTTCATGCAACATTCCCCTGCTCGCGCCTCAGCTGGAGTCGTTGAAGCATGAGATTTGATTACCGTCGTTGAGAGAAAATGGCACTTATTTTCCCTGGCTCGGGGTCACTCGGGCTTGCCACACCCGTGCCATCGTTTTTTAATGACTGCCCCCTGAGGATTCTGGAACGAGAACGCTTGCATCCAAGCCAGCTCGTCTAGGGATAACCACTTCACTTTACCTTTAGTCAATCAATTCTTTTAACTTCATCTTGACTTGGTATAGCTAATCCTGATTTCGCCGCCATTGCAAGCCCCTTTACTGTTGGGACTTGCGGCGTTACCATTCAGCGTCACGTGGAGACATCAGGTTAGGCACTTACCAAAGCTACAACACAGAACATGCTTCGCAGTGGTATCGCTAAATCGCAGATAAGGACGAATTGAGGAAGGGCACGCTATAAGTGGCACGCATTGTTATTCGTATAGGCATTCGCGCCCTCCTTACAAAAGCCTTTAAATTAATAACCCGCAACAAAGCAAAACATCGGCCACAGGAACGTGACTTGCAAGAATTCAGTGCTCATTGGCGTGCCACTTTCTCCTGCTACGTGGGATATACAAAATTTATCTCCCCCGTAGCAGGTGTCGTTGGGTACTGGGGCAGATGCTTTAGCCGCTCTCATGTGTCGCTATAAGGCCCAATCCGCCCCCCAATGTATGAGAGGCGGACAGAGTCCAACGAGCTTTGTTCGAGAGCACACACGGGAAATCTTGGGTAGGCGCATCCGCTAGTTCCCACCTGGAGACTACACAAGAAGAAGACTTTTGTTATTTTACGGGCAGAGGCGCAACTCTCTGAGGTTGCTGAGCACAATCTTTATTTACCCAGCTCTTAATTCTTGCTAGAGCATCTCCCGGGCATTCATGGGCCCAGCGGCATGCCACGCTGGCCCTTGAGTGGGCAGCTAGGCAGCCACTAGGTCCATCACGATTGAACGCCCGGAAGAGAACTCTTGCCTAGGGGCGATACTCTTGGGTTGGCGAATACCCTAGTGCTTTTACAAGCTAAGAGCGTTAGCTTTCAATTTGTGGCTTTAAACTTTCAATTTTTCAACTTTTAATTTTCAACTAATAGAGTTTGTCTCTTTTTCTCTTCAAGCAGGCCAGCATAGAAAATTGTAAAGGCCTCGAACACCTCTGGCGAAGAGACGAAGAATTTGGCGTCGTTCGGCCACATGTTGAAGTTTAGTTTTTGCATAAAGAGCTTTTGAGGAATTTCTTCCAAACGACAGTCGAACAGTCGGTGTACAGATGTGTCCCTTCTGCTACATGTACAGGTGTCACTGTCCGCAAGCCCAAGCTCATTTAACTTTCCTTTAAAGCTTCTATGTCCTGTTAGCACCAGCACACTTTGGCAATCGGGAACGAACCACCGTGCTTTCAGCCTCTGTCTAACGTCACTAAAGAAAGCATTCGTAGCTGACCTCTGGTAGCAGACTTCCATCTACGTTGCCACACGTCGAGTGCTTCTTCTCTTACTGTGACCTCCCGTTCGCTGGTCCCATCGATAACATTAAGCGAACCAAAGAAAACGCTTTTGCCCTTTCAAAGGTTGTACAGAGCGATCTTGCTTTCGAGCAGGATTTTAAATGAGAGTGGGCCAGCTATGATACATAGAGCTTCCGTTAACGTGGTTTGGTATGCGTGGGTAGCCGCCACCAGGGAACTACGTTGTACACTTGACAGCACCCTGAGGTCATGTACCGGGCATTTATCCACCCACGCAACAGCCGTGTAGGCTACCATAAGGGCGAAAACAGCTCGATGAATTTTCAACGTAGTGGCATGTTTCAGCCCCCATGACGTTCGAACAAGGTTTCTCATTTTATGAAACAGTGGGGTGACTTTGTTCCTTAGGTATTTGCAGTGTGAGTTAAAGCTCATGCCTTTGTCTAAGTGAGTACCCAAGTACTTTACTATTTTACAGACCTTGAGACTTTTGCCACATATCTTGATGACCGGGTTCCTCAGAGACAGGTTTCATTACAGCTTTCGAGTTTTTCTTGCTCTGTTTGGTCTGTCAGCACCGCGGCGTCCAACTGGCTTTCGAGCAACGGCATTAACTTGCTGGTAGATGCCTTCAGTTTTGCTCTTGGATATCTGGAGCTGAACGCTTTGGTTCCTCTCCAGCACCAAGTCAACATTTTTATGGCTCTTGCTTTTAATTTCAGCCCACAAGTTGCCTTTTATGATGGTGACGAGGTCATTTGCATAAGCGATGAGTTTTACGTCAGCCGTGCTTTCAAGTTTCCGAAGCAGCGAATTGAAGGAAAAATTTTAGCAAATCAGTCCAAGGACTGACCCCTGTAGGCATCCCTTCGATACTGTCTTAGAAATGTGTTCATCAGTTCATTTAATTTTATTTTGAAGTAGCTTATCATAAGCCTGTATATATTTCAAGAGCAGCCCCTCTCCTTCAACGCTGAGAGGATTGCTTCGTGCTGCACATTGTCAAATGCTTCTTTCATATTTACGAGAATCTCAAACGTGTCTTGACTCTCAGAGTCATTTACAATCTTTCTAAGTTCAGGGATGGCATCTTTAGTGGACCACTTCAGTAGAAAGCCATATTGGCGATCTGAAAGGCCACCGGAGCCATTTTTCAAAAATAAGCGGAATCGCCGATAGTGCTCGTTTTACAACGACCACCTCAACATGATCCAGTTCCCAGGCCTTTCTGTTCCTCATCCTTCTGGCCGCGCTCTTAACGTTTTTGAGAGAGAAGGCGGGCGAGTCTTCAGTGTTTGGGACCTCACCTGAGTCTTTTCTCATTCGTCTGAGTTTCGGAGTGGCATTGGAGTCATCGTTATACGAAATGTGTGTGTCAAGCAGTACTTTTGCCGTCTCAGACATGCTAAGCATGGCACCGTACGGGGTCTTCAAGGCACTAAAAGCGGTTTGGGTCTCACTTTGCTGGCCACCTGTTTGTATACGTATCCGAATATGTCCAGGTTATCAGTGTCAGTGACAAAGTCCCTCTAGCTTGTAGTGCGAGCCTCGCGGATCGCTGCCTTGTACGCTTTTAAACTGACCCTGTATCCGCACAGAGCACCCTAGCTGCGCACTGTCTTGAGAAGTCTGTATGCTTTCTTCAGTATTGCTTTCAAACTAGTCAGACTGCTATTCCACCATGGATTTCGACGAGCTTTCATCTGACTTCTTGGCATCGCACTCTTGCAAGAGCCAGTGATGACCTCCGTTAAGGGGCTAGCAAAGATCTTCACATTGCTAACCGCATTTAAACTGAGACTTTTGAGCCTTGCATTCGACTGTGCCTTGAGCTTTTCCTTAAACTTTTTCCAATCGGCTCGTTTTAAGTTAAACCTGCTGGTACTAGGCTGGGAGTCTCTCCGAGCTTGGCTCGGAGTCCTAATGCTGTACGTTATATCATTGCGGGCAATATTGCTAACCTACGACCTTTCCACTTGCCATTCATATATTTGGCTACTCATAGTTAAACTCGTCAGGGTGACATCCATGTACGACTTTTTTTTCGTAGTCTCAAAAGTTGGTGGCCCGGTTTTCAAGTTATGGATGCCCAGGTCGTGGGTTGCGATCAGGCATTCAACAAGTTAACTGTCATCATTTGTACCGCGGAGGCCGCAGATAGGGACTGAAGAAATCTGGTTAATCCATTTATGCGCGTCACTCATTAGATGACGAGGCAGTTGGCTATTTTTTTTTCTTTTTTTTTTCTTTAAATCAATACTCTTTTTTATAATACGTATTAACATTATGTTTCTACTTTATGTTCACATATTTAACAAGAGATTCGTACTAAGTCTCGCCCTTCTGATAATCTACCCGATGCCCTGTCTTCTTCTGCTCCCGGTGTGCCGCTGAACCGATGTGACTTGATTGAACACTTTTCAACTTGCAACTGCTTCAACTAGGACCCTTGTTGATGTTATTGACAGATTTGTTTTTTTTAGTATACCTAGGCGAATCAGGAAATCTGCAGCTTGCTTACTTCAGATGCCTCTCCAACTTAAAGTCACCCCTAGGACACTGATATCCTTACATTCTTCCTCATTCTTGATCTTGTCCATTAACTCGTTGTTATTCTTGTAGTATGCCACTTTCTTTTTATTTGCTGCATCAAGGTTAACTTGCTCTGATACAACTTGCGCATCTAAAACTAACGCAGTTCTTTCAAGGGTGGAAACTAGGTCCGGTTTACGCAGACCTCAGATGTTGAAAAGTTTGGTTCTTCTTTTACCTCGTATCCGCATCGCATTAATCTAGCTCAGACATATTATACCACCGCATCGTGCCACTTAAACCTTATTTCTCGTGTTCTAAAGCACTGTTGCTCGATATAATTGAGCGTCTCCATGTTTTGACATCCCGCTCTACAAAACCGATCCCGCTCTCTTTCCCTTCCAGTTCTCGATCGACTAGGCAAGGCATGTATCCTTGCTTTGTATAACATCACAAAGTCGCGACCAGACAAAAATCTCGTACTATTTTTAATCTATTCGTGCTGTCCAAGAACTTTAGAGGATTCTTCGAGTGGCTTTCCATCATACGACCGATATAGGATCCTGGCCCATCTCTCATCAATCTGCTTATTGGTTTCTACGAACCTCTCTACAGTGCCATCAGTCCTTTTATCTTAGCTTGTTCTTTACAATTTTGCGATCAAGGTAGTCATTACCATCATTAGCACCTCTTCCCTGAATATATTGGGATTTTGTCAGAGCCTCAAATCTATTTGCTCTTTCAAGCGGTGCTTTCCATCTGATCGATGGGATTCCAAGTCCCCCATCCAACACATTGGCATGAAAGAATCCATTTGGGCAATCATGCGGAAGTTGTATCTATTAGGAACCACCCAACATTTTTGCCAGGATTCTATGGAACATCCTCTGGAGCACCGACGAAACCGTTATGGGTCTAAACTCACCCAGCTCTTCCGCATTCTTCTTTTTCGGAATGAGCACTGTTCTAGACAGGCAGAGATCACGAGGAATCTGTTCGCACCACATGAATACATTAAACAATCTCGTCAGCCACTCCAGGGACATCTCTTTTACCATTTTGGCCGTTATTCCATCAGGACCAACTGCCGTTCCTGCAGGAGGGAAAGACCTCTTAACCTAACCAGAAGTAATTGGTTTCCATGATTCATGGACCTCAGCCTTTTTGTCCTTTAATTTTGGAGACTTAACCTTCTCGGTCGTCATAAGACGTCTCCAAAAAGGCTCCATCACCTCTTGAGGAATTGCTGCGACTTGGTCGAGCTGATCATCCAGTACTCTCTTCACACACATACTAGGGCTCTTTTTCCACAAGTCTTGTACTCTAGCATAAGCAGCTCTCCTCCTTGCACGCCTATTCGTAGGCACTCACTCGTCCTTCTGGGTGTCCCTGCCAGGATCACAACTCGATGTTTCCCGCGAGAAAACCTCCTTCAGCTTTACTCCCACCTCCAAGCAGATCTCTTTCTTCGTATGTCCAGGTATCATTCAGCATATATGATTAATTTTTGCCACAGAGCGTTCTTCTGATTCTATGGGCTGGGCATGAAAAAAGTACTCCAGAAACATTTTCTCCTCAACATCTTCCGCATCTACCCTTTCAGTATTATCCGGCTCCACTTGAGTTACAGACTTATCAGTGCTTGATGAGTCCTTATCCTATTCATTGACTTAGAGTCTTTCATAATCGAATACATACTGCTTATAATCTGCACGCCTTGTTTGCCCCTTGACAGACTCGAGAGTTCTGTTCTGGAAAATCAGTTGCAACTTCTGATTGATGTTTATCCTCGTCACCTCTCCCGAGCCTATCAGCTGAGCCTCTTTCCTAGCATACATTTTTCTCTCTTCATCCGTCTATCTTTCTTTCCTGATATTGTCTCTTACTTTATTAAGGTTCCTTCCATCACACCAATCCTTACGCGCCCTTCTCTCATGTAGTCCATGACCTCTAGAGGTCTTGAAACTTCTTTCACAGTCCTAGAATCGACAAGCAAATTCCTCCTCATCAGATATCTCACCAGTTAGGTAAGCATAACTACTCGTTGGCATAGTTCGGTCAGTAGACCGATTAACTGGGTTCATACAAAGCCTGTTATAACTGCTTGCACCAACTGATACAACAACTTGGGCTAGAAACCCAAACTAGCGGTGTTCCCGATTTCCGGCTACCAGATAAACTGAAAACTGTTGCCAGGCACTCACCACGTGGACGTGAGAACTAAAGCGTCTTAAGAGAGTTATAGTTACTCCAGCCATTTACCTGCGCTTGCTTAAATTTCTTCCCGTTGACATACAGAGCACTGGGCAGGAATCACATTGCCTCATCACCCGCGAGGGCCATCGCAACGCTTTGTTTTTATTAGACAGTTGGATTTCCCTGGTCCATGCCAGTTCTGAGCTAAGTATTACATGGCGGCCGAAGAGAACAAACGCAACGTCGAAATCTTCATGTAGGTCTCGCAGCAAGGAAGATCCGCGGGAAGCGAAACCACCGTACCGAGCTCGGTCGCCCTCCACGGCGAATTTATGACGCGCACACCGCGAACGAGATGCACGCGCGCAAACCACCGCAAAGTTAAACCTCGCCCAAGCTCTACGGCTCCACGTGGCCCTCTTCTAGATTTTCAAGGTCCGCGGGAAAGATCCAGACGCCGCTGCCACTGTGGCGCTCTTCGCGTTCCAAACCCTATCTCCCTGCTAGAGGTTTCCAGGGAACTCGAACGCTAATGCAGAAAAGAAAACTCTTCCTGGATCTCCCGTTGGTGTCTCTAGGTTACTTAGGGTTACCTCGACGAACACTTTTGCAAGAGCCCAAATTTTAAGCGGTTCCGCTGCCAGGTTCCGGAACAGGAAACGAATTCCCTTCCGCCAGACGGTTGTGTGCTTTCAATTATTAAAAATAATAAATTTATACACCATTATCGACATAGAATTTCTCCTAGGGCTTAGGATCATCTGACTCGTGTGCAACGGCTGTCGACACGAAACCCTTCTCCATGTCAGTCCTTCAGGGCCTCACTGGAGTATTTGCCACTACCACCAAGATCTGCACCGACGGCAGCTCAAGGCAGGCTCACGCCCAGACTCTTCTGCGCACACCGCCGCGACTCTCCTACTCGTCACAGCTTCATGACGTTGAAAAATTGATTTTACAACGCCCCACTTGCCGCTGCGACCGAGTATAGGCAAGACGCTTCAGCGCCCTCCATTTTTTTGCTAGTTGCTTCGGCAGGTACGTTGATTCACACTTCTTAGCGGATTCCGACTTTATGGCCACCATCCTGCTGTCTTAAGCCACCAATGCCTTTTATGGCATCCCATAAGCGTCGACTTTGGCGCCTTAACTCAGCGTTTGATTCATCTAACAGCGCTAGTTCTGCATACTAAAATTGGCCCACTTGGCGCTTTGATTTTTTTTTTTGTATATAAATTTTATGGCTTCAATATTTAGGCAAGCCAGAGATCTAACCCATTTAAAATTAAAAAATCAATTAAGGTCGTTTTGGCTCCAAGGCCTCTAATCATTCGCTTTACCAGATGAAACTCGAAATTACGAGTGCCAGCTATCCTGAGGGAAACTTCGAAGGGAACCAGCTACTAGATGGTTCGATTAGTCTTTCGCCCCTATACCCAGTTCCGACGATCGATTTGCACGTCAGAATCGCTAGGGACCTCCATCAGGGTTTTTCCTGACTTTGTCCTGACCAGGCATAGTTCACCATCTTTCGGGTCCCAACGTGTACGCTCTTGGTGCGCCTCAGCTCGCAATGAGCACGAGACGCCCCGGGAGTGCGGATCCGCATACGTGACGCGAATCATCCTCCCTAGGTCGCGGAGCACGAAGCTCGCAAACTTTTACTTTCATTGCGCCTTTAGGCTTAGTTATATTTGTATAAAATAATACAAGTCCCAATGACTCGCGTACATGTTAGACTCCATGGTCTATGTTTCAATACGGGTCCTGAAAGTACCCAAAGCAAAAGCGTTGCTGACTGGAAATTTTAATTGAAAAGTGCTAGGCTTCTTCGAGCCGGTTCGAGAACATTAGCGTTTAAAAAAGCCAAGCACGCATGGCAACTATACAAGATTCGTTAAATCTGAGCGAGACTCAATCGAGTACCAAGCCCAATGCATTCGAAATAGCGACTTGATACCAATCTTGATTAAAAGGTTCTAATACTGCCGGGCAGTTGATCACGTAAAGGACACCGATGGTCTGCCGTGCCGGTTTGGCAGAACAGTCTACCGTACGGGCCATCGATCGACACCCAACGGGTCGCGACGTCCTACTAGGAGAGAAGTGCACGCCGGCGTCGTCGGACATGACGCAGTGACCGCGTGCCCCGAACGCGCTAAATACCCGAAAGCACCGCACGTTCGAGCATCGCGATCACACGCAAGCCAACAGCCACTAACGCTGAATCTTTTCATTCGAATTTTTGGATTTCTCAAAATTATCCCAGAACGGTTCTACGTTCTCTTAAACTCTTTTTTCAAAGTTTTCTTCAACTTTCCCTTAAGTCACTTGTTTGCTATTGGTCTCGTAGTCATATTTAGCCTTAGATGAAGCTTAACACCTGCTTAGAGCTGCACTCTCAAGCAACCCAACTCTAAGGAGAGGTTTTTCCACGGCGCTCCAGTCGCTACGGGCCTGGCACCCTCTGCGGGTTAGTGGCCTTGTTCAAGATGGTCTTGGACGCAAAGCGACGCCATGGCATAATTAAACCCTCCCGAACACCACATTTTCCAACAGTGGAACCGTGGGATTCAGTGCTGGGCTCTTTTCTGATCGCTCGCCGCTACTTGGGAAATCCTTGTTAGTTTCTTTTCCTTCGCTTAATAATATGCTTAAATTCAGCGGGTATTCTTTCCTGCTCCAAGGTTGTCTTGATTAATTTTTTTTGTACGATAATAATTTTGTCTTAACAATGTGCTTTCGAAAATCAATTGAGAGAAAAAAAAATTTTTTTACACACGTACAACGTTATAAAAAAATACAAAAAAAGAAAAGTATAATAAAAAAATTGCATATTGACCAAATGTTGCTTTTTTTTTTTGTCTCTTTTTTTTCTTTCTTTCTTTTCTTTACTCCTGCAACGCTAAATTTTTTCGTTTTTTTTTTAAAACTGCGACGCAGAAGTGTTTTTGACAATCGTACGGCTCGTCCGGTCCGCTCTTAATTCAACAGTGTTCGGATGAACAATTATTTAATGAGAGCTCCGGGACTCGATCGAACGACGACCCAAAAAAGAGTTGGAAAAGAAAATTAAAAAGAATGACAAATGATTTAATCGGCATCATCGTTGCTCCTCTCACCAGTCAAATTTCTATTTCTTGTTTTTGCCAATCTAATTTTTCATTTTTTTTTTTTCAAAATTCCTTTTCATTTTAAGCAGCGCATTTATTTTTATACGAACGTCTTATTATTTCGCTTGTACACTTAAAAAGAACTATCCGAAGGGTCGTAAATAACAAGGAACCACGTGGAGGTGGGTCGGTGGCTGCAAGCAGCTCAAGCCGTGTCATTCTATTTTTCTTTCTCTAACAGCCCTTTATCTCTTTAATAAGCCCCTTAGCTTTTAACAGCCTTTAAAACCTTTTTACGTACACCTTTCACACTTCTTGAAATTCTCTAGAAACATCTTAGATACAGGATATGGGTCTTCGCAGTTGTATAGTGGACAGTAAAGTATAAACTTCAACATACATTACACCACACAATTTTTACAACGGATACATATCTCACACTCCAGTTATACTTCTTTCCTCTAACACAGTCGCTGTCAAGCGGTAAGTGAGAGCGGACGTCTTAGCTTTATTTTTTATTACTCTTTTGTTTTTGTTTCTGCCCCTTTTCTGCCTCTGGGCAGTTTTTGTTTTCAGAAACGTTGCTCGCTCTAATTTTGCAACTGCCAGTGCACGGATTTCTTTTTTCTTCGCTGCAGATGCAAATCATCTTATGCCATCCTGTTGGAGGTTGCCTACTCATCTTCGCATCGTCAGTGACACTTTTTTGGGCATCGATCAGTGGAATTACACTTTCAGTGGCGAGTTCATTCCCACGCGTCGTGCCCTATAACCGCTGGCCACCCGTGACCTACCCTGGCATCGAATCTTTTATTGCAGCCGATTTTAGTGCACGCAGTAAGTGTTTATTTTATTGTGGCATCATTTGTGCGAATTTATATAGCCACCCCGGCCGTCATTGCTTAGTACAAGGCGTTAGTAACACCACTCGCGAAGTTTTATATTCAATCTTTCTCGCGCCTAAATTTACAAGGTTACGCTGTAAAACATCAAAATTACACCTGCTCGTTGCTTAGCAATAGCTGTGTTTACTTTTGATTCTGATAGTTCTTCAATCACATAGCGTTACACTCACCTTAGTAAGCTCTAGCTGTTTTATATCTATGTTAAGATTTAATATACCGCCTACGTAATACTTACGCAACTACATTTACATTCTAACATCTGCTTTGTTTTTGATTCTTGACTTTGCTGTACTAGCTATATTGCTATTTATAACATCTGTATAAATAGGATTAGCTTTTGTGATGACTGTTTTTATTTCTCTGGCCATACTGTATATACTCTAGTTCCGTTATATCTAGTTTGTTTACTTATTTGAATTAAATTACATTATCACACAATATTAAAAAAAAAAAAAAAAAAAAAAAAACTTGATTTTTTATCACCAGCTCGAATTGCATTATGGTACGAAAAATTTCAGCCAATTTTCTTCAACGACTTTGTTATGCGTAAATCCTTTATTATTTGTCGACGTACGAATTTTTCAATTAATAATAACTCATTGGCTTATAAAGTTCACTGCACGGCCTGCGCAAAACCTTTTCATAAACGCTGCGTTCACCCGACTTGGTTCATTAATAAGACAATCGTTTTCTGTTGCTGTTCGTTGGTACCAAGACTGTTAAACACGCCACTACTTTATTGTACTACTCTTCTAATTTCCCCTTCCCTCAGCAATAGATCCACTTTGACCTCCAAATAACCCACTCTGTCCAAAAAAAGCTCTCTCTCTCCTTCCGATTCTATTCCACCCCAACTAACCAAACTCGCCAAAATGCAAACGACCACTAATTGTGCAAGCGATATGGGGGGTACTGAACCAACATTGCGAGATATTTTAACATCACTGGATGATTTTCGTGCTGAGCATAAAAGGGATATGGGCGGCCTCCATGCATCGATTAAGCAGCAGAGTGAGGAGGTGGCAATACTTAAGTCAATTGTCAATGCTCAAGCATCTGAGTCCCTACTAGTAGACACTGCTGAATTTCTCATCACGAACATCCCGGCCACTGTCATTGCATTGAATGCAGATGTCGTCAAGCGTGTGTTGGAGACCATTGGCTCATCTGACCTGCTGCCATTTGTTACATCGGTCAAGCCTTGGATTCCGCACAAAAAGGATGCCACAAATTTGACCATACCTGCGGCGTCTCGTGGTATCGTGGCCGAGGCTGTTTCGGTGAAGGTTCGTAATCAAATAGTGAATAAATGTAGCAAGCTGGCCAGGCTCACCTCAAATGACATTTTTGGCACTGGTGCAGATCAACTCATTTACCTGCGACCTTTATTGCCGCCTCAGGTGTACTCGTTCTGGAGATCGGCTGTCAAAGCCCAAAAAACACTTAATTACGCTTTCCCTGTTCTTCGTAATCTTACCGTCTGTATGCGAGCGGAACGTGATTCCCCGCTTATACCTATCTATTCTGTCGCAGATCTATCGGCTCTTGAACCAAATAGACCACCAACCCACCAATGACACCAGTTCCATGAAGTACCTTCAATATCTTCTAAAAATTCTTTCAAAATAAGACACGTAAATATAAATTGTCTAAAACAAAATTTCAATGAATTAGAGCTAAAGAGCTATAATGAAAGATTCGATGCACTCGCTCTTACGGAAACTTGGCTCACTGAGCATGACGATGATGCCATACTAAATTTGACTGATTACACATTACACAGGAATGATCGTAGTGGTAAGGAGGGGGGAGGCGTGGGCCAATACATTCGGAACTCATATAAGGTTAAAATTCTTAATAGATCTGATCCTCAGTATGACAGTACGCCTGAATTTTTAATTGCTGAATTGACCTGGTCAGGTAATACTTTGCTAGTTGCAGTTGTACATAGGCCCCCAAACACGGCAGTTCCCATTTAGTTTTTCGAAATTTTATCACAGTTTTTACCAAAGTATAATCATATAGTTATCAACGGTGATTTTAATGCCAATATGCTTACAGTAAACCCTGCTTCCACGTCCATAAATAATTATCTCGACACTCTTTCTCTTTCATTAGTTACGACCTGTTTATAGTTAGCTCTCTTTCATTTATTAAATCTTACCACAAGTCACAGACACCTTTTACACCCGGACATGATTTCATCACTCTTAATCTGAAATTCGATAAGCCTCCACCAACAGTCACCAAATTTATGACCCATAATTTTTCACAAATAAATATAGATATTTTTAAACGACATGTCTCTAATAGCTTACGCTGTATTGATTTAGCCTCCAATAGAGTGAGCCTGAGCGATATTATCAGTGACTTTACTAGGGTCCTTGTGTCCTCTTTCGATGCGGTTGCTCCTATTACAACTGTAGCGTTAAAATCAACTTTTAAACCAATGGATAGACCCTTCGATCCGAGGATTCATGAGGACCCGTGATGTTGCCTTCAAGCGAGCTTTTCGTACTGGCTGTAGCGCTAAATACGAGGTTTTAAAACAGAAACGCCGTATAGCCCAAAATGTCATAGACATTGCGAAGAATAGGTACCTTTCAAACAGGTTTGCTATTGCGGCGTCCGCTAGAGCCCAGTGGTCCGTGATTTGTAGCCTGGGTTTGACTGGCACTCGATTACCATCCCCGTTGTCAAGATTTACAGCTCAGACTCGTATAATGCACTACACTGATGTTTTTTCGGGTCATCCAGCATTAAATGTAACCACCCTACAGAGTGTGCTAGACATTCCACTTAATATTAATAAACCCGTTTTCTCTTTCACTAATGTTACACCTGAAAATGTAAAAAGCGCGCTCTCCTTGGATCAATCTAATGCCCCCAGTAGTGACGGTTTATCTTCAAGAATGTTGAAACTCATATCTGATGTTTTACCCGAGCCCATTGCGTTACTCACGAACAAGTTGTTCAGGGAAGGTGCGTTTCCATTGCAGTAGAAGTCGGCATTAATAACTTCATTATCCAAGATAAAGGTTCTGGTTACACCATCTGATACTAGACCTTTATCGAAACTCCCGGATATATCAAAAATAGTCGAGAGGCTAGTGCATAATCAGCTGTCCACTTTTATTGAAAATAATAATCTGTTTTGTCAAAATCAAGCTGGCTTCCATAAGAGGCACAGCACTAAGTCTGCTATGCTTTATGTGATAGACGATGTTAAACGTGCCATAGATAAAAAAAGACTGACCGCATTGGTAGTGTTTGATTACTCAAAGGCCTTTGACACTGTACCACATGCCCTACTCTTAAAAAAACTACGTCATTTCAACTGCGACGACCTTACAATTCGTTAGTTTTACGATTATTTATCAAACCGTATACAGGCCATTCACAAAGATGGCGATGTTGTGTCCGATTGGCTGTCTCCAACTTCCAGCGTCCCGCAGGGAAGTATTTTGGGGTCACTACTTTTTCTTATATTTATTAATGACCTGCCTGGTGTCCTGAACCACTGTAGCTATCAATTATATGCAGACGATCTGCAGATTTATTATCATTTTAATATTGATCAAATAAATGCTGCTTTTAACAACATTCAAGCTGATATCAATAATATACTGAGTTGACCAACAGCAAATGGACTTTCCATAAATTAACGGAAGACCAAAGCTATGCTCTTGGGTAGTGTGAGTTTTCTGTCCAGGCTCGATTCTTGGCACTTGCCGAACCTATCGCTTAACGGTGAAAATATTGAGTTTATCTCACAGATTAAATCTCTTGGCTTATGGCTGACACCTTCTCTGCATTGGGGTCGACACGCTACTGATGTCTCCGGCCGCATCTTTAGAGCTTTATACTCGATCAAGCACGTTAAGCATGCTCTTTCATTCAAATTGAAGAAGAAATAAATTGAGAGTCTTGTATTTCCCATATTTGACTATATGTCTGCAGCTTATCACTCGATTGATTCAGTGTCTAATGTCAAATTACACAGGGCATTAAATGCTTGTGTACGCCTTGTTCATGGGAATCTGCCTCGTTTTGAGCGCGTCACTCCATATCGCTTGGCTTTGGGTTGGCTTGACGTAGACAGTAGACAGAATTATTTTCTCGGGTCTTTTGCTTTTACCATAATAGCGCGAAATCGACCACTATATATCGCAAGGCACTTTATTCTGGTAAATGACAGGACTGTGCTGCGCAGATCGGTCAGGATTCCGCCCGAGATCCTACTTTGTCCAGTCTTCAGAACCGAGACTTATCATCAGTCTTTTTTAATCCATGCAACCTACCTTCTAAATCAACTTGGTTTTCTTTCCTTCGATCCCTCACTTATAAACGCATTCAAGAGTACACTCTGGCACGCACTATTAAACGAGGAAAGATTCAACTCGGGTCGGGAGCCTGTTATCATTTGACTGAACAATATCTGCCTTTAAGCCCAATATTATTTTTATAAATTATTGTTAAAATCACATTTATTATTTTTATTTTTATCATAACATAAGTTTGAATAGTTGTCCATATAGTCTCAGTTTCAAAACTACTTATTAAATAAGAATATTCTTAGTTGTCAACTATTATTTCAGTATTTTTATTTTGTTATTTTTATATTGTATAATTTAATTCTGATTCTTTTTCATAATATTTGCAAATGCAATTAATTTGTGACTAATTTTAAGTACATATGCACTGCGCAAACTTACCTGTATAATATTTATGTAAATCTTATTAAATGTATTTACTGTAATATCTTCTGAGGGCCAGACATGGTTTCAACTACAAGGTCTCAATAAAGTTACAATACAAATTACAATACAATACTTATTGTAAATGGGACATCACAACTGTATATGGGACAACACAATTACACCCATCATAAATTAACATTGAGGACAGCACGACTTTGATTATAGTAATACTGATGATGTTCTGTTAGCACCCTTTTTCTTTCTACTATTTTGTTGCAGGCTGTTCGGAAGGTTTTATAAGCTTCATTAGTTTCCACACATGCCCTTTCCGGCGTTCCATTTTGTCTTACGAGGGCTCTAATATCTTGTGCTTCATTTTTATAGAGCTGGCAGTTATAAAGCAGGTGCGAGCTAGTTTCCTCACCACCACATATGCATCCTGAGCTCTCAGCCAGGCCCAAGATCTCCAACTTAGCTGCAAAATCCCCGTGACTAGATAGAAACTGAGACTCCACATGGTCCGGTTTGACCCATTTTAAACTGAGCCTCAATGCTACGTCCGGAAAGAACGCTCTTGTTACAGCGCCTTTGAGAGTCAGACTCCATCGCTGCTGCCACTCTGTCATACTCATTTCATTGAGCCTTTCTCGAACTTCTGTTGCATCCATAAGCCCATCGTACTGGAGGCCTGCAACTTCAAAAGGCACTCTCTTTCTAACTTTATACTTAAAGAAGAGCTCTCTTGCTTCTATATCCAGAGGCTTCTGCCCAGCAAGCACCTGAAGGGCTGGAGTGGAAGTGGTTCTGTATGCCCCTGTAACCGCTAGTAGGGCATATCTTTGCGTTCTTTGAAATCTTTCCGCCACTACTGTGTTCCATAAAATCTCTCCCCATGCGCCTACCGCATAGGTCACTATTGACAAGAATACAGTTGTGTAGAGCTTCGTCAAGGTTGCATTCTTTAGTCCCCAATTTTGTCTAGCTACCCTTTTTAATTTTCCGAATATTCTTTTGGCTTTGGCTCCAACCCTTTCTTAGTGCTTATTAAGTTTCATTCTTGTCTCAATAGTGACCCCAAGATATTTCACTTCGTCTTTACACTTTATTGAGGCATCACCAATTCTAATAGTTGGTGCTCGTTTCCCACCTTTGCTGGTCTTTACCAGGCTGCCAGTTGCGGAGCCCTGTCTTCCTTGTTTTCTCTTGTGGGTACCCGAGGAATCCTTGGCATTTATTTTTCCTGGCTGCCTGCCGGCACCAACGTCACTGAGTAATATCATCTCAGTCTTTGTTTTGGAGACTTCTAACTCTTGATCATCAGCCCAGTTTGATACAATGTTGGTATAGGCTTGACCATTTTTTTCTACTTCACGTCTGCTATCTCCCTCGACCAATACAATGATATCATCAGCATATGCCACCACCCCCACAACCAGCCTGCTCTAGTTCGCATAGTAATTCATCCATACAGATGTTCCAGAAGGCAGGTCCCAGTATGGAACCCTGTGGGCATCCTTTACTAATATTCCTTGTTGCCACTTTGTAGTTGTCCAAGATTGTAACCTTCCTTTTTCTCAAGTAACTTGCTATTAGTTTATACGTATTTTTGGGGCATCCTCTCTTTCATAGTTGTTCTTAAATTTTGGCCCATTTTAAGTTATCAAAAGCTCCTGCAATATCGAAAAGTAGACCCTACACCATCTTTTTTCGACTTGCACTCACAATTCTTTTTACTTCAGTAATTGCGTCTTCAGTGCTTCTACCTTCAACAAATCCAAACTGTCTGCTAGATGTGTATGTCTCATGCCTTAGTTGTTTTATTATTCTGCTTTTTATGAACTTCTCTAGTACCTTACTTAGCACTGAGAGCAAGCAGATTGGCCTATATGATTTTGTACTTGCCGAGTCTTTTTCTATGTTCTTGAGCAGGATCCTTACAATACTTTCCTTCCAACTTTGCGGGAATATCCCAGACGTCAGGCAGCCGTTATACAGGTTCGTTAGGACCATCAGCAGTTTGGTTTCAGCTGCATGCTTCAACATTTCCACCTCAACAAGGTCTTTTTCAGGAGCCTTACGATTTTTCAGTGAGTTTATGGCCATTTTAACCTCAATTTCTGTCCACAAGCAATCATTAGCCTCGTGTGGATATTCATGGTCGTTTTGCAGATGATTGTCCTCTTGTTCTTCTTCAAATAGTCCCTCAAGTAGTGCTTTAGCCGTTTCATCCCAGTCACGGGTGTAAGTATCTCCAACTCTTATACTCGCCATAGCCGTGGCTGGCATGACCTATTCACTTGAAACTTTGTAGATGTGCCCATATGTTTCATCGTTCCCCTGCGTAGTGACATAAGCCTTCCAGCTATTTGATCTAGTATCTGCGATTTGCCTTTTATATTCACGCCTACCCACCTGACAAGCAGTTTGCGCGATTTGCCTGTCTGAGCCCTGTCTCATATTTTTTAGTGTTCGCCTTTTTCATACACATTGCGCTTGAGTTTTGTAAGTTTGTGCGTCCACCAGGGCACACTCTTCTTATGTATCTTTTTGCGAGGAATGCAGCCCCTCGTGGAGGATTTTATAATGGCCGTGATCTTATTTACAAGACGTTCAATCTCGTCTTCCTCCTTTGGTTTTATGTCTATTAGTGATGTTGTTCTAATCTCGATGTTGTGTCTATACTGCTCCCAATTGGCCTTTACACAATTATATCGTCTTTGCCTTATTAGTGGCCTTGGTGGATCTTCTGAGTCCCAGCTAAAGCTTATAGCTTTATGTCCACTGGAAGTTAAGTTTTTATGCACCTTCCAGCCTGAAACACACTCCTCCATATTCTGACCCACTAGGGTAACGTCTATGTCCCGAAGACCCTGTATGTATGTACAGGGCTGCCCCGGAGCATTTATCGCAGTCAGGTTTTGCTTAATCATTATTACCTCGATACATTGTCCGTTTTTATCTGCATTGTCAAGTCGGTAGCTCCACAGGGGGGAAACTCCATTTTCATCAGCGCCAATTATTACTCTGTTCGAGGAGATGAAATTCAGTGCAGTTGTTAGCTGGTGCGCAAATACCTGTATGGGCAGGCTGTACTGGCAATATAAGCTGACCAATTACAGCTCCCCCGGTGGTCCTGAAATGTGCGCCACCACGCAGTGGGCCGTACTAACACAAGCAAGAGCTGTTGCGGTGAGACATCTGTTTAGCACCACTATGCAGGCCCATGGCACCTCGCCAGGCTTATTTTCAGCAATAATGACGTTATCGTATTTATCCGACCCTGATGGTTTGTCCACTTGTGTGTATATTTCTTGTAGCTGCAGTATATCTACTCCCGTTGCGTATGCTGCTTTCATGCATTCATCGGTGGCGTTTCGGCTTCTGCCAAGATTTACTTGCAGGATTTTAATAGAATTACTCTGCGCCATAATCTGTTTGTAGTGTGTCTCATTTTAATGCCACTTGGTACGATGGGCAGTTATTATTTGCAATGTGAGTGCTTGGCTTCTTTTGTTGCCTACATAAGGCGCACACCGCTTGCTTCTTTTTGTCCGGGCAGTCCATGAGGCTGTGTCCTTTATTTGCACAGTGGCCACACATCGCAACACCTGACCTGCAATATTTGGCAATATGTCCTAATTCCTGGCACTTGTAACACCGCGAAATACTACAATAATCATTTACACGGCACGGCTTCCATTGAATATATAGGACCTTTTTTATCATCAGTATATTTCGCAGCTCAGGCGTGACCTCGGCTACCCAGGGCACATTGTCCTTATCTCTCCGGCCTGTTTTGAATCTAGCCTTAAAGTGTTTTTCAAATGGGAGCCTCTCGTCGAGTACTTCAGAATTTTAAACTGCAATTGCACTGGTCAAATCCTCAGCCGTCATCTCTCTGGGTACATCATATATAATTACTTTTGGCATTCTTTCATTTAATTGGGTAACCTCCAGCCCCTTACTCTTTAGTTTTTCACTATTTATTAATTTCTTAAGTTCAAGCTCAGAGCTAGATTCTATTACGATGCCACCTGCTCTTGTTTTTCGTACATTGTTAATTTTGAGTCTCTCAATGACCGGATTAACTATTTCCTTCAGTACTTTCTTGACTGTATCAGGTGAAACTGGCTTTTCTGAGGTAGACTTTATTGCTGCTGCAAAAGTTCTCTGTGGTACGGTATTTATTTTATTTTTCCCTTTTACGACTGGTGGGATCATTTGACGCTCCTTCGGGGCAGTGAACTGGTTCATGGTTGTCCTCTCTTTGAGTTGCGCTTTTAGGGCTGAGTTTTCTATTGCCAGAGTAACGGCTATTTTCTTGATTTTTTTGATCTGAGTTTGGACAAACTCTTCAGCGACCTTGGCAAATTTATACTTAGCGCGTAAGTTCGACATGTGCCTCGTTGCCAGCTTTTTAATTTTTTTAATATCAACGTTCCAACTCGGGCCTACTTCTTCATCTTCGGATTCAGTGGAACTTGAATCCGAGCTTTCCTTTTCAGGCCTCATCCTTTTCTTGTTTCTGCCCGTGCTTTCCGTACTTACTTCACTTCGTTGACTCATTCTTCTGCTGTCAAGGAAGAACAGTCCACAATTTTGTGAGTCACCCTGGCTCACCGTTTTCATGTCTTCGTGTCGGTGTAAAGGACACGTCACACTGATAATGCTCCCCCCAGAATCCGTGGAGCACGCGCAGCCCACCCGGGCTCTCACCGAGTCAGAAGCTACGGCTGGATTTGCATCTTTGCGAGGCATACCGCCTGAAGTAATTGTATTTTTATCAGCCTTTTTTATTATTGTTTTTGGTTTTTCGGAGTTCCTTCTCCGCTCCCCTAATTTTTATCCTTAACAGGAAGGTCTAGTTAACGGCCGCCTGGCAGATGATTTTTCTCCGTTACTCTTCTTTTGACCGTCAATCAAATGTTGATGTTGTTCGATCGACGGCTCAGCAGAGGGTGAGCATCAAGGTAAAGTGTGCGCTCTCCTGGTGACTAAGGCTCAGCAACGGCTTTTCCGGTGAGACAACCTCTTCGAGATTGTGCGCGCCAAGCCAGTTAAGCTAGCACTCTCTGCCCCCGTAGATGCATCGGGTCCGCAAGTCACTGTGGGCCTTTCCCCGGAGATGACGTCACATTCTGGCGTCTACTCCTCGCCGGTTAAGCCAGCAATCTCTGCCGTAGCATCGGATCAAGGCTTGTTTCCTGCGGTTCCATTTCCTTTCTTATTTGCCTGGACTAATTTTTCTCTTTTCTCATTTTTTTTTCCTTTCCTTCTCAGTCTCCTTAATCCATTCCACATCTTTGCTCCTAAATCCATTCCTTTCCATCACGTCCGTCTATTTCCTCTAAGTCACCACGCGCATTGCTTTCTCAACACCTGATCGATGATCTCAACCCTCTACTCATTCGCTCAAGAGCTCGTAGCCAGCAATGCCCGAAGTATACCACGCGCATTGCTTCACGCCACCCCCGTTGAGAGACAAATTCAACGGTTGTCATTCTTAACTACTACTCTCGAACTTCCCAAACCAACTACTATCCTCGACGCACGAAAGTCGAGTCCAACTGCATTCAAACTAAATTTGCTTTTAACAATAACTTCTACTCTACACCCCACTCCTACTCTTCCTTCAAGCATTTTAAACAGTAGCGGTTTACGCTCGAAGACAAATCACCTCCAGCGTAAGGGCATTTTTAACTGGCTCCTTGGCCACAGTGGTCGTGGTTTCAACCATTGACCGCCGTGTTTCCAACTCCCACGACGTGGACGTTCAGCCGGCAGTCCCAATCACTTTGATAGGGACAAATTGAGAAAGGGCACACTTTAAGTGGCACGCATTGTTATCCGTACAGGCTTCCGTGTCCTCCTTACGGAGGCCTTTAAATTAATTACCCACGACAAAGCAAAACATTGGCCACAGGAACGATACTTAAAAAAATTTAGTGCCCATTGGCGTCCAATTTTTCCTGTTACGCGGTATATACGAAAAAAAATGCAATTTCCCCGTAGCAGGCGTCCTTGGGTACTAAGACAGATGCTTTAGCCACTCTCATCCACTGCTATGAGGCCCAATCCGCCCCCCGATGTACGAGAGGCGGACCAAGCCCCACGGGCTTCATTCAAGAGCGCACACGGGAAACCTCGGTTAGGCGCATCTGCTAACTTTTGCCTAAAGACTACACAAGAAGAAGACTTTTGTTATTTTACGGGCAGAGGCGCAACTCTCTGAGGCTGCCAAACGCAGTCTTCATTTACCCAGCTTTTAATTCCTGCTAGAGCATCTTCCGAGCATCCATGGGCCCAGCGGCATGCAACGCTGGCCCACGAGTGGGCAGCTAGGCAGCCACTAGGTCCATCACGTAGGACGCCCGGAAGAGAACTCCTGCCTAAAGGCGATGCTCTTCAATTGGCATATAACCATAGGTTTTTCACGAGCTTAGAGCGTTAGCTTTCAATTTGTGGCTTTAAACTGTCAATTTTTTATCTTTTAACTTTTAACTAATAGAGTTTGTCCAATTTTCTCTTCAAGCAGGCCAGCACAGAGTTTTGTAAAGACCGCGAACACCTCTGGTGAAGAGACGAAGAATTTAGCTTCGTTTGGCCACATGTTCAAGTTCAGTTTTTGCATAAAGAGCTTTTGAGGGATTTCTTTCTGAAACAGTCAAACAGTCGGTGCTCGGATGTGTCCCTACCGCCGCATGTACAGGTATCACTGTCCGCAAGCCCAAGCTCATTCAACTTTGCTTTAAAGCTTTTATGTCCTGTTAGCACCTGCAAACTTTGGCAATTGGAAACGAACCACCGTGCTTTAAGCCTTTGTCTGACATCGCCGAAGAAAGCTGTCGTAGCTTGACCTCTGGTAGCAGACTCCCATCTACGTTGCCACATGTCAAGTGCTTCTTCTCTCACTACTATCTCTCTCGCTCTGATCTAACCGGTAACATTAAGCAAACTAAAGGAAACGCTTTTGCCCTTTCGAAGGTTGTACAGAGCGATTTTGCTTTCGAGCAGGATTTCAACAGGGAGTGTGCCAGCTATGACACATAAAGCTTCCTTTGAAGTGGTTTGGTATGCATCGGTAGCCGCCACCAGGGAACTGTGTTGTACACTCGACAGCACCCTAAAGTCATGTACTGTGCACTTATCCACCCACGCAGCAGCCACGTAGGCTACCGTAGGGGCGAAAATAGCTCGATAAATTTTCAACGTAGTGGCATGTTTCAGCCCCCATGACGTTCGAACAAGGTTTCTCATTTTATGGAACAGCAGGGTGACTTTGTTCCTAAGGTATTTGCAGTGTGAGTTCGAGCTCATGCCTTTGTCAATGTTAATATCCAAGTACTTCACTTTTTCACAGACCTTAAGACTTTTGCCACATATCTTGATGACTGGGTTCCTTAGAGACGGGTTTGAATTCAGATTTCAAGTTTTTCTCGCTCTGTCCGGTATGTCACCACCGCGGCGTCCAACTGGCTTTCGAGCAACGGCATTAACTTGCAGGTAGATGCCTTCAGTTTTGCTGTCGGATATCTGGAGCTTAACACTTTGGCTCCACTCAAGCGCCAGGTCAACATTTTTCTGGCTCTTGCTTTCAATTTCAGCCCACTAGTTGCCTTTTATGATGGTGACAAGGTCATCTACATAAGCCTTCGAGGTAATACACAATTTGTAACACCCAGGAATCAAGACCACTGCTCGTACTATCACACAGAAGTACGTTTGGCCAGGAGTGCGCTAGGATGTTTCTGCTTGGTCAAGGACCTGCGTACCCTGCCAAACTTCTAAAGTCAGCCATTACAACAGATCTGCCCTCAGTCGATTCACAGAACCGGACAACAGGTTTGAGCACGTCCACATCGACCTAATCAAGCTCCTTCTGGTCCAGGGCATGCAATGTAGCCTTTCGATAATCGATTGGGGAGCACAATTCAAGTCCACACTTTTCCAAGAATTGGCGAGAATAATCGGTGCCACACATGTCAAGACTACCTCATACCATCCTCAATCAAACGGCATGGTCGAGCGCCTCCACCGGACCATCAAGGCCGCGCGCCAGTGATCCACCTTACCCTGGGTTGACGCTCTTTCTTCAGGACTCCTCGGCTTAAGGACTACGTACAAAGAGAACCTAAAAGCCTCTCCAGCAAAGATGATCTACAGCACATCATTCTGGGTCCCAAAGGAATTTTTTATAAGAAACCGCTAGAGCAGCCGTGTACGGGATCGTACCAAGTCATCAACCACAACGAATCAAGAACTTTCACAATTGAAATTGACAGTAAAGTAAAAGTCGTATCTACAGACCAATTAAAACCAGCGCACTCAGAACTAAAAGAGCTGCTCTATTCTGCCAAGGACACTCCACCTCCCTCAGTCTTACCCGAGCCCTTGAGCCCACCTCTCGTGCCTCCAAGCACCTTGAAAAGGCCAGGTAGGTCCGTATGGTTCGCAGACACCCCGAAGCTTCTTACAGGAAGGGGAGTGGATGTGGTAGTTCAGCAGTTTTCACCATCCACACACTCAAGGTGCAAGCAGCAGCTGGTACCTTACGTCCTCTTCTAACTGCAAAGCAACCCAAGCCGACCCAACCCCACCGTTTGTCGCCTCAGCTGCAGAAGATAAAAGAAGATGGAGCAGCAACAGCGAGGCACCGTTCACGTACAACACTTAGTTTTTCTTTCTTGTTCACGCCGTCACTGAAAATAGACGTTGTGCCTTTAAAAGCCTTGTATTGAATAAGTTTTCGTTTTTACTGTCTTTCAAGAGTCTCCCTTCGCGACCCAGTGCTCCTTTTCTCGTCCCTAAACATGGAGGTACCTCATTACTCTCCGGAGCCTCACCCAATCTTTATTCTCTATAAATATATCGTGGGTGTTCGTATGTTGAGTAAATCGTGTAAATATCCTCGTAATCTTATTAAGTTGAGAGTACTAGAATTTTTAAAAGTATGCGCATATTATGTGTTGATAACACTAAGTAGCCTTTTCTATTACTTTGTTGTGGATTGACTTGTGTGTCAATTAAGTGGACTGTGTAATTTTAATTGTAGCCAGACTTGTAGCAAAAGGAGAGAGAAAGATGGAAGCTGCAGGTGCGTTTTAAGTGACCTTGTAAATCAGATCTTCAGACAATGTATTGGTAACGACGATCAATCTCACGAACAAGCACTTGCCTGAACATTTTCTCGATATCGGTAACAAAGGCATATCTATAATGACGCCATTTTAAGATTAAATCGAACAGATAAGAAAGTAGGTTGGGGCCGATATGAAGGAGGTCGTTAAGGGAAATTCCCTCGCTTGTCCGAGAGGAGCCATTGAAGACCGTCCTTAGTTTGGTAGTCGAGCTAGAAGCCTTGAGGACTCCGTGATGAGGGAGGTACCAACAGGGTAAAGAATGACTAACAGCTACCATATGACCCAACCCTTCATATTTATACATAAACTCGATGTAAGCATCTTTTAAAGGAGGATTTTTAACAAATCGATTTTCTAACGAATTTTGAACTGAGACAGCTAGACGATGAGAATCGATTTGAGATTGCTGACGAATAGTTGGGTCCTCTTTGAAGGATAGACCAACAATGTAACGTCCATTTTCTAATCTACTATTCGTACTACGATGAAACTGCTCGCAACTATCCTTTTCAGCCGAGAGGGTAGACTTGGGGCGAGGAACTTCCTCCGTTTCCCAAAATTTCTGCACTAACCGATTGAGTTTAATATCTGAAGTACAATGTTGAGAGCCAATTTGGCAATGAGAGCATGAATATTGGCTCCCAAAAGCAAGTCAATCTTATCTGAACTAGTAAATTCTGGATCAGCTAGATCTAAACCAATCGAGTGTTGAAAACCACAATCAACCTTAATCAAAGGTGGTTGGTAAGATGAAACCTTATTGAGGACCAAAGCATTTACCTTAAACTCAACCGATGCATCTAATTGAGATTGCACTTTGAATAAAACCTTACTTTTAGGGGTGTCAACAGAAACTCTACCTGTTTCAATGAGCTTGAGGTTACTTTTCTCTCTACTTAGCTTCAATAAATCACACAACGAGCTAGAAATTATTGAAACCTGCGATGCTTGGTCAATCAATGCTCTGGCCATCAACCTAACACCAGTAGGACCGATAACGTAAACTCTCGCAGTAGCCAACAAAACTTCAAAACTTTTGAAACGAGAATGAAGGGTCTGGTAAGTGGACTCTCCACTTTCGACAGACTCACAATTCTTTACATCAAAACAAGTATTCGAGGAATCTGATGAACTAGTTTTAGCTTTGAAAAGGTTACTGTGCAACAGTAAGTGATGCCTCTTACTACAGATAGAACAGGAGTGCTCGGACTTGCAATCCTTAACTAAGTTTTGTCCGAAACAATTTAGACATAAACAAGACTTAAAAACTAGATCCTTCTTCTCATTCCAGGGCTTGGATTTAAAGGAAGGGCACTGATAAAGTTGATGATTTTCTTGACAATCAGGACAAGACGATGAAGATTTAGCCTCAGTCAGATGAGACAAACCCTTAATACTATCTCTTTTAGGTGCTGAGACCTGAGCTTTCACGTCGAGTGCTTCTAATGTAATGATTTCGGACTTAATAAAATCTCGGTTTTATTGAAGGGTAGGGGCAACAGTTAAATTATCCAAGAATCGCTGCCAATTACGTTTTGTGTTATTATCGAACCTATCGACTATCCAAGCAATGCATAAATCGGCAGAACCTAATTCTGTATTCAATGTAGCTAATGAATCGATTGGACTAATTATCTCCTTTTGAATACGCTTGAATTTAGCACAAGAGTCAAGCTTCGTTTGTTTGCAAGAAAGAATAAGCAAAGTGTATGATTGGACAAGACGTCGCTGACTATCAAACGTGTTAACAAGAGTGTCCCAAGCATGCTGATACTGCTCTTCGGTAACAGGGATACCTAGAATTAAGCTAAGTGCTTCACACGACAGATGCGCCTTCAAGATATGAAACTTGAGAATCGATGCGACATCTCTTCTATAAACGAGAGCCCTGAATAAGTCACGAAAGTGCTCCCATTCAGAGTTCTTCCCAGAAAATTGTGGCAATATAATTTTTGGGAGCGAAGAGTTCTCCCCAGCAGAATCTGTGGGAGCTGGAGGGGCTGAAGGAATTGGAAGACTTGGATCAGGTGAAAACAATCTAGTACATTCTAAAAAATCTGCCTTAACGTTAAAGTAAGCATTATCAGTAGTATTAAACGAATCTAAAGTAAAATAAACGTGCTTTTCGTCCAACCCATCCAACTTGAGAATGGATTGAATGATCCACTTTGAAGTGAGAAAGATGAAATTCAACTGACTCTAAATACGAACAAGCTTTTGCTTTTGTCATATTAGCTTTACCAAGCTTGCTGAAAGTATCGAAAGCGTTGACAATCCTCTTGTGGTGCTTAAGTTGTTCGCTGTAAAGAGCCTTCATATTTCTGACTCAAATTTGGGAATCCACTAAAGCTATTAAAGTAACTAATTTTTTTTTATAGCCAGAAAATCAAACACGACTAATAATCTATAGCATATGACTTAAATCTAATACGACGAGAACTATCGCGGGGCTTAATGTGTAACTAATACTATAATCAACGCTGTAAAGTAAACGCACGCACTAAGTAAAATAAGTTAAATTATACAAATCTGTGAGGGAGTACGCGAGCTCGATGAACGCATAAACAACTCAAATCGCAAAAACAAACAAAATATTGATAGAATAAACTAATAACAAGTATTTTAGAGATCTACTAGCTTATATTTATTTTGGTACGAGTTAATTTACACAAACTCTCTATTCGTGACCTTGACTCGAATAATAATAATCGCAAGCTCAACAAATAAGTAGATGATACAAACAGATTTTAATACCTGAGTTTCTATTCGTAACCTTGAACGGAAGGACTAGGGTGTCCTACAGTAACAGCAGATAGAGCGGGTGGCCAACAGCAGCAGGCGCGACGACAGCAGAGAGCTTGGTTTATATATAATAATGACGCACAAGGCCGCTTGCTATAAAGTGAGCCACGCACTGAGTCCACGTCTGTCGAACACACGCGAATGCTCTACAAACTAAGTAGCTAAAGAGAGCAATGCGCAATACTATAAACAATAAACTACGAATTAACATTGACTAGGTAATGTATCATAGGAGCGAGAGAGATTCAACGAGCGCTCGGCTCCACAGGGGCAAAAGCGGTTTGTAAACAAGTTGACTAAGCGTGACACACTATAGTGAACGCGAGAGACGCTAAGCGCACGAGCAACACTACGCGCACGAACTTCTAGTGTAAGAGTGAGAGAGACGAGACGATGAGTCGCCGCGTTTTAAAGACAGGCCGGCGAACATGCCTCGTGGCCGAGTCAAAATGGCCGCCTAGCGATCACGATGCGAGAAAGATGTCGAGAAGGCCTGTTTTCTGATACCATCAGCTCCCTTCCGCCACCACAAATCTGGCTCGAAGGACCAAATGTTGTAAATTGACTTGTGTGTCAATTAAGTGGACTGTATAATTTTAATTGTAGCCGGACTTGTAGCGAAAGGAGAGAGGAAGATGGAAGCTGCAGGTGCGCAGCACATGGAAGGCACTTCCTGTTATAACAAGACACTACACCTTCAACTATTAAAGAACTTTTTTAAAATAAAGAAAAGAGGAACACATTAATAATAAATTTAACAAAGAAATGAAAAGTTAATGCAAAGTCCCATCGCACGGGGACTTTACAACGTTAAATCAACTTTAAGGCGGTTTCACTGTAAGTGGCTTAACTTTAAGCGGTGCGACTACTCGTGCGGACAGACGTAGACTAACGGCTCGGCGCTACACAAAGGGCTGGAATAGTCGTACGCACATACGCATACATACTCGTGCACGCTCACACGCATACATACTCGCGCACGCTCACACGCATACTCGCACTCTCTCTTACTCGTACAGTATTTAGCAGACAACTGTACAACGCCGGGTTGGCAAGAGCCTTCGAGAATTTTCTCGAATCCTTAACATACTTAGATAAATTTTATTGTTACTACATTAAAATGTACTTTACTAAAAAGAGTGGCAGTAAATTATATTCTTATTTAAACTGATAAGTGTGTGGAAGATTTATTTTTGATAACAGTTACAGCAATGTAAAACTGACGAGACTTTTATCGAAATGGTAGTTACTCTGAGCTTGAATAGTCAATCACACTAGAAAAAAAACATCACTAAGCAATTCCATAAAAAACCCCTTCAAAAAAGCTCGTTAGAAGATAACTAGAAAAATTCAGGAAATAAACATTTCAATACATCCTGGTTACAGAGCAACAGATTATAGTCAGCTGATTATTACCTCAGATTTTGGCATAAAATTAATCTGATATTTTCCCGATTTTTGCATGGTTATCTCCTGTTACTCAGCTGATTATCACCTAACGATGTTTCTATGATGATTATCTTATGATGATAATGTAATTATCAAATGGAAATCAGGTTAATACCAGATAGGCTTTCTTCTAATGAAATTACACAAAGCTAACCAATATCATGTATATTAATATCTACCAATATACAGAATTAGAGAAATTTTTCAATTTTCGTCCATTATATTGGTCCATCAATATCGGTATCTAGTATTTGCAAACTTTAATAGCAGATTATTGATAAGTAAACCCAGAAACCTCCAAGTGAACTATTTTTTTCAGGATTCGAAAACTTTTTGAAATTTGGTCCACCATATTGGATCTGTGATCTTGGATTAATTCTTTTTAAATGTGGCAATGATATAATTATACATAATATGTCCTATATCTATGATACTCTGCAATTTAATTGCTCGACAGGTCACCTCATGAATTATATTTATGTTGGAATCGGTAAGTATCCATATTTTTCGACTTGTGAGGTTATTAAAAAAAAGAATTTTGAATCGAAAATTAAAATTCAGCGTGCACAGATATCTTACAAATCATCTCACTTTAAAATTAAGAAAAAATTCTTTAAATTGGTGGAAAATTGTGATCTCTAGAAACTTTCGAACGAAAAAAGTGCTTTTTCCACCAATGTGCGCTGACGGAACTAACGCCCTACAGCCAGAGTTAACGCGTACACAGCGGAAAATTTAAGTATACTAAAAGTAAATAACTAAATCTTAAGCTATTTAATCTAATAACTATGTATCCCAAACATATTTAACCCCATCAAATTTAAAATACACATTCAATCTATAACTAAATAAATTAAACATACTCAAAAAGTTGCTAGGCCTTTTGAATGGAAATGCAAATCACTTGAATGACATTAATAATATAAACAACAATAACCAAGGAATCCAAATAGCCTAATGGTCAATTTATTTTCTAATAAAAGTATTATAAATAACTACAGTGCCTATCACTAGGTAACTGGGGGAAACTACTGGCCACTTTACTGATTAATAAAACATTAAATAATAATAAAAGCGCCTATCACCAAATAATTCAGGACGTTTACTGGCCACTTTTTAAATTAAATATACAAAAATTAATAATAGAAGCGCCTATCACTAGATGATCCAAAGCATTCACTGACAAAACACAAAAAATTTGAGCTTAGGCTTTTGTATAGGGAAGAACTTCTATATCTGTGCATCTTGATTATTCCATTTACCTTACGTGAAAATCAGCAGAAATAGTTATTTTTTGCTCATTTGCTGTCCTTTCGAAAAACCACATTGTCTGTGGTTTTTTATAGTCAAGTTATTATCAGAATGTTATTGTTACAAATTTTATGCACGTCTATTGTTAGAAAAGTAATTAACATTGATAAGGGTCCTACATTTTTGTGTTGATAAAAAAATTTATTAGTTTAAGTAATAATAATAAATACTTAACTGAAATTTATTACTGGAGAACAGATAGCGTACTTTTTATGATTTTTACTAACATGATACATAATTTTTTTGCCAAACAATACTTAAATACAGTTAAGTTACTTACTGCAGATGCTAGCTGGTGTGAATAATTAATTTTTCATCTAAAAATACTGCGAAATTGGTAATTTACTTGTCGTTGATGCTCGCTTGCCCAGTAAGTAGAATGCAGTATAATGTGGATTTTTTTCAATTTTCTACGTATGTGTAACAATAACATTGCTTTTATGCGCAGAACTAAAAGTTTATGTATTTTTAAAACTTATTTTGCATTTTTTTTTGGAAGAGAACCCAAAAAGATTGGTTTACATTTCATTGCATTAGCATTTTTTTGCTCATTATTAGCTAATAAAACCGATAGCGTAATTTTTTTTTTAAATTTGGTAACTAACCTGTACTACTACCTATTTATACAATGTTCCTGTGTCCCAAAAAATTACTACTGGCAGAGAGTGTAGATTATAGTTTTACTTAGTTAACAAGAAACATTAACCCTTACGAATGGCCGTTAATTCATGTTTTTGAAACTCGCTTACAAATAATGTGCAAAATCTTTTTTTTAAGAGTTTTTAATTGTAAGTTCTGAGAAAAAAAATTGTATGCCCATAATGCAAAAAAGTGCTTTTCGAGAAAAATTGATGACTCTTTGCAATTTGCAAGGTCACTACTGGACCACTCAGGCTTATTTGTAGATAATTTCTTTTGTCTTTCTATTGTACATAAGCTAATAGACAGCGTTTTATTTTGTTTTTTTTTTCAATTTAATTATAATTATTAACTCAGGAGAATTTTTTTCCTCCAAATTGTGCAAAACTTATCGAAATTTTTTGTTCATTATACCACACTTAAGCTGTTTAACGCAACGAAAGTAGACGCCTTTGTACAACTGTATTTGGTAATAAAAATTGTGACACGTAATCATGTAAGAAATCACATAGCCATAGTATGATAATCTTTTACGTAAGAGCATATTACCGTATAACGTTCTCAGGGATAACAGTACACCCATGCTAAACCATATCCAAGGGACAAATAATAACCAAGAGAAAAATTGTTTCATTTCAATTATGTTGTTGGCTTTTGCACTAAGTTTACCCATTATAGTATACAACATAAATTTTATGTATAAAGGAAGCTCGGAAGCTTAAATATCACTTTTATAAATTATATTTAGTGCTTAGTTAAAAAGTATTTGACGGTTATGTCAATGAAAGTCGCTTCTCACGCCGAAGTTGAGAGTGGTACCGAAATGGAGAACAATAAAACGTCTTCTTACAAGCAGTGACTTTGATTTTTATCTTTTAGGCAATGTCTCACTTTAATCATTTAATTTAATAAAAATAATTATTCGTTTGGGCGGTGGTATAAGAAATGGTAGTTTTTATATAATAAGTGCAAAGCAAAATATTTTTCTGAAGGGCAAGATTCTTTGTGTGCATGTGCCCAAGGTGCAAGCAGCATTTTTTTTGTTGGAGGGCCCAAAGTCGTACTTTGTGCCTACAGCAAAAAAATTATTTTCTGCTATCTAGCCTCAAAGTTTTTCCACTTAGCTTTTAGTTCTCAGTCAAAAAGAAAATTACAAGAGACTCGTTTGAAAAGGCTTTCTTATTAATCTCTTTACGGCCCCCACTTTCGGCTCGTATCGTAAACCTCTAGGTTCACTAAGAGAACTTTTTCCAAATCTCATATATTTTATTTTTTTCATGCAATTAAACAGTTTATGCAAACTTTTACTCTCATAATTATTAGTTAGAAAATTGTCATTATGATGATATACAATTAATGAGTCGCATTCAGGGTTGTATGTGGCTTGTATTCATTATATTATTTTAATTATTTCTGCAATAATATTCAGAAAAGTTTCTATTATTTGTAGTGTTTTATTTTAAATCGAAAACATAATGTTGTATGTCAGTAAATTGTATTACTTATAAGCATATTTAATTTTTTTCAGCAATCAGACCTAACAGTTCAAAAAGAATGCTGTGTAGCAGATCTCCAAAAAAACGTAAAACTACTAGAATTTTTTTTTCTTCATGATATCGATCTTTCTACTATTGATTTAAGTCGTACAAAAGATGTAATTTATGCTTATGATTTTGAGCACACTCTGCCATCATCTCATGAGTTAAGAAATTTTGTATTAAAGTAGTAGTCGAGCACTCTACAGTGCGTGCCATAATGCGCTGTAGCGTATGCGTATACTATATATATCGCTTTGACAGCTATCTCGAAAAATGACAACGTTGTAGGAGCGAATTTTACTGAATTTATCAACTTTGCAAAGCTCGAACAACAAAACTATACCGCTGAGCCCTTTTAAATTGGAACCACAGTTGCTTTATAATATAAATTATATCATACTTTTTTTTAACGAAATATTGTAAAAAGCATTTTAGAGATATAAGAAATTTCGTTCACAAATCGACCCCCAATCCGGCGCTTTCCGATACCTCCTGTGTGAAAAGTTCAACATTAAAACCTTAATACCTCCAAAACTATACCGCTAAGCCTCTTCAAATTTTGGCTCATGATGAATAATAGCAATCTTAAAGCACACACAAAATTTTAGAAAAATCGTAAGAACAGTTTTTTTGATTGACTACTACCTTAAATCATGCGTGTGAGAAAGTTTACATGAATATTTGTGAGAACAAACATTATGGAATAATAGTGGTTGTTACAGCCGGACAAGAATCATATATTCTTTGTCTCTCCTTTATTTATGCTACAGAAGATTAGCCCCGTTTTTTAAATTTTCGATCAATAGATGACATTCAAAACTTAGACAAAGAATTCTTGAAATTCTGTGCAGCTAGTTTTTAACGAGCAGTACATTTGCACAAAGCCCAACCTTTTATAATTTTACACGACGGTAGCTTACAGTTACCGAAAACTATACCTTGCTCATCATAAAACAAGGTGTATAAGATTCAGACCATGGTACATTTATCTTTGTTTTTAAAAAAATCAAACAAATTCAAATACAGAGCTCACTGTCAACAGCACCTTAGTTGGTAAAGTTTCTTAAAACAATGAATGAATTAGAAATCATGATTTTCAATAACAACTCGTCACTTTCTGTTGAAACTGAGAAAATATTTGAAATAATAGACGAATCCCTTGTCGTGCATCATGATACTTTTGCTCCCGTCTTACTAATAACGGTTGAAGAAGGAATGAATAATGTATGCTAAGGAAGCAATTTCTACAATCCTCTGTATCATGGCGTACGTTTTAAAAAACATTCTGAATTAAATGATGAACTCGATAAATTCATCTACTCTACCGCTCCTCAAGATTCATATGATGCCATTGGTTTTTATAAACGAAAAAGAGAAGGTTTCACAAATCTGTTAAGTGAAGATGCTAGTGACCCCGATTGTTTTTGGAACTAAGCTAGAAAAATTGATAAATCGCTGAGTGAGTATGCATTAAACTCACTGGCAGTCAAGGCTACGCCTTTAAAGTATGATGTTGTAAATTTTAGTACTATAATAAATAAGTTTAATTTCCTCATTGCTATTTTTATTATAAATTTTTTTCATTTCATATTTGTACGAGATACTTCACTCTAATCTGTTTCACTTTCAAAGAAAGTTGATTATTATTTTTTCTTGCTAACAGAATTCATGGCCATTTTAGAAATTTAAAATGAATCGAGAAATAAATCATTTTCCATGCAATTTTTTTTTATATTTTTTTTTGGAGTTGTTAGATTTATGAGTAAAATATAAATTATAAACTGAGATGATAAGAACATCTAACATTTACAATTAATGTTAGTATAAGAGTTAAATCTTTAAAATAACTGTAAACCATTAAACTATTAACTGTCAATGTTTCAAGTTGTAAAATTATGAATGTTCTTTAAGAAATGTGTTACAAAGCTGTGTTGGCACGTATGGCAATACTTAAAATAGTTTCTTGAAAAGCTTACCTGAATGTACAAAAACTAAATAACATACAATGATAAAACAAAATTCTGCCNAAACCATTAAACTATTAACTGTCAATGTTTCAAGTTGTAAAATTATGAATGTTCTTTAAGAAATGTGTTACAAAGCTGTGTTGGCACGTATGGCAATACTTAAAATAGTTTCTTGAAAAGCTTACCTGAATGTACAAAAACTAAATAACATACAATGATAAAACAAAATTCTGCCTAACATTATTTGTGGAAAATAAATTCTTAAAGTTCTTGGACAAAAATAACTTATAAACAATAACTTAGAACAATAACAATAATGCTTCTGAACAATTTTTAGTTTTCAATTTTATTCCCTACTTTTTTAATTTCATAATGACTCATAATTATATTTTTGTTCTGCCGTAAGAAACATAATATTTTATTCATGTACTTAATGTTACAATAATTTTTTTTGTACATTGATAACATGTGCCTGATGTACTAATGATTTTATGTGCATTGGAATACTTCTGTCCCTAAGTGTAAAAATTTTTTTTCTACAATGTTACCATGAATGTAGTATTAATTATTAGTTGTTAGTTGTAACTATTACCGTGTAAATATGCAGAATGTGATTATTATATGAAAACTATTTAAAATCCTTCCAATAATTAGGGGTCCGTCAGAGGGTACATGAAATAGTTTGTAAGATTGTTGATTTACGTATTTTATTTTCATAAAATACAATATCTACTTAAAACACAGTAACTAATGTTAAACATCTTTTTTGACATGTCGTACGCTGGGATTCAATTATGAGCCATCTGTTGTGGCTCTAAAGACCTCGATTTACAGACGCTACTCACAGCTCATGCATGTGCGTGTGTACGTCGAGGTCTTTGCAGAGCCACATTCGATGGTTTTTACTATGGTTCCCCGCGCACGCTATGTCGAAAAGTTGTATACACCACACGTGCGAAAGGTTATGTGACTGACACGTGTGCGTCAATTGCCTTTCCCGCACACTATTATCGTAATGTATTATTCCATTAGTATTATACAACAAATTAAGATAATAGTATTGTATTGTGGTAACATTATTCTTAAACAACCATTCTTTATACATAACCAAATCTTTTGATAAACACTTGAAACTATAAGATCTGCAATTGCCTCAGGAAATAAGAAATAGGTGTAGCCAAATCAATAATGCTATTTTTAATACGGTATAGGATATGAAAATTTCTTTTTATCGTACCCCCGTTGAAAGGATAGCTTTTTGCCCTGTTCTTGGGGAGCAAGATACAACACTCCTCTTCGTTAAAAAATCACATACACTGATCATAGAAAAAGTATTTTGCTATCCTTTGCATGATTTTCTCCCATGCCGTTGGCTCAGGAATCAGTTTCCTCGTATAGGATATGCCAAAGTACTTTTTCTAATAAGCATTAACTGCAAATTTTATTTGAGAGATTATATTGCATTTTTCTCTCTAAAATTCCTGAAAACCGTCGTATTTTCTGATAAGGAAGAGAAGAAATCGTTTACGGGCTTCGGGAAGAAAGTACGGCGTCATCTCACGGGTGTCTGCCAACTCACATAAATCGAAATTTTTTAGTAATATTCTCAAAACGCATGCATTAGTAATTAATAATTTATAAGAAAAGAATGATTTTAACGTAAGAATAAGTTATTGAAAATAATGTATTAGAAGCTGGTGTCAAGGATTGAGTGTTTCAGATAATGTTTGAAAAATCACTTCATACGATGGATAATAGCACTTATTATTTACGTATAAAAAATTATTTTGTACATTGCAAAATGTGTAAATATTTACAAGTAGGTCATCACCCGCTGTGTGGTCCGCACGGCTACCCCTTTTTTAAGTGGTACTAAGTATTGGCTCGTTTGCTACATCGCAGGTCCTTGTCTGCTGAGGTACGGTTATTTAAGTGAGGCGTTAGATTGAATCACTTTTAGATTAACTCAAAAAAATGTTCAAAGTTTCAGTTTGGATTTGGTTATTGAGCCTTGCGGATACTCTTGGTTTCGATAACTTTGGATCAAACATCAATTATTCTAAAATATACAGATAGTATGACGGAAATACAGTTGTACAATAAATTAATCGTCTTATGAAGTTCGAGGCAAATTCGTACAAAAATAAGAAGAGTAACTAAAGTATGATAGCAGAAGACACTACTAGATTATCGTTTTTCTTGTAATCCATAAAAATTGTAAAAAATTAATATTTAATGATGGAACATTTTCAATATTATGATTTAATATTAGGAAATCAGAAATGGAAAATTTATCATTTCTGAAAAATAAATAACAGACAATGTCTGCTCAAAAATATTTAATAATAAACATAATCTTCCAGGGGAAGCAGTGTAAGGGCGATGCGAGGCTTGACCTAATATTTATTAAGTTAAAAGTGTTCAGTTTAAAGTGAACTTGTGCTTAAATGTCCTGTACATTTTATTGCTATGCGAAATTGCTGTAATATTTAAATGTCTGTTACTTCTTCGCGAGCTTCTTAGGATTTAATATCTTATGTTTCATACGTTACTACTTGGATTAAACCAATACTCTAGAGACTGTGCTACATTTATACTTTTGTACTACATTTCTACGTTATAATATATTCAATAGTTGTTATCTGCAAAACAAAATATTCTCAAACATTTACATATAAGCATATAAATACACCGTGCTCTGCGTAGCACTAGTCAGTCCAAGCAAGCACCGCGGCTGAGTTGAATGCTTCACTCAGTTCGCACCTGTACATAGTATACCGATCAATTACAAATAAATGTTGCTGTTGATTTACAATTACAAGTCTCGCGTTAATCCTTTTCCCTGTATCTGTCTTCGACGTAGTCTGGGCTTTAGCTCGCGATGGTAACGGCACTTCCATGAACAAAAAGAATGGAGAGATCAAACGAATTTTCCCATAATTCGCAGGGAGCTTTTACTGTATAATATAGAAAGATGTATATATATGTCAAGGAGAATCTCATGATTCCAATGATAAAGAGTTTAGTTATAAAACATTAAAGGACCTTTATGATAAGCCATTATTTTTTAATAATATTTTATTTATATTGTTATCAAACTTTAAGATGTCCTTCAGCATAGCACATTGCCCAGGCTTGAAATAAAATAAATGATAACAGAGGACCTTTACATATTATGAGATTTCTTGTTCATATTGGTTACAAATCATAAAATTATTGTTTATAATAGAATAATGTAATATAAAATAGTAAGCGAACTTTGTATTATTATTAGGTATTTACGCTTACTTTATTATTTAGTTGGTATTCTACATTAAAACACTCGTACATTCATAACAACATGTTAGTAAAGTAGTTTTTTCATACATTAGAGCAGTAATAATTGTATTATCTTCGCAGTGTGATTGCTGATACACAATAAACCACCTAGTTGCAATAAATATCGCTCGCATCGCACGCTTAATCATACTATCACCTTTTTTTGTGGTACGGTTGGGTATAAACGGTATTTTTTGTATAATTTTTGTCTTTTTTATTTTGGAAGCATGGATTATTATCCTGAGCCAAAGTGCGCAGAAAAAACTGAGGAACGTGACTGGGATTCGAACCCATGGCTCCTCGAGCTGTGTTGTTTTAGCGACTAGCACGCTATCTGAGCCAACAACAAGCTCGTATATATATAAAAAAAGCTCATGCATGTGCGTGTGTACGTCGAGGTCTTTGCAGAGCCACATTCGATGGTTCTTACTATGGTTCCCCGCGCACACTATGTCGAAAAGTTGTATACACTACACGTGCGAAAGGTTATGTGACTGACACGCGTGCGTCAATTGCCTTTCCCGCACACTATTATCGTAATGTATTATTCCATTAGTATTATACAACAAATTTAGATAATAGTATTGTATTGTGGTAACATTATTCTTAATCAACCATTCTTTATACATAACCAAATCTTTTGATAAACACTTGAAACTGTAAGATCTGCAATTGCCTCAGGAAATAAGAAATAGGTGTAGCCAAATCAATAATGCTATTTTTAATACGGTNCGTGGGTCGATGAAGAACGCAGCTAATTGCGCGTCAACTTGTGAACTGCAGGACACATGAACATCGACACTTTGAACGCACATTGCGGTCCTCGGATATATTTCCTGGACCACGTCTGGCTGAGGGTCGTTCGATAAGAAGACTGCTGGTCACGAAGAGAACCCCGACGCGTCGTTATCTACGACCTGTCGGATAGTTTTTTTGTGTACAAGCGAAATAATTGGGCGTTCGTATGAAAATAAATGCGTCGCTCGAAATAAAAAGGAATATTAAAAAAGAAAAGATAAAAAGTAAAGATTGTTGATAACGAGAAAACAAAGTTTGACCGGTTGGAATGGCAACGTTGATGCCGTTTGTATCATTTGTCATTCTTATTAAATTTTTTTTTCCAACTTTTCTTTGGGTCGTCGTTCGATCGAGTCCCGGAGCTCTCATTAAATAATTGTTCATCCGAACACTGTTGAATTAAGAGCGGACCGGACGAGCCGTACGATCGTTGAAAACACTTTTGCGTCGCGGTTTTCGAAAGCAAAACGAAAAAAAAATTAGCGTCGCAGGAGTAAGAAAAGGAAAGAAGGAAAGAAAGAGACAAAAAAAACGACCGTCCGGTCGATATGTGCAATCTTTTTTATTTTATCTTTCTTTTTTTTTGTATTTTTTTTTTTGTTTTTGTTAACATTGTACGTGTGTGAAAAAAATTTTTTTTGCTCTCAATTGATTTTCGAAAGCACGGTGTTGAGAGAAAATTATTATCGTACAAAAAAAATTAATCAAGACGACCTCAGAGCAGGCGAGAATACCCGCTGAATTTAAGCATATTATTAAGCGGAGGAAAAGAAACTAACAAGGATTTCCCAAGTAGCGGCGAGCGAACAGGAAAGAGCCCAGCACTGAATCCCACGGTTCCGCCGTTGGGAAATGTGGTGTTCGGGAGGGTTCGATTATCCCATGACGTCGCTTTGCGTCCAAGTTTATCTTGAACGAGGCCACTTACCCACAGAGGGAGCCAGGCCCGTGGCGACCTAAGCGTGACGTAGAAAGACCACTCCTTTGAATAGGGTTGATCGAGAGTGCAGCTGTATGAGGTTGATAAGCTTTATCTGAAGCTAAATATGACCACGAGACCGATAGCGAACAAGTACCGTGAGGGAAAGTTGAAAAGAACTTTGAAGAGAGAGTTCAAGAGTACGTAAGACCATTCAGGGGTAAACCTGAGAAATCCAAAAGTTCGAATAGAGAGATTAAGCATTAATGGCTATTAGCTTGCGTGTAATCGCGTTGCTTGAGTGTGCGCTGCTTTCGGGTAGTTCAAACGTATCATTGATAAATGCAAAATTATTAAAAATTAAAGAAGAAAATATGAAAAATTAAAAAAAAATAAGCTTGAAAACTATCAACGGTGCAGGAAAAACAAAAGGTATGATAACCCTAAAAGTGAAAATTTACAAAATTGAAAAAATGATTAATGTGTTTATTGTGGACAGTGAGAATTTAAGTTATGATTTTTTGGTTGGTTTAGACAGAATTGAAAATTTTAAATTAATCCAGACTGAAGATCTAAGGATTATTCAGAACAAAGACTTTCAAAACCAAGAAAATGAAATTTACCTAAATAAAGAGGCTGAGAATCACACAAATGTCAATATTTCGGTTTTGACAGGTGACATAAAAGAAAAAACATACAATCCAACAAAATATGAAATAAACTTTAACAATCATCTAAATACTAATGAATTTGAGATAATTGTGAATCACTTGGATATGTATGAACAGTCAGAAATCGACAAGTTGTTAAACAAATATAAATCTGTANAACAAAATATGAAATAAACTTTAACAATCATCTAAATACTAATGAATTTGAGATAATTGTGAATCACTTGGATATGTATGAACAGTCAGAAATCGACAAGTTGTTAAACAAATATAAATCTGTATTCGCCAGAGATAAATATGACATTGGTACTGTTAAGAACTATGAGGCTTATATTGACCTAATGGAAGAAAAACACTGTTTTAAAAGACCTTACAGGTGCACATTCAAAGATAGGAAAGAGATAGAAAGTCAAGTAGCTAAGTTATTCGAAAAAGGCCTTATTGAGGAGTCATACAGCCCTTTTGCTGCTCCAGTTACTCTAGCATTTAAGAAAGAAGAAAATAAAAAATCAAGAATGTGTATGGACTTCAGAGATTTAAATAAAATTATAACTCCTCAAGCACAGCCATTTCCACTGATTGAAGATTTGATAGTAAAAAGTGTGAACTGCGAATATTTTACAACTTTGGATATAAATTCTGCATTTTGGTCAATTCCCCTTAGGATTTAAGACAAGCCTAAATCCGCATTTGTAACACAGGAAGGACACTATCAGTGGACCTGCCTTCCTTTTGGATTAAAAACAGCACCCGCAATTTTTCAAAGGATATTAGATAATATAATAAGAAAATACAATCATGCAAAATACTTAGGTCAAATTATTGAAAAGAACTCATTAAAACCACAGGAAGATTAGTTAATTGCAGTGAGAAACTTCCCAGTTCCAGAAACAAGAACAAATGTAAGACAATTCCTTGGGAAAATAAATTACTACCATAAATTCATCCCACGCATGGCACAAATCTCAGACCCATTACATAATCTTCTGAGGAAAAATGTAAGATTTGTTTGGTCGAAAGAATGTCAAGATTCATTTGAGAAAATTAAAACATTGCTTTGTTCGGAACCAGTTCTAAAAATTTTTGACCCAAATTCACCAATTAGAATTTATACTGATGCAAGTATCAAAGGAGTTGGAGCTGTGTTGAAACAAGAAGATGAAAATAACAGTTATGAACCTGTAGCCTATTTTTCAAAAAAATTGAATGAGCCACAGAAGAAAAAAAAAGCGATATACCTAGAATGTATAGCCATAAAAGAAGCAGTGAAATATTGGCAACACNTTGATCATTTAGAGGAAGTAAAAGTCGTAACAAGGTTTCCGTAGGTGAACCTGCGGAAGGATCATTAACGTTCGCACGTACCGACGTCGCAACGTTTGACATTAAAGAAGAAAAAAAGGAAAAAATTAAATTTTGTTTGAAAGCTGCGCCGAAGGAAAATAAATGATCGTTGAATTTACAAGCCTCGCGCCACGTTTCTTTTTCTTTCTCCCTCTTTTGACAAGGGGCTGTGAAAAATTAAGGTAACGGATTGGCGGTCGTAGGTTTCGATGCGTGCGCCAATGCCCAGCGTCTTTGTTTTATTTTAGTTCAAACGTACGATCGGGCTGGCCACGATCGCCCTCGCGCACCTACGTAAAAATTGTAAGGTGCGCGTGCAAAACGGATCTTTATTTATTCTTTCCATTAACCAGTGTCTTGCCGTGGCAACCTCGAGGCTATGGTCACGAATTTTATCACGAAGATTGAATTTCGACCGACAGCGTTTTCCTCGATTTAACGGTTGATTTGTCGAAAGCCTCGTTGTAACCGGGGGGAACGTCGTCACACAATGGTCACGCAATCACTTCGTTTTAATGATTTGATCGAGCTTACGAGGATAATAGCGTGTACGCGTTATTATCCAAGGTTTTGGAATGATTTTACGCCCAATGAGCCGAGATTCTGCGTATAAATGTCGCGAAATGTTATGAACTGTATACGTGTCGCCGTTGTTGCCCCTTTCATCTTGTTGTCAAGATAAAAAGAAATGGGTGACGGGCGCCCGTTATCAAAAAGTTTCGTAATAATTCGTGGTGCGCCCCAATGCCTGCCGCTCGTGTCGCATTTATGGGACGCAGCGGCGTGGCCCAACGGAGAACCGATGGGCACGTTTTATTCGAAAGAGCCTGGCTCTCCGTTGCGTTTTGTATTGGTCTTTTTTCGTATTTTAAAAAAATTCGAATTGACCGAGAAATTACTACACAAGAAGTGTAAGCGAGAAAAATAAAAATAATAATAAAAATAAATTGATTACCCTGAACGGTGGATCACTTGGCTCGTGGGTCGATGAAGAACGCAGCTAATTGCGCGTCAACTTGTGAACTGCAGGACACATGAACATCGACACTTTGAACGCACATTGCGGTCCTCGGATATATTTCCTGGACCACGTCTGGCTGAGGGTCGTTCGATAAGAAGACTGCTGGTCACGAAGAGAACCCCGACGCGTCGTTATCTACGACCTGTCGGATAGTTTTTTTGTGTACAAGCGAAATAATTGGGCGTTCGTATGAAAATAAATGCGTCGCTCGAAATAAAAAGGAATATTAAAAAAGAAAAGATAAAAAGTAAAGATTGTTGATAACGAGAAAACAAAGTTTGACCGGTTGGAATGGCAACGTTGATGCCGTTTGTATCATTTGTCATTCTTATTAAATTTTTTTTTCCAACTTTTCTTTGGGTCGTCGTTCGATCGAGTCCCGGAGCTCTCATTAAATAATTGTTCATCCGAACACTGTTGAATTAAGAGCGGACCGGACGAGCCGTACGATCGTTGAAAACACTTTTGCGTCGCGGTTTTCGAAAGCAAAACGAAAAAAAAATTAGCGTCGCAGGAGTAAGAAAAGGAAAGAAGGAAAGAAAGAGACAAAAAAAACGACCGTCCGGTCGATATGTGCAATCTTTTTTATTTTATCTTTCTTTTTTTTTGTATTTTTTTTTTTGTTTTTGTTAACATTGTACGTGTGTGAAAAAAATTTTTTTTGCTCTCAATTGATTTTCGAAAGCACGGTGTTGAGAGAAAATTATTATCGTACAAAAAAAATTAATCAAGACGACCTCAGAGCAGGCGAGAATACCCGCTGAATTTAAGCATATTATTAAGCGGAGGAAAAGAAACTAACAAGGATTTCCCAAGTAGCGGCGAGCGAACAGGAAAGAGCCCAGCACTGAATCCCACGGTTCCGCCGTTGGGAAATGTGGTGTTCGGGAGGGTTCGATTATCCCATGACGTCGCTTTGCGTCCAAGTTTATCTTGAACGAGGCCACTTACCCACAGAGGGAGCCAGGCCCGTGGCGACCTAAGCGTGACGTAGAAAGACCACTCCTTTGAATAGGGTTGATCGAGAGTGCAGCTGTATGAGGTTGATAAGCTTTATCTGAAGCTAAATATGACCACGAGACCGATAGCGAACAAGTACCGTGAGGGAAAGTTGAAAAGAACTTTGAAGAGAGAGTTCAAGAGTACGTAAGACCATTCAGGGGTAAACCTGAGAAATCCAAAAGTTCGAATGGAGAGATTCAGCGTTAGTGGCTGTTGGCTTGCGTGTGATCGCGATGCTCGAACGTGCGGTGCTTTCGGGTATTTAGCGCGTTTGGGGCACAGAGTCACTGCGTCATTTCCAACGATGACGGCATGCACTTCTCTCCTAGTAGGACCTCGTGATCCGTTGGGTGTCGATCGATGGCCTGTTTGGTAGACTGTCGTGCCAAACTCTTTTACTCGATCAAGTGCTTGGCAGTATTGAAATCTTTTAATCAAGATTGGTATGGAGTCACATTTTTGCATGCGTTCGGCTTGACAATCGATCGAGTATTGCTCAGATTTTACAGACCTCTTGTTGTTACCGTGAGCACATGTATCTTTTGATTGCCAATATTTTCAAACCAGTTTGGAAAAGCATAGCACTTTCCAAAGAAAATGACCAGTTAGCGACGCTTTTTCTTTGGATACTTTTAGGACCCATTTTAAAACATGGACTAAGGAGTCTAACATGTGTGGGCGTCATTGGAACTTTTTTTTTTTATACAAAAGTAACTAACATAAAAGGCGCAACGAAAGTACAAGTTTGCGAGCTTTGTTCTCCATGACCTGAGGAGGATGATTCGCGTCATGTATGCAGATCCACACTTCTGGGGCATCTCGTGCTTATTGCAAACTGAGGTGCACCAAGAGCGTACACGTTGGGACCCGAAAGATGGTGAACTATGCCTGGTCAGGACGAAGTCAGGGGAAACCCTGATGGAGGTAATAACAGTTATAAACCTGGAGCCTATTTTTCAAAAAAATTGAATGAGGCACAGAAGAAAAAAAAGCGATATACCTAGAATGTATGGCCATAAAAGAAGCAGTGAAATATTGGCAACACTGGTTGCTTGGGAAACAATTCACGGTATACACGGATCACAAGCCTCTAGAAAACTTGAACATAAAATATAGGACAGATGAAGAGTTAGGAGACTTATCATACTACTTATCTCAATATGATTTCACGATAAAATACAATCTTGGAAAATCAAATCAAGAAGCAGACTGCCTTAGCAGGAATCCAGTTTTAGAACCAAATGATAACACAGACGACATCCTGGAAGTCGTAAATCTAATAAGTCTCGAAGACATAAAAAAGGACCAAAATGAGAACATATCCTTTAAAGAAAAGAAGAAAGACATTGTATTAAAAAATGGCATCTATTATAAAAAGTAAAAAGTAAAAGACAAAATACTATTGTCCGAAAACATCAGTAAAATATTGATTAAAGAAATACACGACACTTACTGTCATTTAGGAAGATCGCAAATGATCAAAAAGATAACTCCATTTTATTCAGCAACCAACATGATAATGAATATTCAAAAAATTTGCGATAATTGTTCTGTATGTCAAAAAAACAAATCAAGAAAAAAATCAAAATATGGGTTCCTATTACAGTTAGGCCCAGCTACCTACCAATTCGAAATTATGTCCATCGTTACCATTGGTGGATTTGGGGGTTCGCGATCAACAAAAAAATATTTACACCTTTTGGTTAATCATTTTACTAGATACGCTTATATGTTAACGTCAAAAAGCCAAACTGCCAATGACTTTATAAAATTAACAATGAAAGTGACAGAAAGTAACGATATAGGAACAATACTAACAGATCAATACCCTGGAATAAATTCAAAGGAGTATAAAAATTTTTTAAAGCAGAAGAACATAAAAATGATTTTTACTGCCGTAGACTCCCCATTTTCAAATGGGCTTAATGAAAGATTAAATCAAACTATGGTTAATAAAATAAGATGCAAAATAAATGAAAACGAAAATAAAAACACATGGTCATCAATAGCTCAAGAATGTGTTAGAAGATACAATGAAACGGAACACACAGTTACTGGATTTGTGCCGAAATACTTAATGGAAGGTGAAAGTATCAATATTTTGCCCCACGAATTGAAGACAAATTGTACAAAAGAAGATCTAGGAAGAGATCGACAATTGGCATATGAAAACACCAAAAAGTCGCATGATCAAAATTCAGAACGATACAACAAACACAGGAAAGAAATTACATTACTTGCCGGGGACTTGGTATATGTGGAAAATGGAAAACGCCTCAATAGGAAAAAGCTGGACGAAATAAGAATCGGACCATACAAAATACTAAAGAAAATCTCAAATTCAATCTACGAGGTTGATACCGGACACAAGAAAACAAAATCAAACCTTTTTCATATAACAAAAATAATTCCGGTGGCTGACGATACGACTTGACGAACAATCACGTATAATAATGTGTTATGCGATTGTTCTCATTCGAGGGGGGGAGATATAAAGAAAATAACGACTCTCATTTATATGAGACGTAATCTTCTTTAAGTTTACATTTGCCGCGTTTCGCATTGAGTTATAGACTCGGGTTATCGATGGTAAAACATGAATACTCGACGGTTGGGATTCTAACCGAAAAATATCGAACATGGAAGATTTCAATTATTGTTTTAAAATTTATTAATTTGAATAAGGAATAATAAGTAAATCACCTGGAGTAAAAACTTTTAATGTTGTTTTCTGTTTTTGTTGCAGGTAAGACTATTTCTACTGTCTTTTGTNAGTTAAGGCGCCAAAGTCGACGCTTATGGGATACCATGAAAGGCGTTGGTTGCTTAAGACAGCAGGACGGTGGCCATGGAAGTCGGAATCCGCTAAGGAGTGTGTAACAACTCACCTGCCGAAGCAACTAGCCCTGAAAATGGATGGCGCTGAAGCGTCGCGCCTATACTCGGCCGTCAGCGGCAAGTGGGGCGTTGTAAAAGCAGTTTTTTAACATGATGAAGCTCTTAAGAGTAGAAAGATCGCAGTGGTGAGCGTAGAAGGGTCTGTGCGTGATGAGGCCTGGATCAGTCGTCATTGCAGATCTTAGTGGGAGTAGCAAATACTCCAGCAAGGCCCTAGAGGACTAACCTGGAGAAGCGTTTCGTGTGAAGAGCCGTTGCACATGAGTCAGTTAATCCTAAAACCTAGAAGAAATTCTATATTGATCACGTTGTTTCAAATAATTTTTTTGATTTCTGAAAGCATACATTTGCAGGGTGAAAGAAATTCTGATTCTTATCCTGGAATTCTGCAGCGAAACTTCTTAAAATTTGGGATTACCCATCGGAGTCTTCCGCGGACCCTGATAATTAAAGAAAGGGCCACATGGAGCTGTCGCGCTGGTTTGTACCTATGTCTACAGAATGTCTTTATGCTTAAGAGCATCTAACCGATGAAATATTGTAGGTAAGGGAAGTCAATGAATGAGATCCATATTTTTGGAATACGGTTTGGCTCTGGGGAGTGGCTGAAGTGCCAGACCTGGGTGGGGTCCAACTTTGTGGTGGTTTGCGCATGTACATCGTGTTTACGATGTGTGCATCGTAGATTCGTCGTGGAGGGCGAGTGATTTTTTTACTGTGTCCAGGTCTCCCGTGGATCTCTCTTGCTGCGAGGCTCACGCGACGGTTTCGCAGTTGCGTTTGTTTTCTTCGGCCGCCATCTAACACTTAGCTCAGAGCGGTTGCTGATCGGAGGAATCCATTTGTCTAATGAAAACAAAGCATTGCGATGGCCTTTTTGAGTGATGTCGAATGTGATTGCTGCCCAGTGTTCTGAATTTTTAGCTGTAGAAATTACAGCAACTACGGGTTAACGCCGAGAATAACTATGATTTTTTTAAGGGGTGCTGTAGTCAAAAGGTAAGGTGTTTGTCTCCGGACCGTAAGGATAAGGGTTTAAATCTTCAACTATTCACGGCTCCATCTGTCTTTTTTTTGACAGAGAGGGTTGATGAAAATTCAAACATGAATTTATTCGGGGGTGAATTCGAGTTCTTTTGCACCTCCAAAAGATGGGGGTTGAAAAGACAAAGGCAGGTGTGCTTTGGGTGGCCTCTTCTCAAGGCAAGCCGTAGTTTCCCTTTTCTGGAGGTGCCTGCTAGGTGTGTATTCACTATAAGGTGTCTTGGCACTATGGGCCTAGGGTTACCACCTTTTTTGGTCGTTTAAGTTGACCTTATTACCAGAAATTAAGCCATGAATAAGCGTGGTTTCTCTGCAGACAATTTGCACAATGACGTCAGTGACTAACAGCTGCTGAAGAAGGCCTATACCAGTGTGAATATTCGGGATACGAGAAAATCTTTTTAATGACCAACAGCAGAGGGCAACACCATCGAACAGCCCTCAAAGCCTGGTACGACGAACAGGTGGCTCCCAACAGACAAACTGGGTGGATAGCAGAAGAAAAGCTTCTCCTGACCCGCTGAGAATCTGAACTGACGATTAAAAGTGTGCACTTGAAAAACGAGGCTTTGCAACAGGCATTTTCTCACTGGTCTAATAAGTCTATCAAGGAACATCGTTCTTTTGAAGACAACAAAGTATTGGTGCAGCAGTACATTGCTAAACAGCAAGAGATCTCCGGTGCAGAGGGGAAGGAGCCTCAGAAGGGACCTCCAGCCACTCCTTTCACTCCTACCCCTTACCCTCTAATTGTGCATCTAGGTTCTATACCAGAGATGCCACCGGAAACCGGCTATTAATAGGAGAGGCTTCAAGAGATTATTTGCTCCGCCTGCTCTGATACCTTTTGTCAACAAATTGTGAGAAGGCTGTCTCTGTACCTCAAAGTTATTCTATTGCAACCTACTACCAACAAGGCACACCGCATTACATAACGTACTCCACGTTCACTTACCAACAGGGATAAATAGACGAGACTACGCGAAAACACAGGGACACTGGAAGGATTATCGAAGCAGGGGCATCAATGCCATTCAAAGAAACATCAGGGACAATCAGCAGCTAGAGCAGGCCAGGATGGAGCCATATTGGACAAAAGTCTTTACACAGTCAGCAACGAACACTAAGCTAAGCCGTGTTAATACAACGGTGCAACTTGACATCATGGCTTCAATTTACCTTGACTGACATCAAGAGAGGAAGAACACACCTTACTGTCACCTTAGTCGTAGATGGGCTAACTTAAGTCAACTTCAGGCCATTCCGGTGGCAGTATTTACTTGGATTTATAACCAAATACTGTGGTCCACAATTATGCCATCACATTTGGCCTGCTGAAGGACCATCTTCATTCCTAAAAAGGATAGAGCCTCAGAACCAGGGGACCTCCGTCTAGTCTCCATCACATTAATCTTCTGCAGAGTGCAACATAAAATCATAGCATAAAGAATCGACAATCCCATTAGCTTAGATAATTAGCAGAGGGCCTTCTGTATGGGAATTGATGGCTGCCTGGACAACACCGTTTTATTGAACGCTTTTCTGTGATAAAGATTAACTGAGCAAAAGTCCACACTCCTGACCACACTTGATCTTGCAAAGGCCTTTGACAGCATCAAACTCACCGGTCTGATGTCTGCAGTGGAGGCAGCGAACGTTTTATCATCGCTTATTGAGTACCTCCACTGCTTCTACAACAACTCTATCAGTACTTCCTCAGGCAAAGGATGGTCATTAGAGCTACTAAGAATAATGAAGAGCGTCAAACAGGGATACACTCTTTCACTCATCCTCTTTAAAACCGTGGTGGACCACCTACTAGAGTCTCTCCCACAGGAATGCGGCTCCACCTTCGCCAGAAAAACCGTCAGAGCTATGGCTTTCGCAGACGATATGGTCCTACTTGCCAACTTCGTTGTCAAACTACAATACCTGCTCGCCAAAACTAACACCTACCTAGAGTCCAGTGGCTTACGCCTGAGCACCAGCAAATGCCACACAGTGGTGATTGTGGCTGAGAGCCACTTTAAAAAAACGTCTTTGATGCAAGGATGACCTTCAAGATCAGTGGCCAGCCACTACCAATACGAACAAGAGAGAATTTGTGGAAATATCTTGGCCTAAGATTCTCGCACAAAGGTCATAAGAAGACAAGACTTATCACCACACTCAGTCTACTCTTCGAGCGCCTCTATAAGGTCCAACAGCAACTAACAGTGGCTCTTCAGGCTCAAAGTGTTTGTCCTTCCAGAGACTTATTATCGTATGTCCCGGGTTGGGTGAATATCAGTGAGTAGAGTGCCGTTGACAAGGCAACACGTGCATTCATGTGACATTGGCTAGCGTTGCTAAAAGACACCAGCATGGGTTACTTCCACGCACCAGCGTTTGAAGGAAGACTCGGAGTTCCGTCAGTTTGTTGAATGGCCCCTCTACATTGGCAACAGCGTCTACTTGCTCTTGTGCCAGGAAGACTAGCAGATAATTCTACAACCTCCTTCATTACTAAGGAGCTCGACCAATGTAGAAGGAGACTTACCAAAGGAAACTCCACCTACCTCACATTTAACGACATCAAAAATCAGGCGGCCAATATCCTTCACACTTTGATGGATGGGACGGCGCTTAAGGAGTTCTCTCAAGTACCCCAGCAGTGGGTATTAGATGGAAGACTCCTCCTCACAAGTAAGGACTACGTGAATTGCTACAAAGTCCAAATCAGAGCGCTGCCAACAAGACCCAGAGCTACGAGGGTCCAGAAAGGCGAGAGATTGTGTCGATCGGGGTGCCTATAGTAGGGAGTCAACAACCATGTCCAGCAGAGCCACCCAGCAATCCTCAAACCAAGGATAGACCGACATTATGCAGTGCTCGCATACATTGGGAGGAATCTTTGCCGGCAATGGTTCGAAGTCATCCAAGAACTGCACATCAAGATGCAGGAGGGACTAAGAAAACTGGACATCATAGCAACAATTGGTTCACTTGGACTGGTAATTGATGCACAGGTTGTCGGTGAACACACATGCTTGGAAAGTTCTCATGCAACCAAATTTTGAAAGTACGCTAACAATCCTGACACTGATAGTACTATCAGAAGGAAAACTGGCGTCACTAACATCAGACATATGCCAGTAGTTTCTTCATCCAGGAGAATCTGGTGTAGAAAACTGGCATCAGATCTCATGGAAATAAAAATCATAAAGAAGAGAGAACTCGCCATCTTGGCCACAAGAGTTTTGTTGAGAGGAATGATCGCACACCGGCTGTTCTAAATAACACGGTTATCTGTCCAGTATAATTGAGGGATCAGTTGAAGGAAGCTAACGTCACCCCTCAGGGTGCTATCTATCGCATAAAGTATAAACTTTCTTTGTTTCGGAACCAGTCGGGAGTATCGCAGGTGACTCTCGAAAAATGCGAAAAGCGAAGCCCAACGGATATTTCATACATAATAATTAGCTTATATTTTAATTTTAAAGAAATATATGTAGCAATATTAGTGGAACCAGCTCAAAAGGGAATCGTTAAAAATTATATCAATTATAATTGGATGTTTAAGACAAAATAATGAGTCACTGTTGTATTGCACTGTATTTGTTATTGCCACTGTAACTGTTATTTTACTTGGTGAATTATCACCATTGTCATCCATCCTTAACACAATTTTAGTTATGAAGCAAATTTAACTAGCACGTGCCCAAATTATAAGGTTGTACCCATATGAAGCACTATTTACAGTTATACTCGAACTTATACCTCAAGTGTTGACACTGTCGACTGCCGACTGCTGCAGTGCACTACACGCTCGCACGTATACACGCACATATACACACTATTGCTCTCTCTCGATCATCCTGCAGTCAGCTCCTCCTGCTTTGCACTGATATACATATACACCGTGCCCTTAACTTTACAGCCTTGAAGCACTCCTCAGTTAAAAGAGAAAACAGAGATAGAGTGTAGGGAAGTCTTTATTCTGACAGCAATGGCCTCTTGGCCAGCAGCCTTGCACACCATGTGTGTCTACGTGCGTGTTCGTGCACATGGATACTTATCTGCTTGTAGACAAATATGACATAGTATATCTATATACTTTGGCTGGCAGCAGTGGAAACTCAGCACTCTCTAGTAGGGAGAGAGAGAGAGAGAGAGAGAGAGAGAGAGAGAGCAGTATGAGCATGTCTATATGGGAGTGACGAAATAAGCGTTACACTTTAAAAATTTTTACTGCCTAAGTCCAAACCTCATATAAAATGTTTTCACATAAAGAACCAATCATCCGGTGTCGTCGCATATATGTGTGTAGTTGTGTCTTGTATGTAATGTAAAAGTGTTTTATGTAATAAAAGTGACTAATGTATGTACATATGTGTAGATTGTAAGAGATAATTGTAAAATAATAAATGAAGAGATGCAAATTTTCACCTTTATGCTGCTGACTTACTGACTTGTAGTTCTGTCATGCTGTCTTTCAGGGCGTTATTTCTGTAATAATATGGGTCATAGTACCGTCTAATAAATCCTTGTACCCTTAAGGTAATCACAATATTAGGGGCTCGTAATCTTCGTGTGTGTATCCTTGTAATGCCGAAATGTGCGGTGTGACTACTTAACGGGTGGGTAACATGGATACAACGGGCGCGCGAAGCCATCGTGAAATCAACATGGCACTTGTAACTATAACTCTCAAGATAGAATACCCTGTACAAGCAAGTAGATGGCAAGGCCCTTGAGAAGTCCAGGCGAGTTGGTGGTCAGCATGCATGGGTTATAGAACCTACAAGACTTCTGTCAGGAAAAGATTTTATGTGTTGACAGTCAAGGCAACAATTAACGCTCTGCCCACCCGCTCAAGGACACTCCAAGTGAAGACAAATGGCCACTACTACCGTGCAGGGTGCCAGAATATCGAGACGCTAAATCACATCTCGCAACAGTGCTTCTGAAGTCATGATGTGAGGATACGGCGTTATAATGCAGTGTCTTAGTAGATTAAGAAAAGACTGTGCGTGATGGTGTTTGGAGTTAAAAACGAGCCAAGATATCAGACCAAGGAGGGGTTAAGAAAGCTGGACTTGGTGACAACGCTGAGAAAAACAACGTTTAGCGTTGATGCCCCGGTGGTGTTGGAGCTCATTGATCTTGATGAGGCTGACTCAAGAAAGGTTCGCTACAACAAGGAAAACCGTAGCTTTAACGATAAGATCAAGGAAGAAGAAAAATCGGAAGACCTACATTTCTGGGGAGTCACAGTTAACTGGCGTGAAGTGTTGAGTCCATCCTTGGTAAAGAAACTTTAGTCACTCAGGATCATTAGACAGGAAGACCTAACAGTCATTTCATCGAGAGTCCTGATTGGAAGTGCGACAGCACGAGCAGATTTAACTAGACGGCCTTAATCTAGGCTAAGGATGGAAAACCAAGAAGAAGAGCTAGAATTGTTTAGAAATGGCTAACAGGGATTATATATCTATATCACTCTTCTGTAAAGAAAATAATGTTTATTAACAAACGTAATTAAAAAAAATAAAATAAAAATAGCCCAATTCCTCGTCATCTAATTAGTTACTCGCATAAATGGATTAACGAGATTTTCTTTGTCCCTATCTCCGAAGAGCAAGAATACAAGAGTATCAAGAGAAAAGAAAAGCACTTATAAAAACACTTCAGTGCAAGACTCTGACAGCTGGACCTCTACGCTGGTTCTCTGCAAGCAACGGTATCTGATCTAAGAGGCTAGTTGCTGGCCGAAAGATCAGATAACGGACAACGCAGCTGACTTCTGTTATGTTTGGCACTTCCGCTCGAACATCTATAGGGTTATCAATTAGTTGGGAAATAGGTTCGGTTGGAGGAAACTGCTAGGTTTGAATAATAGACGCCCTTGATATTAATACTTAGTATATTATATATAAGGCTTAGTAGAAAGTAGAAGTATACAGAGAGCGAGGCTCGTGACTCCGATGCCTCTATCCAAGTTCGTCGGGTCGATCTTCAACACTCTGGCGTTTCGTTGTCTATCGCGGAGACTATATACACACACACACTCGCAATAAAAATAGGAACGCACATGCGTAACTTTACATAGGGAAACTCGATACATCACAATTCCCTCCACCTTTCAATTGTGCAGCTATCCTCGAGGAGCGTCTGAGCTTTTGCTGATCAGCGGATTTTTATGACGCTTCCATGTTTTTCCAGGTGCGACATTTACACGGTATAATGCTGGCGAGATTTGTTTCTCGATTACACCTGGCACTCGCTTTTTTTTATCACTGCTGTAATTCGCTACGCTGACATTTTGCCCTAATTCAAATTCTACATTACGTGATCCGTGATAGGACTTAGTTTGCTCGCGTTGATATTTTTCTACAACGATTGGCGTATGTGCTGGATGCAATAAATCAAATCTCGTACGCAATTCACAATTGTACATCAGTGCTGCCAGACTTTTTCCACTCGTACAATGTTTGCAGCTTCTGTAGTCGAATAAGTAAATATTTATTGCATCGCTCAAGCTCTCTCCCCCTTTCCAGATTTTTTCTACCTTATCTTTGAATGTCTGAACGAAATTTTTGGCTGCGCCGTTAGTAGCCGGATGATACGGTGGTGAAAATGTATGTGTTATTTTATTTTTTTTTGTAAAATTTTGAAATTTGACACTAGTGAATTGTGCGCTGTTATCCGAAACAATATGATTTGGATATCCAAATCTTGCGAATAGATTTTTGCATTCTTTAATTACGCGATAAGCTTTTGTATTATTTTTGAAACCGATCACTTCAGGCCATTTTAAATGAGCGTTAATGACGACAAGGAACATATGTCCCATAACGGGGCCTAAAAAATCCAGGTGTATTCTTGACCATGCTCTTTCTGGCCATGGCCATGGAGTTAATATCGCTTTCCTTGGATTTTTCTGCGATTCAGCACAAATTTCGCATGATTTTACAAGTTATACAATGTCCTCATCGATGCCTGACCACCAAACATAAGCCCTAGCTAACATTTTTATTTTTACCATGCCCATGTGTGACATGTGTAGTTCGCGTAAGATGGTTGGTCTAATCGATTCTGGACTGATAATTCGAATTCCCCAAAATAAACAATTACTTTCAATTGACAGTTCATTTCTTTTATTTTTAAAATTTTTTACATTTTCTAAAATTTCATTAGGCCATCAATCTTTTACATACAGTAAAACTTGTTTAAAAACAGAGTCGCGCATCGTTTCTGTCCTTTTGTTTTCCAATCGATCGAGTCAATTCCTTGCTTTACATAATACATAGGCGTGAAATCTGTGTTGAAGATTTGAGTATCATCTTCAATTGGTAAGTGCGATAGCGCATCGCAATTTCCATTATCTTTAGATTTAATATATTCGATCGTATATTTGTAGCCCGATAAGAAGTACGCCCATCTTTGCAGTCTGCTTGCTGCCGTAATTAGTTTCTCTTTTTTCGGTCCGAAGATATGTTGCAGCCGTTTGTCATCATTTTGCAGTATAATTTTTTTGCCGTAAACAAAATCGTAGAACCACTTGAATCCGAATACTATAGCGCTCGCTTCTTTATTGATTATCGCGCGATTCAATTCTTTTGTCGGAATTTTCTTTGAAGCGTATGCTATAGGTTTTTAGGTTCCATCGTCGTTTTCATGCGACAGTACAGCTGATAGCCCATACGCTGACGCATCACAAGCGAGTATAATTTTTAGATTTGGATCAAAATGTGCTAATACGCGAGGCGATATTAATTCTGTTTTAACCCATTTGAATGCTTTCTCGCAATTTTCATTCCATTCGAATGATTTCCTATTCGCGTATTCGTATAATGCTTGTAAATTCACCAATCTATTTTTCAAAAACTTAGCATAAAAATTAATTAATCCTAGAAATGACATAACTTCTTTCGTGGGAGTAGGCCTCGGAGCTTCTACCATCGCTTTTACTTTCGATTTCGATCTATGCAAACCGTCGTGGTCGATAACAAATCCCAAAATTTCGATTCTTTCTTTCAAAAATTCGCTTTTATCTTTATTTAATCGTAAATTACAATCCAAGAGACGTTTACACACTTGTTCTAATCTTTTCACATGTTCTTTGTCATTTCGACAGGTAACATAAATATTATCGAGGTACGCTGTAACTCTAGGTATGCCTCGTAAGCATTTGTCAATTTTTTTGCTGAAAAATTCCAGGCGCTGACGCTAGGGGCCGTTCATATACTATATCATGCAGCTAGGGGGGAGCAGGGTATCGGTTTGGCGTGATGAAGTGTGACATGAAGGAAAGGGGGTCTACAGAAAACGTGACGATTATTTAAAATAAAAAAAAATGGATTTCATCTACCCAACGTGACCTCTACTCCAGTATAACGAACAGTCATACTTTAACTAATAAGTGTACTTTGATTATAACCAACCCCAAAGGCTATTAGTAAAAGCTAGTCAGAAATGAGTATAAAGCTTGTTTGTGATTTATTGTATAAATTTAAACGAATTTATCTAAAGCTGTTATTTCAAAATTACTATTATTTAATAAATAATAAAAGTGTTCTGTAAAGATTGAGAATTTAATTTTGAAACTCTTTACCTGTATAATATTAAATCAACTTCTCCACAAGATTACTCAAAAAATAATGACCTTAAAAATAATAACTACTAAAAAAAATATTATAATGTTAATGATACGTGACAAGGGGGGAGGGAGGGTATTAGACTTGCGTGACAATGCGTGACAAGAGAGGGGTGGGGGTCCAAAAAGTGACAAAAATAGCGTGACGTAATATATGAACGGCCCTCTACTCCCTCTTCCATCTTAGTGTAGCGAAATAACCCTACGTGAGTAGTTATCGTTAATAAGTCGCGAAATTCTTCTTCTACGCCGAATTGCATGTAAGCATGCGTTAAATCCAATTCAGAAAACCACTTTCCTCCTTGAAGAGTAGCAAAAGTATCATCTATTCGATGAAGTGGGTAATTATTAATAATCATGAATGGATTCAGCGTAAGCTTAAAATCTCCGCAAATTCTAATTTTTCCGTTCAACTTTATGATCAGTACGAGGGGCGTGGCCCATTTGCTCGATTTTACGCGTTCTAAATGCCCTTATTTTATTAGTCGTTCGATTTCTTCTTTGATTAAAGGCTTGAGCACGTGTGGCACATGTCTTGTTTTGAGTGCTACCGGTTTCGCTTCGTCTTTCAAAACGATTTTGACTTTACTTCTGTTGTAAAGGCCCGGTGTCGACTCGAAAAGCAATTTATATTCATTACTTATGTAATCTTGAATGTTTTCATTGTTTATTTTGAAAATTGTATTTGAGTTCTGTTCACTTATCAACTTATGTAACGGCCAACACTCGAAAGACATAAGCCACTGACGCCCAATTAGCGGTGGTCCTGTGCCCCGCATAACATGACAATTTAATTCGCAGGTCATGCCAAACAAGGTGACCTTCAAATTTTTTAGTTCTCCCAATATTTTGTAAATTCCATCTTCATAACTACGTAACATATTATTCGACTTCTCGATTTTTTAATTCGGAAAATATTTATTTTTTAAATTCTCCGACATAACTGAATAATGAGTGCCCGTGTCGATCTCCATCGCGACCAATTTATTGTTCATGCTTACGTTTAGAAACTAGGGATCCGCTCGTACGCGTACATTCTTTAGCAAGTCAGCATTACCTCCACTTATTGCGTAGAAATCTTCGGAGTAGTAGACGTTCTCCGATAATGGGTCTGTTGCACTGCTGTTTGCTGCTGTTTCCACTTTGCGGCTGCACTGGCAAAATCTGCTTTCATCGGTAGTTTTCTCTCTTTCTACTTACTTGACCGACGATTTATTCTTGTTTTTACACGCCGCTTTAATATGTCCTTGCTTCCCACAGCTGTTGCATTTTGCATTTTTAAATCGGCATTCGGATGCCACGTGATTGCTCCGATTACATCGATAACACTTGACGGTTTCTTGTGTGTTATTTGATTTGTTTTCTTGGTTCGTTTTTTTTTTTTTTTTTTTTATTGAAACGCGTCCCCACCACTAATCAATTTAGATATAGTAAAAGCGTCCCATTCATCTTTGGTCAGGACTCTAGTTTCCATGTATTACCTNTTTTTTTTTTTTTTTTTTTTTTTTTTTTCATAACTCTAGTTGAAGTTAAAAATTTTACTTGTACTTTTGCCGTTTAGCATGCTACCTGAAGTAAGTGCATTTTTCACTGCGCTTTCTCGAGCTCGAGCTTGTTTTAGCGCTGAATCGAACGTAAGTTTTTCTATTCTAAATAATGCTATTCGAGTTTCCTGGTCTCGAATGCCACAAACAAATTGATCTCTGCATGAAATTGATAAGTCCTCGAAATAACAATACAGTGAGAGTTTTTTTAGACGTGTTGGGAATTCCGATACACTTACTTGATTTTCTTGACGAGCTTGGTTGAACTTGCATCGTTCCATCACTTCCGATGGCACTGGTTCCAAATGGTCGCTCATTATCTTTTTAAATTTATCGTAACTTTTGTCTGCTGGCTTATCTGTAGTACATAGGTTCTTTATCAGCTTGAAGGCATCTTCATTGAATTTAGTAAGTATAACTGCTCTTTTTTTCTTATTTCTTAAGTCCTTTGCTGTAAATATTATTTTAAGTCAATCCACGAATATCTCCCAGTCATCCTTGCCCAGCCAAAATTCCAACTTAGATTCTGTTGACATTTCGAATTCTTGCCTCTCTTTTCCCGTTGACGGTACGTTTTCTCGTAGTGTCTTGACTAACTTTTTCCCTAATTCGTCTATATTCAAATTTTGCTCTGCTTCGATTTTCCTATCAAGCAGTTTTTGTATTACTTATTCTTTATTCAACTTATACACCCAACTGACCTTAACTTGAGTTTCAGCTTTTGATTCGTTATCACTACCGTCACTCATTAGCACTTTGCACGTGTAAGTTTTGTGTAAGTCGTCGTCACCACTGTTACGTTTGGCACTTCCGCTCAAACATCTGTAGGGTTATAAATTAGTTTGGAAGTAGGTTCGGTTGGAGGAAACCGGTAGGTTTAAATAATAGGCGTCCTTGATATTAATACTCACTATATTATATATAAGGTTTAGTAGAAAGTAGTAGTATACAGAGAGCGAGGCTCGTGACTCTGATGCCTCTACCCGAGTTCGTTGGGTCGATCTTTAATCCTCTGGCGTCTCGTTATCTATCGCGCAGACTATATACACACACACCCTCGCAATAAGAATAGGAACGCACATGCGCAACTTTACATAGGGAAACTCGATACATCAGAATTCAAATAAAGTGGTGTTCCATTTAACGATCAACCTTTGAGTCATGAGAATGGTAATTTTTCTAAACCACCATTGGCAGCAGGTATTCAGTTTTATGATATAAACGATTTTTATCGTTAATTTTTTTTAGATTTTGTTCACAATTTCATATACACAGTGCTCCTTTTTTGTGTATGGTCATAAGACTGGGTTAACGCTAGCCGATGTCAACGACAATTTATTCTATTATCATTATTGTTCCTATCTCCGTTAATAAGACCCCCCTGTTAACGCTAAAAATGAAGGAGAGGGGAGAAGGAACTCTGAAAAACCAAACTTAAAAACATGGAAAAAGGTTGATAGAAATACAATCATTCCAGGTGGTACGTCTCTAAATGAGAAAAATCCAGCCATATCTTCCAACTTAGTACACCGACGCAAAGAAATGGATATTGCAAGTCAGGGAGACTCGCAGAATCGTGAATATTTTAATGGTACGAAAGGTCCTGTACAACAAATCGCAAAGATGTTGAAGGAGTGACTTCTGCTGTATCTCAAAGTGTACTAAGTGTCAGGGATTGGGACACATTGCAAAATTTTGCAACTCTGATACAGCAGTATGTGGGTACTGTGCAACCGAAGGACATCCCCTTGCCACATGTTTAAGCAGGAATAAATCAGCGGTATGTGCATTATGCAAGATGCAGAATAAGCAGAGTGACATCGTGTCTAATAATGAGTGCCTATTATACTTAGCAGTACTTCAACGTTTTATCACACATAAAGATATGGTGCAACTTAACAAGATAAATATCATACAAGCCTAACCTCGATAGAAGCCGTAATGCGGTAGACGAATGTTTTCAAACAGCATGTGAGGATAGTGTTGACATACTTCTATCACAAGAAATATTAGCCTGCAAAAATAAAGTGATAGGCCTGGGTAAATATGCAAATGTTGTTGTGGTGGGCAATAAAGCAGGTGAACAGTCATGGGCTTGTTTTGTAGTCCTTAATAAGGAACTCGCTGCAACAGTGTGGTCTAGCTTGAGCACGAGCCACTATTTGGTTGCACATATTGTGGGGCTTGCAACAGACTTTTATGTTTGTTAGCCTGAACTGTCAATACGGAGACCCAATCCAGGTCCATGTGCAACAGCTAATGACAGTCCTTGATTTTTTAAATACTGACTTAGTTGTAGTTAGTGCAGACGTAAATGAAGTGTCACCTTTGTGGTGTTACTACCCAGATGCCTCTGATAAAAATGGACAATGTATTGAATAACTCATGCTGTGATATGGTCTCAGTCCGGCTAATACTCCCGAGCATCTGTGTGAGTTTGTGAGGGGCAACAGGAACATAGATGTTATAAATGTTGGGCAATCCATACAAAAGAAGATTAGAGATAAGTAGGTGAGGGAAAATGCTACCTGCAGTCAACACATGGTGATTGTATTTGATTTGGTGTCCAAAGAAAGGCCAAGGACTCGAATGAGACAAAGGTAGTATAACTTGGCGATAGCAAACTGGCCTTTTTAAAAATAGAATGTGGAGAAAAGATCTCTGGGACTGCTACTAGATGAACCTCAGTTCGTTGCTGAAGTGAATCACTTCGTGAAAAGGGTAACAGCTATCCTGAATGCATCTACACGAGGAATTGTATCACGCAAAAAAGAGTACCAAAAGTTTGTTTCATGTTGGACCCAGAAGCTCATGACGCTACGGCGTGATCTCTATGAAAAGCGATGAACATTTCAAGGATTAAGAGATCAGAAAGAAAGAGACAAAATGCAAATCCAGCTGCGGGATGTTAGGAAAACTTACAAAAGGACTATTCGAGATACCAGAAGCAAAAGTTAGAAGAAATATGTCAGTATCTGTGGCAATAAGGAGCCTTATGGTCACGTACATGAGGTTTTTTAACGACAAAGTAATGCCAGCAACGGCCACATCTTCTATGACTGCCGAAGATGTGTTCCCGGGAACATGGAATGATACGGATCGAGAAATTTTGAATGGCCTCTTTGCAGGAGAACCAGAGAATCAGATGGCTGGTGGTGATGAATCACAGGAGAACTCGGTAAAGCCGGATGTCTAATCATGGACTCCGGAGAAGGTAAGGCTGACCGTATACTCGCTCAGTAATGACAAGGCACTAGATAAAGATATGGTGGAGGTCGAGATGTTGAAGTGTGTGATGGGTACAACAATGCTAGAGAAACTTATGAGCCTATATAACAGCTGCCTTAAGTTGGAAACTTTCCCTGTGGCATGGTAGGATGGAGTTGTTAGAATCCTATTAAAAAGAATAGATAAGGATCCTGCAAGTGTTCGGTCATATAGACCAATTTGTCAGCTGTCAGTCCTCATCAAGGTTCTGGAAAAACTTATTAAAGGGAAAGTATCTCCACAGCTCACACATAAGATGAATACCTCCACACGATAGTTTTAATTTGTGGCTGAGAGGGGAACATAGAATGCTATCACTAAGGAGCGGCAGTTAGTTAATGAAAGTAATAGAAGGATGGTGTTTGAAATTTGCTTCGATATAATAGGGAGCGTTAGATAATCTGAAATGGTCACAGTATTGAAGCAATTAAGAAGAAGTAGAATCGCACAGAACCTGTGCTGTCTTATTGCGAGCTATCTTTCCAATAGAAAACTTACCATGGTGGACAACTATAAGGTGGTGATCAAGGAAACATTTAGGTGATACCCCGCAGGGATCCATACTGGGGCACTCTTTCTGGAACCTGTGTATGGAAGAATTGCTCCTGTGGCTGGAGGGAGCAGGTACCAAGCGCAACGGATACCCAGGCTCTTTGGATTATAACATGCCCATTGGGCCACTGTTACATCTCATAACAGCGATACGAGTGACAGGCATTGGGGTGAACCATGAAATATTACGAAACTGTTTAATAATAGTTAACACCTTCCATTTTTTTTTATCTTGAAAAAAAGCTGAAGAGGGCAACTGCAACACGCACACTATCTATGATTTCTTACAAAATTGAAACGCAGAGTCTTGGTTTAACGGGCTTAGAATCATATCAAAACCTTAAATAACAATGCGTATACTTTAGTCCTCATTGGCTCGATTAATTAATAAAAACAAAACAAATATATGGCCACCATACAACGTTCTCTTTGTTACGACGATTTTTTAAACAAAAGAATCGTTAGGTCGAGTGAAACGCTCTGTTAAAATTTAATGTTCGTGAGAAAACGACGACCAGAGCCGCCAGATTGCCACTTTAGAAAACTGGTTTATGGGGAAAAAAAATTAGTTGTGCTCGCGCACCCTAAATTTTTGGTCAAATGCGCGGGAGCGAGAAAATCCAACCTGATCGTTAATTAAACCGATTAGAGACGAGGACACTATGCGTTAACGCAGATATCGTAACCTACGACGACCAATATAGTAGCTCAAATAGTATTTTAAAAGAAATGTGACACCGAAGTGCAACTGCATTGATAATCTATTTTGCTTTGGCGGTATTTTTAAACAAAGTGTGATTCTCCACTTTTATTTCATTATTATTATCATTTTTTTTTTTTTTTTTTATTGAAACGCGTCCCCACCACTAATCAATTTAGATATAGTAAAAGCGTCCCATTCATCTTTGGTCAGGACTCTAGTTTCCATGTATTACCTCTAGACTCACCACAGCTATCCAAGTAAATGTAAGTACGATCTACGGAACTATAACTGATTTAATGAGCTGTTCGTGGTTTCACCATTATTTGGCATACACTAAGACATGCATGGCTTACTATTTAAGACAAGCATACAACTACTGGCAAAACTAACCAGAAAGCTTCGTTTGTCAAAACCAAATTTGAAGCACATCACTGGAAGCGGCTCACGGACCATGACGTACCGTTAACTAGCTTGTTGTTGAATTGTGCTATTTGGCGTGTCTTGAAAAATACACGAAGGAACATTTCGACGACTTGGTTTTATCCTAAAGCATCCCATTAAGACTCCAACGACAAGTCCCCGACACATTTGACACTTGAAACTGAGCCTTAGCTTTAGTCTAGGATGCAGCGTTACCTCAGTGGTCCTAGGCCAAGGCCTGAAAAATTCTGGAAAAGGCAACAAAGACCGTTATATGTTATTTTTAAAGCGGCGCAATAGATACCGATACTTTTAGCATTCCAACAACTCGATATATAAATAATACTGGGTCAGTATGGCAAGCTGCGAAATGCCGTAATAAAACTTAAAGCAGTGTCATCAGAATTTATTATTAAAGTGTCAACAGTCTCTCTTGATAGTAGCGTGTTCAGAAATACCAGACGATATGGTCACTGACGCTAGGTCAGAGCTTACCAGAGTGGTATACGTACATGAGGCACACGTTGCATCTTTGATCGGTATTTAGTAAGTCGATGCTTGGTTAGCATACCGTAAACAAGCATCGAGCCACGACAACAGCGCATGCAACGCCTGGGGTGCGATTCGCATTGAGAGCCATTTGGTCGAAGACGCTGACCTGCAAAGATGCTGTGCATTAAAGGTCTGGCTGACAAGTGGACTGTCTTATAAGTGCCAAGGCATGCTAGGGTGCAGCGAAGCAAAAAACCATTTAACACGCAATCATACGCAACAAAAAATTCTTATAACAACAGTGCGTATTGCTTTCGGACTAACGGATGCTGTTTGAAATTTAAGGTCTTTATCGGGTTTTGTTGGGGACACTAAACGAAATATAGACAGTCTTAGCTAACTGCATTGTATTTAGGAGTCTCTAGCGTGTGACTATAGGACTAGATGTATGAGTGTGCGTATGCATGGGTGAGAGTGTAGCGCTGCGCAACGTGTTCACTGATACACGTGATGTGTGGAAGAGTCTCTTTTGTAAATGGCTAGTGGACAAACGTGTTTTATCGTCTTTGCTCCTGCAGCTCCTTTTCACGTGTTGCGCTGCCCACGCGTATACCGGGATAACTCTGCCATCTTTTTCTTTTCGGTTATTTAAACACCACTGTAAATTCAGTTTTATTACTTACCCCTCTGTTCATAACTAGTTTAATAGTTCTCATCTACTGCGATTGTTTTCTAATTGTATTTTCAAGTGATTCGATGCAATACGCTCAATAGTGACTTCTAGGTCATATAATACCTTTTGTTATTTGCTTGAATAAAGTAATTTGGTTGTGTTTATTGTTGTTCAAAGTAAGTGCAGTGTTGTGTGTCATTTTATTTCAACACCTACTTCAGTGCCCCTTCATTGCCCAACGTCCTTTTTCTAACCTGGTGTGTTCCCAGTCCTGGCAAAAAATCAACCAAAGACCTAGAGCTTTACTGGCCTTTGACCTTTTCATACAGGTGCAAACATTAACAAGCTTACGCCATGCATTACTTATAAGAAACGCGCATTGTATTTATGTTACGAATTATTGCCAAGTAAGTTATTTGCTAGTCCCCACGACGCGCATTTATTTTTTGACACGCGCATTGTTCTTGAAAAATAGATACCCTCAAGAAGTTGATGCACCCGCTTTTCAAGCAGACCTCTATCGGTTCAGGCCTAAATAAGCGTTTATAAATAATTGATGGAATCTAGGACGTGCAAACTTGGTGTGTTGTATTTGTTCTGGCTATGAAAGAGCATTTCAGTCGTTTGACGGATGCTTGTAAAACGTAGACCAAAAGAAACATGCGAAAACACACCTCTTACAAGGAAATTAGCATTCGAACAAAGGTGCGTTTTTTATTGAGTGTAACCTCTGATGCATTTGCAACAGCTTGTTTCTTAATGGACTTATCAAGTCAGTTACGGTTTAATAAAAAAAACGTTAGTATGTCTGTCCATTATTCTGGCACGCGCATTGCAATTTGTCTTGATTTAGCATTAGAATCTGTAAGGGTTCTCTGTCTACCTGATCATCGAAGCATACAATGTAACAAAGGTTAAACATGCTTATCAAGCTTATCGAAGGGTTTGTATACAACTCCGTTGCTTTATAAGATTGTTCCAAATACAATTGAAGTAAATAATGCCTTCGCTATCCGAGGCAGCGCCGGTTTTTGTGGGTTTGTGGCGTGGACATTGCTTTGTAAGCTCACCCATTACTGTGATCGCAAATGATGAAGCCAAGTCCTAGTGGCTCGTTGCTTATAAAGCATACCCTTAATGCGTTCATGGCAGTTAGAATCTTAGCAGACCAAAAGTTGTGGATTAAATAAATTGTTAAAAATAAGAGTCTCGACTGCCACGTGTATTTTCCCTACTGCTACCATTCACACATACCACCTATCGCAAAAAATGCATTTCTTCCCCCCGACGAAGGACCGATAAGATTGTCAAAGTTCAATCACGTGCAATGCTTCTTCCCTCTTCAGGAAAGGCTGCCCAAAATTTTTTTAAGTTCTTTTACTAGCCTTGATTTTATTGTAGGTATACTCAATATTTTTTTTTTTTATTACTCTTTTTGTTTCAATGTGACACGCGCACTTTATTTTCCTGTTCTTCCATTTCGTTATGTTTCTTTTTCCACCTTTCTTTGCTTTTTTTCTCCATCTGCTGCTCTTATTTTTTCTCTATTTGCTCTTTTTCGTCTTTTTCTCTATTTTTTTGTAACACTCGCACAAAATGTGGTGAAAGGCCAGAGAGCTGAGTCCTTGTAATTTTTTTTAACGTGCGACTTCTGTTTTATTATGGCGGTATTTTTANTCCTATAAGAAGGTTCGTTATTGCTGAGAATATAAGCAGTTTATGGTATGATTTAAATACTATAGTTTTTAATAGGTAATACGACAAAAAACATACTTGAAACTGGAAAAAGTGGGTATGCTTATTCAAAAGGTTTAAAAGCCCTTAACGAGAGTAAGTAACAATTTAATAGAAAACATTTTTCGGTCTCTGAATTATCATTATTATAATTGTTGTTATTGTTACTGTTACAAGTACTGTTACCGTTACCGTTATCGTCATCGTTGTTGTTATTATTATTGTTATTGTTATTATCATTATGATGTTATGATGTTTTGAGCACAGACCCAGCAACCCCTGACAGACGTTCTAGGAGCGCACCTACTGCAGAGCTGGCCAGGCGAAAACTAAGGCCACCGAGGCACAGTTGCTCATCGACAGAAAGGTGATATAGCAAAGTGCTTTGCAGAAGCCTGCCCACATTTAAACACCTACGCAAGCCCCTATCCTGCACATTAACCACGCGTCAGCCATATTGCAGAAGCCCAGCCCCGGAAAAGAGGTAGGGCAGCAGACTCAAAGCACCTAAGAGCATAAGCAACCAAGCCGCAGACGCTCATCAGCAGAAAGGTAATAGAGCGAATAAGTTCAAGAAATTCTGCACGCGCTTAAGCACCTACACAGGTCCCCATCTTGCACACCGACCACCCTACAGCCGCGCCCTGGTGGCTCCACCACGAAGCCCTGTCACAACCCCCCCAAACATCATGAACACTGCAGCGAAGACAAAAACCCACGCCCCTATGATGGCACCAGACCCAAGCGCGCACAACAGAGCACCCCCTGCTTTCACTTAGTCGTCAAGAAAACCATCCTTCTTTTTGGGACCAGAGAGCTGTATGTATGAATTAAGCGACTGCAGTCCATCTTTTTCTGCTAAGTAGCATTTAATAAATTACGTTATTGAGATTAAAGGTTTTTATTAACTCTTTCAACACATTTTGTTTGGCTTGCCACTCGGTGTGGACACAGACAAAGAGCGAATGGTCTGCGTGATCTTTATCGTAGCCACAGTACTAGCACGCAACCGTCTGTGTTTTTTGCATCTTCTTGAGGTACGAACAAAAACACCCGTAATTTAAGAGGAATAAGGTGAGATAGTGATCTACTCCCCCGTGTTTTCTTTCATTTAATTTCTTGACATCTTTTATCAGGCATGCTGTCCATCAACCTCTAGTTTCCTCTTGCCATCTAAGTTGCTAGCGTTCCTAGGTTTTCTCCGGGGCTTTTTTTGGCCTCTCCTTTTTAAATCCTGCTTTGTAAAAAAAGATCAATGGGAATTACGCCTGCTATTACCATTATCGCAAACTCCAAGACTGTGTCACAGACGTAAGCTATCCTCAAGGCTCTTATTCTTTAAACTTGGGTGCTTTTTATTCTCTTCTTTCCGACGTTCATTTTATCTCTCTACATTTCAGTCTTGTACAAAATAATAGACTGGGCCGTTAATACGAGAAGCCTGCGCTTTGCAGGTTTTGAACCTCTAACGTTCTGCATGATTCAGCTGAATGCCACTACTCTTGCCACCACCTTGCCAGCTGCTTCCTTAAGGTGACTCTCAAATGTCAGTTTTCTATTCAGCGTCACCTCTAGGTATTTTACGGCATCCTTCGTCATTACTTCTCCTTCTTGTACCTTCAAAGGGCTGATGGTATGTATCTTTTTCCTCGTCTATAAAACCATCTCCATTTTTGTTGTTAAAATTTCGAGCAACTTGTTTATTATCTATGAAACACTCTTCGCATTACCTGGTTAAGTCATATCTAGACAAATTTCGCCGTGCATTTAACGATCACTACAGCAGCATCGTCCGCGCATCCTACTAAGGACGTCTCCTCTGGCATTTCCTGATGGAGCAGTCCGTCGTATGACACGTCCCAGAGATCGGGTCCAAGCTTGAATCCCTAGAATGCCCCTGCAGTTATTTTTTTTTGTTTCACCTTCTGTTGTCGTATAGGTCAAGAAGCGGTACTTAAGATGATCTCTAAATACTCTCAACCGATAGTCTGGTGTTCTGAATGTGTGTTCAAAAGCATGAAACATGTCCTTGAATCTTGCTAAGTTAAAAGCGTTCTTTATATCCAAGGTCACCAGAAGAACAGGGGGTCTCTCTCCATAGCATATGCCCCTTGTGTTTTGAGCTACTTTTACTACTATTTTTACTGCTCCTGTGGTAGATCTTCCAATTCCGAATCCGTACTTCCTTACAAATAAGTTTCCCACGTTTTGTATGGAATGTAAATGATGAGCCTCAAGCAGCTTTACATATAATTTTTCAGACGTGTCTGCCATGCATAATGGCCTGAGTGGTGATAGGGAGTTAGTCTTACACTTGCCTTAATCAATAAGTACCAGCCGTATGATTTTCTAGGCAATTAGGAACAACTTCCTTCGCAAACATGCATTATATAGGTTTAAGAGCAGTTATGGGTGTTTTGCCACTTCTGTTTTAGTGACATCTGCCGATATGCCATCTGGTCCAGAGGCATTTGCATTTTTAAGCGATTTGGCTGCTAGCTTTAGTTTCTCCTGGGTAAATAAAATTACATCTTTTATGAGCTCTAAATCTGCTTTATCCTCGAGTTCTAAATGCATCGAAAATAGCGAATCCTCGATATGCCTTATGGTATCATCGTTTTTGTTTGCAGTTGGGGCCAGTATCGCCAGTTTTTTCAATTGTATCTGGTATGCTGTGCTCCAAGGGCTGTTACTTACTTTCTGGCTTAGAGTATGTCTGCACTACTTTTTGCTGTTCTTAATAGCAGCTCATATCGCCTTTCTTGTAAGCTGGTACTCGGCATACCTTTGTCCAGGCTCCGGTCTGTTTCTAGTTCTACGATAAAGGCGTCTGTGTTTAAGACTTTGGCTCCTTAATTCGGCAATTTTCTCGTTGCACCAGTAAATAAAGCGTTTGCCATTCCATTTTTTTTTTCTGGGCATGGAAGCCTAACATGTGGTTTTAAGGAGTTGCATGGTTGCCTCAGTGAGCTTCTGTACTTCTTCTGTTTGGTTTATCTTTTTAAATAAAAGCGATGCCATTCTTGACTTTTTTTTGCTAGTCGTTCTGTATCCAGCTTCTTAACAATACATCTCGTTTCGCGTACAATACCTCTTCTGTCTATTGTATCATTAATTTAGAATACGATGTATTGGTGATTGCTACCATTTTGGTCCTCAACTACCTGCTATTTCTTCACTCTTAGCGCACGGCTTTTCGAAGCCAGTGTAATGTCTGGTATTTATTCACCAAATCTCGGCCTTCGGAAAGTCGTGGTCCTTCGTTCGTTTAAAACGACCAATCCTTGTCTTGTTGCCATATCTAGGACTAACAGGCCCTTGAAATTTGTTATAGGGATTCCCTATTCTGATTTTGCTATAAAGTCTCCAGTGACTAAAAGATTACCTTCCATCCAATCCATGATGGTATCTTTGTAATAACTTATTCTTTTTCTGTATTGCTTTACACTTGTGTTTGGTAAAAAGAGCAGCTAAAATTCATAATGCATCCACTTTTTAACCAGACAAAATGTCTTTTCGATCCGCTGGGGTCTTGGTGGATTTTATCTGGTCCAAGGACTAAAATGGCCGAAATATTTACTTCGTTGCTGAACGACCTAGGTGGCTTATGGCTGCTATTCTGCTCGTTCATGAGCGCTGCGTTGACCTTTTTTTCGCATAATATTTCTGGCAGAAAGGCGTCTGCGTCAATGGCCCCGTTAATGCTCACTTGTAGAACTCTTGTGATTACATCTTGTTAATTTTATTTTTTCCAGGATCTGTCTCAAGGCCCTGCACTGACTTAGAAGAAAAAAAAAAAACAAAAAAAAAAAACAACTTTTGCACGCTTTAGGTCTAGGCACATAATTGGTGCTTTCTCCTCCATACGTAGATTCACTGCATAGGACACGTTTTGGTTCAACCGTCCAGTTCTTAGCTCTTCGCTTGTTCATCTCGCATTTCCAGCAAAGGCCTGATCGGTCTGGGCCTTTACAGTCATGTCTTGTGTGCCCATATCCCAGGCACGTGTAGCATCAATGGATGATGATCCTGTGCCTTAGTCGGTATCTGATCAATTCTACTGCTATTGTCCCTTTCCTTAAAAGTGACAGAGTGCCAGCCTTGTCTATTTTGGCTACGGCCATTCTCTCCTGCCATCAATTTGGGAGTTGGATATTCACTTTAAGTTTGTCTGAGTCTATTTCTCCCGTTTAAGCAGCCTCTGAACAATCTGTTATTACTTTATCTTTATCAGAGACTGCCTATAAGTTCAATACCTTTAAGGTAACTTTAAGTTTTTTTATTGTACCTCTCCTGCTGTTCCAATAGCCAGTAAGATGGCCTGCGTTAACTTCTTCTTGTCTTTCGTGGTTTTATTGAGCTCCACTAGAATACAACCAGCCATTGAGCTGCATGTTCGAGCTACTTTTACTCTACAGTCTCTCAGGTTAAAAGCGTTACGGAATACTCCTAGTACTTTCACGTATGATTTTTCTTCTGCTGGTTCTACGATGATGGCCTCATTCCTTTTCTTTCCCTTTCTCTGCTTCTTTATAACCTCTCCTAGCTTATTTTTGTTCTAAGTCAATGTGCTACCAACCGGTTTTTTTCTAGCAGCCATTTGCTTCTTGCCATTTGCAATTGCCTGCTTTCTTTTGCTTATGACTTCCTTCCACAGGTTGTCGCCGCAGTCGTTCTTAATTTTTTCTGATGAGATCCGATTATCGGTTGCGCCATCGTCTCTACCTTTTTTTGTGGAGGCTGTCTCATCACACGAGCAAGCAGAGATGTCCTTAACATTAACATCATTCCCACAGTTTTCTGGTGGCAGTTTTTAAGGTCCTTTAAGAGCCTACAGACTTCTTGCAGGTAAACTCTGGCTGACTTTCATGTATGGCTGAGATTTGGCTACCTGTAACTGATTTCTTATTACCTTGTAGGATGTCTGTCATCCTACTTAGTATATGTTTTTCCTTCTCTTCTGTGTCACTCAGGATTTTCTGTAGGTGAGCGACTACCGTTGATTTAGCCAGTGCCAGCTGATGTTCATTTTGGCAATTCTGGTCTGTATCCTGTGATTCGTTGGTCCTATTGATTAACCAACTTCAGCTGTCATTTGCTTTCGGATGTTCAAAAGCAAAGGACCTTCGTAGACACCTTTGTGGCCTTTCCCAGAATTCGTGAGGCCAACACCAGCCATCTAAGCTTTTACTTAATCGAAACTGGTGTCGAATTTCCTCTGAGAGGCTACCACCTGGGGTACGTTTATTTTATTAGCATCACACATGTTTGGTTTAAGCCCTCCCCTGTGTGGAACTTGTTATGAACATACTGACCAAACTATTAAGACCTTTTCCTTGGGATACTTGGCTGGGAATCTGCTCTTGCATTTAAACTCCAAGCCAGGGCTATGGAGGCTTAGCCTCTGGTATGGGCTTCCTCCAGTGTATCGTAATCAATGCGTCTTGTAACTTTTGCGTTGTGTAGGGTATTATCTAGGTCCCGTCATGCATCCAAGCTGCTCTTTTTTGTTTATTGAAAAGAAAAAGCAAAATAATGAGCAGACGCCCCCCAGCACAAGCACAAACTCAGCCACCCCTGACAGAGGCGCAAGAAACACACGCACTGCAGGATGTATGGGGCGAAAACTAAGGCCACTAAGGTACAGCCACACATCGGCAGGTAGGCGATACAGCGAAGCGGTTTACAAGAACCTGCCCGCATTAAAGCACCCACGCAAGCCTACATCCAGCACACCGACTGCCTGACGGCCATGCCACGGTGGCCCCATCCCCGAAGCCTGACCAGCACTTTCCTGAACACCATGAGCACCGTACCGCAACGGATCCACAAGCACACCACGAAGCACCCCCTCACTTACACTCAGTTGTCTAGAAAACCATCTTCCTTTTTGGCTCGGAAAACTGTACGTATGCATTCGACTACTGCAGTGCACCTTTTTCCGTAGAGTAGCATTTTTTTCATAACGTTGTTGGGATTAAGAGTTTTGATTCCTTTTTGCAATACATTTCGTTCAGCTTGCTATTTGATGCAGTCTAAAAACATATATTCTGCGTCATCTTTATCGTAGCTGCAGTACAGTGCACAGCCGTCTGTGTTTTTCGTATTTTGTTGAGATACGTGCGAAAATACACGTGATTTAAGAGGATTTGGGTGAGACAGTGATCTACGTTTCCGTATTTTTGATCAGTCCACTTCTTGACATCTTTTATTGGCGTGCCATCCATCTACCTCTAGTTTTCTTTTGCAATCTATGTTTTTAGCGCTTCCAGCTTCTTTTCCGGGGTTTTTTCTTGGCCTCTTTTTTTTTTAAGTTCTGCTCCATGAGGTGCCATAATCGACCTTGCCTCGCAAAGAGGTTAATACGGATTGCACCTGCTATCACCATTATAGCAGACTCTGAACTGTGCGATAGGCACAGGCGATTCTCAAGGCTCCAATTCTTGAACTTACATGAATTTTACTCTCTTCTCTTTGACGTTCACTTCATCTCCACACATCTCAGCCCCGTACGAAATAATAGACTGGGCCGCGGACAAAAGTAGACTACGCTTTGCAGGTTTCAGACCTCTTACGTTCTGCATCATTCGGCTTAATGCCACTACTCTTGCCACCGCCTTGTTTGTTGCTTGCCTAAGGTGACTTGAAAACGTAAGCTTTCTATAAGGCATCATCCTTAAGTATTTTACGGCATCTTTCGTCATTAATTCTTCTTCTGGTACCTTTAGGAGCATGATAGTATCCATCTTATTCCTTGTCAATAGTAATATCTCCGTCTTCCTTGTTGCAACTTCGAACCTGTATTTCTCCATCCATGGAATCACTCTCTGCATAACGTTGTTAATTTGTATCTGAATAAGGGTCATTGTGCGTTTGACGATCACTATAGCAGCATTGTCTGCGTATCCTTTCAAGAACGTCCCCTCTGGTGTTATCTGGCAGAGTACTCCGTTGTATGACACGTCCGAGAAATCGGATCCGAGTATGGACCCCTGGAATGTCTCTGCAGTTTTTCCATCACTATCATGTATGCTCTGCCCCAAGGGTCGTTATATACTTCTTGGCACAGACTTTGCTAACACTGCTTTTTGCTATCCTTAATTGCAGCTCGCATCGTCTTTTTTGTAAGCTAGTAATTGGGCATGAAAGCCTTGCATAAGGTTTTTAGGAATTGCATGGTTGCCTTGGTAAGCTTCTGTACTCCTTTTACTGTGTTTAGCTTTGGTTCATCTGTTTGAATAAGAGCGATGCCATTCTTGACCTTTGCCGCTGGTCCTTCTGTGTCTTACTTTTTAATATTCTATTCTGTTTTTCCTGCAATGCTTCTTTTGTCTATTGAATGGATAATTTCAAAGACGATATTTCGACGATTGCTGCCATTTCCGTCCTTAATTACCTGCCATTTTTCCGGTCTCGGCGCAAGACCCTCCAAAGCCAGTATAATGTCTGGTAACGGCTCGTCAAATCCGAACCTTCAGAAAATAGGCCTTGCCGCTATATCTAGGACTGCCCAGCCCTCAGAATTTGTTGTAGGCACTCTTCATTCTAATGCTCTTGCGTTTAATTCTTTAGCAACTATAAGATCACCTTCCATGCCATCCCTGATGGTATCTTCGAGGTAATTTATTGTTCTTCTGTGTTTCTTGATACTAGTGTTGGGTGAAAAGTAGCAGCTGGTATTCGTCGTGCCTCCACCTTTCAGCTAGTTAAAATGACTTTCTGATCTGCTTGCATCTCCAGATTTTGTCTGGTCAAGGAACTAAAATGGCCAACATATTTTCTGCGTTGCTGAGCTATTTAGGCGACCTATAGTTTCTGTACTGCTTGCTCATGAGCGCCACGTCTACCCTTCTTTTGCATAATATTTGTGGCAGAAGGGCGTCTGCATCGATTGCCCTGTTTATGTTTTTATGTGGAAATCTGAGCATTATGTCAGGTTTCTTTTTTTTTTGTCCAGAACCTGTCTAAAGGCCCTGCACGCTCAATATCTAGACATACAATAAGTGCTTTTTCCTTTTTTTTGCAGATTCACTGCATAGGACACATCTTGGCTCGGCGCTGCAGTCCTGAGCTCTGCGCTTGTCCATTCTCATCTTCAGCAAAGGCCTGATTGGTTAAATCCTCTACAGTTGTATCTTGTGTGCCCATATCCCAGGCACCTGCAGCATAGCTGGACGATGATCCTGCACCTTGGTCGACACCTGTTGCATCCTTCTCACATCGTCCCTTTTCTTAAAAGGGACAGAGCACCAGCCTCTTTCATTCTGGCCAGCGCCATAATCCTCTGCCATTAATTTGGCAGGATGTAATGAGGCAAAATGGCCTCTACATTCCAAAATGCTTTTGCTGATGCAACGCGTATACAAAAAGCAGAAAGTCGAAGCTTCTCCGAATTTACTTGTTCTTCGGGAGCTGTATACACGCTGAGAGGAAAGGACGAGGACACCAACGGACAAACAGTAGACCCGCAGAGACGCAGCAGTGCCAACGAGGAAGGACAAAAAAATGCGAACGCGACTACCGAGACACAGCAGTTGCTGAGTATGAGAGTGACTGTGAAAGGAGATATGTGGCGGCAGCAGTGGCGGCGGCCATTGCTCGAGCGGAAGATCGTGAGTCAGTCTGGAGTAGAGCCTCGAGTGGCCCGCTTAAGCGCGAGAGCTTGGTGGTTTTGCGAGATTTCGTGGCCAGAGTTAAGAGAGAGAGTTTTCGAGAAGGTGCGTTGAGTGTTGAGAGAAGAAAGAGAAGTGGGTGTGCGAGAAGAGAAGCTGCTGTGTTCTTCCAGGACGACGAGGTCTCTAGGTCGAGGACTACGGCCGCTGAGAGAAGAAGAAGAGAAGGAAGTGAGAGAGAGAGAGAGAAGAGAAAGGTGAAGCCACAGGACGAACGACCCGCTCGAGGACGCTGGATGACATCACGCTGGGTTGGACTCGCAGACGTTTGACCAGGAGGTAAGGCTAGAGAGAGAGAGAGAGCGAGAGAGAGAGAAAGTAGTGTGTAGCGTAGACAGTGCAAGAGAGATAAAGATTGTTGTGTAGACCGTGCGAGAGAGAGAGAGAGAGAGAAAGAGCGTGGGTTGACGAGACGAGGTGTACGAGAGACCGCGAGGTGCATGCTTGGGAGAGCCGCTATTGTTTGTGCGTATTGTCGTGTATTAGGGTAGATAGTAGAGTAGAGAGAGAGAGAAAGGCATCGTCGAGCAGAGAGAGAGAGGGATAGAGTGTATAGTAGTATGAAAGTTTGGGGACGGAGTGTGAGCGCGTGTATAGTAGTGTGAGTCTAGGACGAGCAGGAGCCCCTCCTGGTCCCAGACCAGCAGGACGTGGTTGACGAGCGCTCGAGGCTCGCAGGGTGTGAGGTGAGGTCGCTGCAGCGCAGTCCAGAGGGCGAGGTGAAGCATTGTGTCATGTATTGTGAAGAGAGTGATACTGTGTAGGATTGCTAAGTGTTTTAAATAAAAGAAACAGTGAAAGGTATTTGTGTGTGCGTCAATTATTGGTCCTCCCCGTAGAACGGAAGAACTCCCACGCCAATTCCCCTTTTTCAGGAGCAGAAACCCAAGAGGTGAGAGGGACAATGGTGACAAACGTGATTGAGATTTGCTAATGCTGCGTCGGCACCTATCTTCCTTTACTTCGCTTTTTTCCGCTTCTTTATTCTCTTTTCTGGCTTATTTTTGTTTAGAGTTGGTGAGCTACCTAATAGCTTCTTTCTAGCAGCCACTTGATTTCTGCGGTTTGCAAGTGCCTGCTTTCGTTTGTTTACGTTTTTCTTCTACCGTTCGTCGTCATCGTCATTCTTACTTTTTTTTTATGCCCTCCAATCTTTGGTAGTGCCGTCGTCCCTACCTCTTTTTTTTGGAGGCTGTCTGATCACACAAACTGGCAGAGATGTCTTCAACACTAACATACTTCTCACAATAGTCTGGTGGTGACCGTTATGTTCCTTTAAAAGCCCACAGATTTTCCATGTGCACTCTGACTTTCTTGAATGTACTCTTGACGTTTGGCTGCCTGTAAATTGCTTTCTTAATACTTTGTAAGATATCTGTGATCCCACGTAGTTTTTTTTTTCTACTCCTTTTTTGCGTCTTTTGGGTTTTTCTGGGGGTGAGTAACACTACCATTGATTCAGCCAGTGCTAGCTGATGTTCATTCTGGCTATTCTGGTCTATATGCTGTGATTAGTTGGTCCGGTTGATCAACCAACCTCCAGTCGTCATTTGCTTTCAGATGTTAAAAAGATTCCAGATGTTAAATATGCACGTGACAGTGTGACCAGTAAGAGTGTCACAGCCCGATTTTCCCACTCGCCAGTGTCACGACGTAAAAGTTCTTGGAAGATATCACTTTTGTATTTAGAAAGGCCGTCAGGCACAAAGTCAGTACAAGGTAAGCCATTCATGAGGTAAGCTGCAGCGACAACAAAGAAGTCTGTCCAAGCCTGAGTACGATGGTTACCAATGTCAAAGATCCCATTTTGCCGTCTAGCGGAGTAGCGCAAATCAATTTCCGACCGAAGAGTAAGGCGCTGAGCGAGCGTCTCTGGATTTTGGTGAGTTATCAAATTGTACACGAACGATGCTAACATAAGCTCGCGCCTATGCTTTGGTTTGATCCATCCAAGCTTTAGACGATAAGGCGTTACATGTGCATTATACGCAAAGTTTCTGAAGACAAACCTTACACATGCATTAAGTAACCGATGTAACTTCAGTTCACGAGTTTCGTCAAGACCATAGTAAACCGCAGCATTGTAATTAAAATAGGGCACTATCATAAATTCCACCAGATGCTTTCGTAGATCGATTGTAAGAGAGTGACAATGCTGTCGTAACGTGTGTAGAGAGCGATACACTTGTGTGAAGATATAGTCAATATGAGCAGACCAGGACAGATCGTTGTTCAGCCAAACTCCCAAATTTTTGATATTCGTCTCATACTCAATGTGATGGCCCAGGACTCTAATCCGATCGGGTAGAAGGAGAGAGAGAGAGTGACTAAATAGATTCGTTACCAAGTATATTTGCCTCTCCCCTCTTTCTCCGCTTATCCTAGCCGTACGATAGGCATGCAGATTAGAGTCCAGGGGTGATAAAGAAGAGACAAAGCAGCAAGTTGGCCTTATTGTTTGTTGCGAATAAAACGAGTTAAAAAAAGGCGATTCCCAGTTGTCGTTCGTCATTATTGATTTCTCTTCCTTCTTCCCTCAACGTGGCTCAGCAATCGCTCGATGTTACTGAGGCGTCACTCGGCCTTGATCACTGCTAAATCTATTTTCCAGAAAATTCCAACCTTGGCTCTGCTACCAATAAATATCTAATGTCGTTTACTTACTTGATCCTTTCATTAACAAAAGGAGAGTCTTAAATAAAATTCGACATAATAAATAAATAATAAGTACCTCTTTTGATCGTTAGGGAATTTTAGGAAGAGAGTTTGACATGCGTAATAATTGTAAGCTTTCTGAAAAAATTGATACAATACCTAGTAATTTATTCAGCAGAATTAAGTTTTAAAAAAATACACTACGAATTTGATTTGAAACAGGTGTTTCACTATTGCGCTTTCAATTCTTATAAGTTCAACAATATTCAACAGAGCTTTCAATCAGCAAAATTAACGACAGAAAACGGACAAAATTGAGCAAAGATTATTCAAAACAGTAGTACTAATCTCGTACGAAGTGATTTGAAGCGAAATACTGCGAAGATCGGACAAGGTGACAAGCGAGACTCATGGAAATTGTCTCAAAATTGAAATGACCGCTGAGCAGCCTGGACTGTGATTAAAAAGCTGCAAGGAGCTGATAAAAAAGCTGTGAAAAGCTGCTGCCAGTGGCAAGGGCGAGTGACGAATCCTCAATCATATCTTAGAAATCTTAGAAAAGCTAACAAAGACGAAGAATCTTATTTCTTGTAATGTATGCATGAGCTTTCCCTCCTACGGAATCATGGAAAGTTCCATACGTCGCTCTGTCTTCTCACATCACTTCGCTCTTACGCTAAAGTTTGCGGTTCTGCATAAATTATTTTTATCTATTTTTTTTTTTTTTTTTTTTTTTTCGGTAAGTATTTTGGGGAATGATACTTTTATTTTTGTTCCAGACGACTTTTCTATAGTCAGTTATCAATAATCATCATCATAATCGTTACTAATGCTAGTTGACGTAGTGTTTGATTTGCTATGTTTCAACCCTATATTGTTGTTTACTTGTTGATGCATTGGCTGTGAAAAGGAAAATGAAATTACATCCCTTTTACTGCGTTATAAAGTTTGTAACCCTATGGATAACTCGTGTTCATGCTGTCAAAGTATTTTTAACTATAGACTGGTTGATATGTTGTCACCAGTTAAGTCAATATACTGTGAAAAATTGTGTGACGAATGGAAAAATTTAACAATGTTATTTCAGTAATATAAGTCATAACAAAGTTACAAACTGTATCAAAATTTGTCCTTTGACTATTGCTGTAATTGAATTTGATACCTTTAATTTTGCATACATAATCCTCACTACCATCGGGTTTTTCAATCTTGTATGCGTAAAACTTTAGTCTGCTAGATGAAGGCGAAGAAATGTATGTCCCAACTATTTTATCAAACAATTCATCAGTAAGACTACCTAGTGCCGTACCAATGGGTTAATCATCCAGTTCTTCTCGGAAAACATATAAAACGGAATTTCTGTCGTAATACAGAGCACGTTCTCCTAGAAAATGGAGATACTCAAAAATCTATAAGCGTGCTTGTGCTATCACAAAAGCGGCAACCCCAACGTTAGTTGATGATAATGACCTCAAGGCCTCAATCTTATTATTCCAGTTAACGTACAATGTACCTTACATGTCAGACACCATTTACATCGATTTCTGCACTTACGTGTTATTCCATTAATTTTTTTAAGATCATCACCACCTCATCCTTTGTCAAATTCTCATGTTGACCAAATTTACCCCACAAAGAATTAAATAGTAATTTTGCGATGGATTTGAAGCCAGCATTAAGGCTCATTTCATTTGTGTCAAGATTTAATTCCTTCAGATCTATGAATTTCGTTTATATAAGACTTTGTTTGCTTATTAAATATACAGGTAGGTGGGTAACCCAAGGCCACTGTTTTTTTGGAACAAAAATTCATTAATATTTTGTGCAAATAATTCTCTTTCGTCTCTTTCTTGATTGTACTGTGTTACCTGATATAAATAAACTTCATAAACATTTTTAACAATATAACCTACTTTAACTGACACCTTGACTTTTTCGGATACCCACGTTCCTATGAAAATGTGGTCTCTTCCACCGTCATGGATACAGTTCTTTTGAAGCATATTCTCGCAACACGTACGGCACAAAGAAAAAATTAGCGCACCGTGAATTTTCACCAGCAATACAGGATGATACAAATTCCTAGGTGGTAGCACATCACACATAATTTAATTGTTCACTTAGATGGTATCATTATTGTTACATACTTTTTTTTTACACTCCTCTTCGTTAAAGTATAATGTTGGATGATCCACGAGAAACATACCTTGTTTGCAAATACATGGATACAAAGAGCATACGTCAACGTACTAAATTTTCTGTCCATTCCGACAATTATACATTTTTACAGTGTTGTCTCTTTGACGATCGAAAAATGCATCACGTGGATTCAATGATTTTCTACTTCAATAATTTTTATTTTCTTCAATAAAATTTAAAAGTTCTTTGTTTTCACGTATTTCTTGGTTAAAGTGGCATTTCTATTTTTCTTTTAACTCATAATAAGACTTTCTTATATTTTTGTCATTCGTGCAAGACTTCTTATATCTACCATCCATTGTATCCCTAGTTGTCCAATTGGTATCTCAGTTTATTCAGTAACGCCATAGGCAGCTGTGCCAAAAATAACTTTGGAATTTCAATACGATTCCACGATGACCATGCACACCATTTAAAGGAGTACTCAATACAGCGACGAAGATACCTTCTGGTAAGTGCCTGTCGAAGCAGTGTCCAATAAATGTGTTCGATAAATCGCCAAAGAACGTGTTGTTTTATTCTATAAGGCCATTATAAAGCTTTTTCTAATTGATTGTTAGCCATTCCATAACCTTTTTGTGGTATTATACCAATTTAATTTTTTTTTTTTAATTTTTTTCTATACACACGTGTTATGACCGGACTTGTTCAGAGTAAGGTCTTAACTGTTTTACTTAAGTGTTATTCGTGGGGTTCTTAGAATTCAGCTCGTGGGCTTTATTTGTTCTTTTTGTATTAAATAATAATATTAATAAAAATAATATAAGTAATTAATGTATTACCTTATGCAAGTAATTTAATAATAATTTGCTCTTTTAAATACAATTAAATTGGGTCACTTCTACAAGGTTCAGCGTAAATTTCATTACTGATATTTTACTTACATCTATAACTGATTGTTGTTACTGGTGCATCGGAGTTCCCTAATGCTTTGTGCTGTAACTGTCAGTGTTTCCTTAAACTACACGAACGAGTTTGTGGCCAGTAGAAAGTTGTGATTTCGGCTTTCTCTGTTATCGCTGGAATCACTTTCGGCAGGTCTCCTTTGCTGTACCTCACTCCTTAGCGTAGTCTGATACTATTGATGTTCTGGTTACGCACTCGAGTTGCCTTAGCCAACACGTTATGCCTTAGGAGTATAAGGTACTCACGAGTCGCGAGAGCCAAAAGTTAATTCAAACTTAAGAGGACTGGTGACAGATGTAAAGAGAGCGATTTTTCCTCTTGATGGTGTGTTTTTATAGCATCAGAACGAGTAAAAGAGGCCTTTGGTTGAATTAGGTTAACTAATGAGCGATGTTCTTGCAGACTCCATTGACAGTTTCACGATGATGTTGCATGTTATAATTTTACATATTAGGTAATAACAATACAACATGACCAATTGCATTTTCTGACAAGTGCGATTGAGTTCTTGGGTCAATGATGATGAAAGCTCGTATCAGCAATAGAAGAACGCTAAATACAAGTTCAATTGTGACAGTAAGTTTATAAATTTTAAAATTAATCGTTCCAAGGATTTAACAATCAATTTTTAATATAATGAAGTAAAGTGGGTATTACAAATTTTTAATTAGTATACATTATCAGAATTGAACAATTAATGAGCAAGTAATTATTCATTCATACATACATGCATTTGTTCAATGAAGCTGGCCGTATTCTATGTCAACATATTATGAAGCATTGACCTTAAAGCTAATACACACACGCACACTTATAAACTACGTAAGAGTTCTTTCTGTCTTATGAGCTTCCTTTATATTAACAATACGTCTTATCTGAATTTTGATGGATGGATAGTTTTTAGTTATACTATAATTCGTATCAACTTGGGATGTAAAACACGCATGCTGATCAAAGCGATTATTGTGCATTGTCCACAAGGATCCACCTCGAATTTTGGAAAGGTTTTTCAAAATCTTAGCAAGCTAATCTTAAAACTTCCACGTCTTATTTACAGTGTTTGAATTATTTTATTCTGAGAGTGACAGATATAATTATTTCATACTTGTTCATTGTACCTGAATTGTAGCAAGAGTATTGCTGCCCTGTTGGCTGCGTCTATTTTGAAGAAGTCAACTAATTTGTTACTTAAAATTTTGGAGGGATCGCGGCACAAGAATACTACTCAATTTACAACTGATTAATTAAAATCCACCTAAAAAAGACAATTTTGCTGAATTTATCGGAACGGAGGATGGGAATAAACTAGGTGAAATAAATTTAAAATGCACTGATTATGAGCCACGAACGAAGATATATTTCGTGGCTCAAGGGAAAAACTCCGAAGAGAAAAACCCAAGAGAAGAAAAATTAATGAAAATACAAACGAGTGAGGTTGAACAATAAATTTAAGATAAACTTCCTGCAATGAACAGTGTGTATTTGTATATTGTGTGTAGAAAACGTATACGTGCGCGTCCGCACGTGTCTCGAAAAACTCACGAATCGACAAACGTCGCACGGTCCGTGAAGCGGATTTTCGCCGTGCTTTACTCGCAGCACGCCGAGCTTTTCGAAGATGATGCAGATGACGATGATGATAAAAAAAAGGAAAGCGTGAGAGAAATTAATCCCAAAAAGGTGACCCCCAGATACACGTGTGCGTGATGATGATGAGGAAAGATGTAGAAACCAGTAGGACGAATATAATACCCAACTATGCCAGATACTCGAGATCGCAGTTGACAACTGTAGACCGCTCTGTATAGACAGATAGTTCGGAACTGACCCGGCGCGCCCACCCAAAGTAGTTGCAAGACTCCCCTTCCCTTTTTAATTCTCCCACCCGCTGCAGTCGTCAGGACCCATCAATCCCTTACACCTTATGCGAAAAGCCAGGAAAAGAGAGAGAGAATGATGTAAGCAATTAAGAGAGGGGGAGAGACCTATGACCCGAGGACACTTAATAAGAGCAAAGGAGATGGAGATGTAGGCGCATGATAGAGAAGGAGAGAAAATGTCTAGCTAATGAGAGTATAGAGAAAGAGAGACATAATGAGAGTTAGCGCGAGAGCGATTAATTGTACCGACTGAAACAAAAGGAGAAAAAGGATGAAGGTAAGAAAGAAATTGACCGGCGCTTGCATATGTGAATATGTGGTGAATTTTGTGTGAACTCGGTGTGCTGCCACCTTCGGCGTGCTGTGAGGTTGATCCTCCACCGCTCACGAGGCGGTCTACGAATTTTAGTTGTTTCGACTAAACAGTACCATTTAAAAAACCGATCTTGATCTTTCGTATGCATACTATCGGGTAAATAAACGTTGAGCAGTCGTAGAGGACCTATGTACGATTGATTTTTGGGTTTGTTAGGAAAATGTTAAAAAAATGTTAAGAAAATTTGACTTGGGTAAGCCGCTTGCAGCCATATGAAAGTAATTAAGACTATTGAAAAATTTTATTTTCATAAGTTTCATTAATATTATTTTTGATCCATTTATGATGACGGATGGTACTACGCGCTCACCGTGTTTTTTCGCTATACATTTAAAAATAAATTGAGCATCGAGTCCTCGTACATTGTGAGCTATGCAAATAATCTTGTCAAAACATTTTTGGTGATCCGAAGCCAGATCTACCAACTATTTGATTAGATGAGTTTGAACAGTATATTTCTTTCTGCCGCAATTATCGCAGCTTATCAAAATACCTTGAACATTGCTACAAGATTTACAAACTTGTTGAACGACACACAAATTCACTTCGTGAATTTTTTTTTCCTTATCACCCACGATGGGTGTTGTCTGCTGCATCTTAAAATTTCAGAATAATATTAAAAAATAAGGTTTATTGCAGTTCAATTTTAACGGTTAAGTGTTTCATTGATGATTCACGGGTAAATACTCCTAACAATTGCAACAAAAAGAAATACCGCACCGATGTTTATGTTTCTTGTTTGATATTCGCACAGTTTCACAACATAAATGGCCAATTTTTATTTTTTTGCAAACGGTCGAAGATTTATTGTACCAACCTTTTCTCACATGGTTCTCAAAACCAGTGAAGTTCAAAAATAATCTGTGGCACAGATAAAATGTTTTTGATGGACTGGTCACATCGCAAAGAGAAGATGCATTTACTTGTAGTATGTCTTTTAGCATTTGTAATCCTTGATACACCAATAACTCTTATTGCATGGTATACAGTATCCATGACTACCGATTGCACCGATTGCAATTAGTATTGGCTCGTAATGCTTAACGTTTTGATAGTACACATTCAATCGTAACGCATAAACAACTTGTCCTTCAGTCTCTAAAACGTAACAAGTACCATCGTACAAAAGCCTATGACCACGCCCGAAAATTCAAAAGGAATAAACAACAATTTCTGTCTTGTGAGTCGAAAGAAATTTTGGAGACTTGTGAACTTCTACGAGGCCAAACCCTGTATTGGGCACACAAAGACAAAGGGCCTAGCCAAATAAGAGGGGTAAGACTGTCTTATCTCTAAAAAATCTAAAACAATTCATGTATGTGATGTACTATAAAAAAAATGTTTAGAAATTTTTTCAGACTTCAATCGGTTCATGGGTTCGCTATAGGCTCCAAATGGTAAGTTTTGGTTTTTTATAGATATCTCAACTATTTTTTAACCGGTCCTAAAAATTCTGATTGGAAGTTAAAGACAAAAATAATTCATAATAATTTAAATTTTTTCAAATATTTTATGCCAAATTCAAATTTTGGGAAACGCTCGAAATTTTTAAAATGGCTTACTTCTAAGAGTTTTATCGGTACAGACTCGAAAAAAATCTATAAAATGTATCATATTATATTTTATTGCTATAAATTTTTTCAGTTTTTTTGAGACTTAGCAACATGGATAAGATAATGAAAACCAGTTTTCACCCATTTTTTCGCTATAATGGCTTCAATATGCCTTAAATGAACTATAGAAAAAAATGATATATTATTTTTTAGCACTTTCATTAAAAAAATTGTACTTGAGAATACCTTATCAAGATGTTTACTTACGTAGCAAAGTGAAAAAAAAGATTGTTTGATTTTGAAAGTTAAAAATAATGTGAAAAATTAATTGCAAACAGAAATGAGTTTCATCAAATAGAGTTACATGTACCTACGAAGCATTGTTTAAAAAGATATTTGCAACTAAATGATTTCATTATATTATATTTGAACTTATGTTTTTTTTTATTTTTCAATGACGTTTTGCCATCTGCATGCTTACAAGATAAACTGTTCAAGGGTGATTAGTGCTGGGTCACCGTCCGCATACACATACGCCTACGGAAAAGGCCACAGAGAGAAGGGTATAGTGTAAAAGTACCTTGTTTTGATCGAAACAGATATAAATATTGACTGTTGTAGTAATACAACTGATTTTGTTAAATCTTAATAATCAATTCCTTAAAATTCAGCAACCTCATAAACTAAGCATAACCTTATGAAATCCAATATTAGGGATTTACTTTATCTGCATTTAATTTCTGCATTTTTTTATGATAATATACAGGTTACCAACAGCAGTTTGAGTTTAAATAATTACGTTATGTAGTTTTCTAACCTTAAGAACTTGTTTGAAATTATTTTTCTTGAAACTATTACAAAGTATGCTATACAAGTTATATAATAACTTTTTATCAGTACAATTAACTTAATGTTGAACATAAGTGCTTTTACATTGTGTTTCCCTTCTACTAATCTATTCTATTTTCTTAGTTAATTTGTTCCATTAGTAAAATTTTTAATAAAAATAAAAAATTAATACAACTCTTTGTACTGAAAAAAAAAAGTAAGAATGTACAAATGGTCCAGTACAGTGAGTTATGTTAAAAAATAAGCGTACTCTAGCGAAAAAATTCTTCTTTCTTAATAAACGTGCACTAGTAATTCCTTTATTAGTATATTACTCAACAAGTTCGGTTTCAATACAGTAAACATTGAACAATTTAATAAATTTTGTCTTTAGGTTAGATCGTTTTGTTCAGTAATTATTTGAAATATTGATAAAAATTGAATACGAAGAAATGTTTAAAATACAAATTCTATCATTATTTATGTAAACCGTGTAGCTATGTAAATGTTCTGTAGTGTGCATTGTATCAATTTTAGAATTTCCCCACACTGTCTACACAGGATCATGATTTACTAACTTAGTGCTTATTTGCTCATAATCATATTATACGTAAAGCTTCTTATCGAAATAAATTGAATAGAGCAAATACAAAAATTTATTATTAAATCACAGACGTAGTACCAGAACTGACACCACGCTAGTAGTATTGTAATTTAAGAAATTTATAGGTACAATAGTGGACCAGCTATGTACTCTACTGTTATATCTAGATACCTCGTAATCTAAAACTAATAAATGTGTATCTACCTAATTCTTATACTAAAAATTCATTTGAACCCTAATTTTATGCATATCAAAGTACATTAAAGCTTTATATTGCTTGTAAGTTAATAATTCCTCACCTTATTTTGTAACATAATCTAAAGGTAACAATGTTACTTACTTATATTAACGTACATTGTGCTCTTATGAGTCGAATCTTTAAGGTCAGTATTTTCTTAGATGGTATAGAAGTATTATTTATTAACGTTTACATTTAAATTACAATATATAAGGAATAATAAAGCATTTATCATATATACCTCTGTGGAAATGGTTTTCTTGAATTTGGCGCAGTTTGACACAGTGTGGCATGGTTTGGCATAGTCTCTCTTTTATAAAAAATACATATATTTACTGTATGACATTATCATAAAAAGTGTGATTATTCAACTAATTGTTAATAGGCTGTTGATATATTACCAAATACCGTTCTTAGAAAGCTTTCGACTTGTACATAATTCTACAGAAGGCTTTAGTAACACATTTAATAGAAATAATTTTAAATATTATAGTAAAACTAATGACTCTGTTGATTTTTGATTAATAAAAAGCTTTGTTTTCGAAGATTTATGAAAAACGGAAAAAAGCATTTATAAAATCAGATTTTATTGCGATGAAAAAGTTTTAATATTCTTTTTATATATTGGCATCAGCAATAGTGTTACTGTTGGTAAAACGTAAATGGATTATATAAAATGCGTCAATATTCAGCAAAAAATCAATTTATCTGTAATTAATTATCCTGGATTGTACAGGCTATGTATTTTGAGTAAAATAAAAAGCGAGCTTCTTATTCCAACAATACCACGAAGCGTATTAGGATGGTACTGTAATTAGTGTTAAGAAGAACCTGTCTTAATATTCTTCATAAGAATAATTGAAAAAATATTTCGAAAGTAATGTTGTGACTATTAGTAAAAGTTTTAACTATTTATACTATGAAATAGATGAGAAATATTTTTTCAATGGTAAACTGTGCCATACAACGCCAAACTGTACCGTATGATTTTAAACTGTGCCTTATTGTGCGAAATTCGAGTCAAATGGTGTTCAATTATCGGAATCAGATATTCAATGCGTCTATGCACAACCGTACACCAAACTGTGTAATACTGTGGCATATTAGGTCAAACTGTGCCCTATTGTGCCAAACTGTGCCATAATGTGCCAAACTTTACCATACTGTTCCAAATAGTACCAAATGTTTGAGATAGCTTTTGTTTGGTACAATTCAGCACTTTTTGGCCCAGTTTGGCACAATTAAACACACTTTGCCGCAGTTTGGCATGTTTTGGAACAAAGTGACACAGCAAACTATTTTGACAGGGGTATTTCAGAAATATCTTGTGCAGGTAAATGTAATGCATTGTTTGTAAGCTGATTTTTAGATAGTATACTGTTTAGGCTTTTCGGTCCATTATTTTTATTAATTTCAAGATGTTAGTTTGCAAGCACATTGTGTATATTCTTGAAACTTTTTCAACCATAATATTAATAAGGGCCGTAAGAACGTCCATTCAACATAAGCACAAATGAAATACAAACTTATTGTTGAATGAAAAACGTTTATTAATAAATGAATTCTTTTTCCAACTTCTGTACTATGATGAAATTGAATGTGTCAGTAGATATACATCTAGTTCAATGTAATACAAAACTTTTTTAATGTCTAATTTTTAATTTTTACATTCTTAAATTTTTTTAGATTTATCATGTCCGTTGAAGAAAACTTAATGGCAAACAAAGGTGTGACTTCTCAAATTTAAATTAAACATTTCATTAGAGGTACAAAAAAATAGTAGATACAGAAAAACTGGCAAATCAATTCTTGGAGTATTGAAAAAAAAACATTGTGATTTGTGATTTGATTTGCCTAAAATATTATACGTCTTTTCGCTTAAAATTATTCAAGCGAATAAGAATAGAAACAAATCATAGTCGACCCAATCATAGTAATCTTGTTAGTCAACAATAAGATCCTAGTTCATGGTCTCAACAATCAAGTTGCAGTGATGGTTCGGTATATGCTTCTACCATTTTAAAACAGTCTAAAGAAGTTAAAAAAGAAGAACTACCATTTCCAAGACCAGTTGCAACTCATTCATACTCCTTTACATGCGAAAAATATTGTAATATAATACAAGTACCATTGGCTGCTCGAAAACAAGTTTTCTCTGAAGCAAACATATACATTCCCAGAAGTAATCGCTGTTGCAATGATCACATTTTCAATGAAAAGTCTTCTGTACGTGTGTACGCGTAAGTGAGTGCGGACGGTGACCTGGAACTAATGGCCCTTGGACAGTGTGTCTGCTAAGAATGAGGATAACAAAACGTTGTTGAAGAATGAAAAACAAAAGTTAAAATATTATATTTTGAAAGTATTTAGTTACATGTATATTTCAAATAATGATTTGCACGTACCTATTATTCTAACTGATATTCAGCGAGCACTTAATTCTGTTTGCAAATATTTTTTCACATTATTTTTAACTTTGTTATGACCGGACTTGTTTTAAGTATGGTCTTAACTGATATACTTAATTGTCATTCGTGGGTCTCTTAGGATTTAGCTCGTGAGCTTTATTTGTTCTTTTTGTATTGAATAATAATCTATATTTCAATAATATGGGTTATTTTAATTTATATTTTTCTTTATTAAAGCAATTTAATAATGATTTGTTCTTTTGAATACAACTTAATTGGGTCACTTTACCAAGGTTGGGCGTTAATTTTATTACTGATAAATAACTTACATCTATCACTGATTATTATTACTGCTGCTTCAGAGTTCGCTAATGCTTCGTACGGTAACCTTCAGAGTTTTCTTACACTACACGAATGATATCGTAGCCAGTAGGATGTTGCAACTTCTGCTTTCTCTGCTATCGCCAGAGCCACTTTTGGCGTGCCTTCTTTGCTGTACCTTGCTTCTTAGTATAGCCCAATACTATTAATATTCTCTATACGCACTCGAGTTGCCACAGCCAACACGTTTTGCCTTACGTGTATAAAGTACTTATGAATTGTGAGAGTCAAGAGTTGACTTCAACCTTAGAGAATAGGTGATAGATGTAAAGAGAGTGATTTTTTCTCTTGATGGTGCGTTTTTATAGCATTAGATTGAGTAAAAGAGGCCTTTAGTTAAATAAGGTTAGCCAATGAGCAATGTTCTTTTAGACTGTGTTGACAGTTCCGCGATGATGTTAACTGTTATCATTTTGTCTATTGAGAAATAACAATACAACAGTACCAATCGCATTTTCTGACAAGTGCGATTGAGTTCTTGGGTCAGTGATGATGAACGCTTGCATCAGCAATATAAAAACGCTAAATACAAGTTTAATTGTGACAGTATGTTTACAAATTTCACAACTATTTGTTCTGAGGATCCTACAACTAGTTTTGAATATAATGAAGTAATGTGGGTATTACAAATTTTTAAATAGTATTAATTATCAGAATTAAACAATTAATGATCAAGTAACTATTTATATATACATACGCTTTAGTAACACATTTAATAGAAATAATTTTAAATATTATAGTAAAACTAATGACTCTGTTGATTTTTGATTAATAAAAAGCTTTGTTTTCGAAGATTTATGAAAAACGGAAAAAAGCATTTATAAAATCAGATTTTATTGCGATGAAAAAGTTTTAATATTCTTTTTATATATTGGCATCAGCAATAGTGTTACTGTTGGTAAAACGTAAATGGATTATATAAAATGCGTCAATATTCAGCAAAAAATCAATTTATCTGTAATTAATTATCCTGGATTGTACAGGCTATGTATTTTGAGTAAAATAAAAAGCGAGCTTCTTATTCCAACAATACCACGAAGCGTATTAGGATGGTACTGTAATTAGTGTTAAGAAGAACCTGTCTTAATATTCTTCATAAGAATAATTGAAAAAATATTTCGAAAGTAATGTTGTGACTATTAGTAAAAGTTTTAACTATTTATACTATGAAATAGATGAGAAATATTTTTTCAATGGTAAACTGTGCCATACAACGCCAAACTGTACCGTATGATTTTAAACTGTGCCTTATTGTGCGAAATTCGAGTCAAATGGTGTTCAATTATCGGAATCAGATATTCAATGCGTCTATGCACAACCGTACACCAAACTGTGTAATACTGTGGCATATTAGGTCAAACTGTGCCCTATTGTGCCAAACTGTGCCATAATGTGCCAAACTTTACCATACTGTTCCAAATAGTACCAAATGTTTGAGATAGCTTTTGTTTGGTACAATTCAGCACTTTTTGGCCCAGTTTGGCACAATTAAACACACTTTGCCGCAGTTTGGCATGTTTTGGAACAAAGTGACACAGCAAACTATTTTGACAGGGGTATTTCAGAAATATCTTGTGCAGGTAAATGTAATGCATTGTTTGTAAGCTGATTTTTAGATAGTATACTGTTTAGGCTTTTCGGTCCATTATTTTTATTAATTTCAAGATGTTAGTTTGCAAGCACATTGTGTATATTCTTGAAACTTTTTCAACCATAATATTAATAAGGGCCGTAAGAACGTCCATTCAACATAAGCACAAATGAAATACAAACTTATTGTTGAATGAAAAACGTTTATTAATAAATGAATTCTTTTTCCAACTTCTGTACTATGATGAAATTGAATGTGTCAGTAGATATACATCTAGTTCAATGTAATACAAAACTTTTTTAATGTCTAATTTTTAATTTTTACATTCTTAAATTTTTTTAGATTTATCATGTCCGTTGAAGAAAACTTAATGGCAAACAAAGGTGTGACTTCTCAAATTTAAATTAAACATTTCATTAGAGGTACAAAAAAATAGTAGATACAGAAAAACTGGCAAATCAATTCTTGGAGTATTGAAAAAAAAACATTGTGATTTGTGATTTGATTTGCCTAAAATATTATACGTCTTTTCGCTTAAAATTATTCAAGCGAATAAGAATAGAAACAAATCATAGTCGACCCAATCATAGTAATCTTGTTAGTCAACAATAAGATCCTAGTTCATGGTCTCAACAATCAAGTTGCAGTGATGGTTCGGTATATGCTTCTACCATTTTAAAACAGTCTAAAGAAGTTAAAAAAGAAGAACTACCATTTCCAAGACCAGTTGCAACTCATTCATACTCCTTTACATGCGAAAAATATTGTAATATAATACAAGTACCATTGGCTGCTCGAAAACAAGTTTTCTCTGAAGCAAACATATACATTCCCAGAAGTAATCGCTGTTGCAATGATCACATTTTCAATGAAAAGTCTTCTGTACGTGTGTACGCGTAAGTGAGTGCGGACGGTGACCTGGAACTAATGGCCCTTGGACAGTGTGTCTGCTAAGAATGAGGATAACAAAACGTTGTTGAAGAATGAAAAACAAAAGTTAAAATATTATATTTTGAAAGTATTTAGTTACATGTATATTTCAAATAATGATTTGCACGTACCTATTATTCTAACTGATATTCAGCGAGCACTTAATTCTGTTTGCAAATATTTTTTCACATTATTTTTAACTTTGTTATGACCGGACTTGTTTTAAGTATGGTCTTAACTGATATACTTAATTGTCATTCGTGGGTCTCTTAGGATTTAGCTCGTGAGCTTTATTTGTTCTTTTTGTATTGAATAATAATCTATATTTCAATAATATGGGTTATTTTAATTTATATTTTTCTTTATTAAAGCAATTTAATAATGATTTGTTCTTTTGAATACAACTTAATTGGGTCACTTTACCAAGGTTGGGCGTTAATTTTATTACTGATAAATAACTTACATCTATCACTGATTATTATTACTGCTGCTTCAGAGTTCGCTAATGCTTCGTACGGTAACCTTCAGAGTTTTCTTACACTACACGAATGATATCGTAGCCAGTAGGATGTTGCAACTTCTGCTTTCTCTGCTATCGCCAGAGCCACTTTTGGCGTGCCTTCTTTGTTGTACCTTGCTTCTTAGTGTAGCTCGATACTATTAATATTCTCTATACGCACTCGAGTTGCCACAGCCAACACGTTTTGCCTTACGTGTATAAAGTACTTATGAATTGTGAGAGTCAAGAGTTGACTTCAACCTTAGAGAATAGGTGATAGATGTAAAGAGAGTGATTTTTTCTCTTGATGGTGCGTTTTTATAGCATTAGATTGAGTAAAAGAGGCCTTTAGTTAAATAAGGTTAGCCAATGAGCAATGTTCTTTTAGACTGTGTTGACAGTTCCGCGATGATGTTAACTGTTATCATTTTGTCTATTGAGAAATAACAATACAACAGTACCAATCGCATTTTCTGACAAGTGCGATTGAGTTCTTGGGTCAGTGATGATGAACGCTTGCATCAGCAATATAAAAACGCTAAATACAAGTTTAATTGTGACAGTATGTTTACAAATTTCACAACTATTTGTTCTGAGGATCCTACAACTAGTTTTGAATATAATGAAGTAATGTGGGTATTACAAATTTTTAAATAGTATTAATTATCAGAATTAAACAATTAATGATCAAGTAACTATTTATATATACATACATGCATTTTTACAACAAGGCTAGCTGTATTCTATGTCAGCATATTATGAAGGATCCACCTTAAAGCTAATACACACACGCGCACATGTAAGCGACGTACGAGCTCCCCTTATCATATGAGTTTGCTTTATATTTACAATACGTCTTATCTAAATTTGATGGACGGATAGTTTTTAGTTATAATATAATTCCTATGAACTCAGGAAGTAACATTTTTATAAATCAAACAATCTTTTTTTACTTTTTAAAGTAAGTATGCATCTGGATAAAGTATTCTAAAGTTTAAGTTGTTTGAGGAAATTGCCAAAAAGTAATATATCAGTTTTTTCCATAGTTCATTTAAGGTATCTTAAAGCTATAATAGCGAAGAATTAAGTAAAAAAATAGTTTTTATTATTTTTATCCAGGTTGCTAGGTCTAAAAAAACGCAAAAAACTCATAGCAATCAAATTTGATATAATACAGTTTGTAGATTGTTTTTAAGTTAATACCGATAAAACTCTCAAAAGTAAGCCATTTTAAAAATTTCAAACAATTCCCAAAGTTTAAATTTGGCACCAAAAATTAAAAAAAATTTTTAATTAATATACATTTTTGTTGTCTTTAATTTCTGATAAGGAATTTAAAAATCGCTGAAAAAACATTTAAGATATCTTTAAAAAACCAGAATTCTATATTTGGGGCCTATAGCAAACCTATAAATGAGACGGGGTATGAAAAACCTCTAAGAAATTTTTTTTCACAGTACACTACACACATACTTTTCTTAATATTCTCTAGAGCTAAGGCAGTTTTACCCCTCTTATTCAGCTTGGCCCTTTTTGTCAAATGCAAAAACTCTTTGACAGCTCTCTTTTAAGTAGGTCCGTAATCACGTTTTATAAGGTTCCAATATTAATGTTGGATACCTGTGCGTAATCGTCCTGAAATGACGTAAGCGTAAGCTGCTTCTAAAGCTGAAGTAAACAAAGACTATCTTTGTTATTTATGGTTAATATGAATTTTTTTTCGTACGTTGATTTTGTTTAATACTACACGTTCTATTTCACTAATACTAATAAGAATGGCATAACTTATTAACAAGCAGTCATTAATTTCAAAGTCACTAGAGCACTGCACGGCACTAAACAAAACATCTCATCAGTCTTCAACAGTGAAATTTCAAGTAGGTCTAAAAGATAGCCAGAATTGACCATAATGAAACATTGAGGAAATTATAGAAAGACCTATGAAGTTTTTAGTACTACTACTACTACTACTACTACTACTACTACTACTACTACTACTACTACTACTACTACTACTACTACTACTACTACTACTACTACTACTA